>JAJJWW010009892.1:0-485522 GCA_023531295.1 Papaver armeniacum
GCATGAGCAAGCTTAAAACATGGTTTCACCCTCCAGCATTACTTGCTTTTACAAAAAGCATCGAGCCATCGACGGAAGGACATGAAAAATAGCTCTTTAAAAATACATATGCATCCAAAAAATTAGGCCTTACAAAAAAAAACAACTAATTAATCAACAAATGAACTTTCAAAATCTTCAAAGAAACAAAATCCACTTCTTATTTAATAGTGAGGCCATACCTCATTCAAGTATGAAAAGAACTTGGGCATTAAAGAACATGTGTCGCTTTTGATATTTTTGAAAGCCATTAGCCAAGATAATAAATAACAATGAATATACATGGAAATATGGAATGGCCTTCACATTTACAAAAAACGGTTACTCACATCTCAGAAACAAATATTTTTAATTTAAGCAAATTTACCATTAAAAAGGGTTGTACTCACAATCTTTCCAAGGTCGAAACCAACAAAGAAGTGGACAAACTAACTTTTAGCATCTCGAGTAGCCATTGCTTCTATCTCAGAAATTTCCAATCGACGCAATCTTCTTCTTTGAAGAAAAAAATACATAACAAAAAGTAAGATCCCAATACACAAAAAATCAAGTAATTTTAGGTATTCAAATAAAATTAAGTTTAAAGAGAAATATCATCAAAACCACTCACATTGAGTAGACCATAAACAAGATCAACAATATCCGCCCTGCAATCCAATACACAACATCACCAATAAAACACCTTCAGGATAACTTAAATTTCTCTTCAAAACCCTCTCAAAAACATAAAGCCTAATCTACATGAACTGAAAGCCAATTCCAAAGGAAAACTTATTAGGTAGCTAGTAGCTACAAACCTAACCAAAAATAAATCCTCTTTTGTTAATAGTATCATCAATTTTACAAAAATCTCTGAAAAAACCCAACTTTAGAAAGAAATATAATATACTAAGATAAAGCTACATAGGTACCTCGATTCAGATAAAATAGTGAGAGCGGTTTTCTATTTTTTTTCCTTCTATTGTTGCTTAAGGAAAGAACGCAGTTACTTAACTAAAGACTTATTGTATCGTGTAATCACCACCATCTTCTACCTTAATTTAAAAAGAGTAATGAATTTAGCAAAGATAAATATATATTAAAGATTGCATGATAATTCAAATTCAGATTAAAGACACCTGACAGCGTATAAAAAACTACGACATGAATAAGGAAGAGAATTGAATGGTCGATTCCAAAAAGTAGAGCAATGTCTCACGGACACGATACTAACTTCATCAAAAGAGACCACTTGAATAACATCAAGATAGAGTAATGGCTCCTTATTTGGTATAATTGCATCAAACCTAAAGTGAGAGAAAACAAAAAGTTAGCCTTAGTACCTTCCTTCATTAAGCAAATTACAGATGCCGCTAAGCACCATTTTTTTCCTTCTTCTACAATGGGCACAGTTCCACTTGGTCCAAGGTTAACTGTAGGCACTGAGGCCGCAATGTACCGACATTTGATACATAAATTAAAATTAACAACCATCAAGTAGAACATAAAAATTCACATACTCCAACATTCTTTTCAAGGGACAATTCCAATTGTTTCAAGTTAACGTAGGCATATCGCAGATGCAAACAATCGATAAATGGTGCATACGGCATAGTTATATGTAATCAAAATGACAGAGCAGATAAATATCATTCTAATTCATATATAGTTTCGTAATTTACTGTTTTAGACATTCTCCTCGATGGTATTTGTAGGCCTTGTAGCAACTGGAGAATGCAGCGAAGCTTCTCCTTCTCCTCCGATATGTTTCCTCTCTCCATGCTTGAACTTCTTCTTCCAACTTTGTTCTAGCTACTTTAGCTGCAGAAATTAAACCTACACCTAAAAAACGTGGATGGCAATCAATTTCATCACAAACAATAATTAAATTTACAAATTGTAGACATGAAGATTGTAATCAATCAATCTAGTCCTCACCATATCCATTAAGCTGATTCGAATATGAATTAACAGGGGCGGTAAGAGGATAATACATATGTTATATTCTTATCAGTATTAAGAATGTCCTCAATATTTCGGCATTGATGAAGATAAACAATGATAAATACCGAAAAAAATATGTATTCTTTCCTCTTATAGATAATTCGTATTTAATAAACAACATCAATCAGCCAAAAACCATAATCAAACCTATAAAATTAAACAAACAACTTCATCAAAACCTACCTGGGAAAAAAAAGATACAAATTTGAGATACAAACTGCTTCAGAACGTAAAATTCCCCTTGAAATTGAGACATAAGCTCGGATTTGATGCAGCTTTTTTGAATTAGGTTTCCTCGCGAGAGAGAAAAGCTCCCCGAGATGCAGACAGAAAAAGGGAAAGTTTGCTAAGATATTCGCCTTGATCAAAGAAGTTCTGTAAGGTTTGAAATATCAACATCCGTAAACAGTGGATGTATATCACTCCGCCTCAATTATTCCAAAATGTAGTGTCCGAAATGTATTAAGAAGGCTGTTAGCATGAACTTAGCAGGAAAAATATACTAATATATGTGTATTAACGGACCTGTGAATCTAAGTGAGGTAGAAAGAGCTCAGGGTGTGGGTTGTGGTTGGCCTCTCAATAAGTGAGATGCGCTGATCATTTGTTGTGTCATATACTTTCACCCCCAGCATTATTATCCAATGCAATCAACGCACAATCTTCGATTCTTTTTATTATTATTCTCAAGTGGATGGATGGACGCAAAAAGGTGAGAACCTAAAGATGTTACAGTAGCAGTAAGCTGGACCGATTAGTCCTGTAGAACAAAAAAAAGAAGTATGAATTATACACATCCAATAATAATGTAAGGAGCGAGGATACGTTGATTCGTAGATAAAAACATCCGCAGGTTCAATTCTATCTGCATACGGATTAATGGCAGTGTCATATTGCAACTGGGCGGTGAATAGGGACACAAAACACTCAGGTCACGGGTGAATTGAGCAATAAGGGATTTGAGGAAGCTCTCCACTGTAATTAACAATGTGACAGTACCCCCAGCTCAACCCACTTCACTACTAAATTAAGACTTGTTCCCAATTTTACCTAATAGAAAAAAGAAACAAAACCCTATACTGTACACATGGACCAACAATGGATTAACAAAATAAAGAATCCAAAAAAAAAAAAGTTTGTAAGTGGGGGAAAAGTACCTCATATTAAGGGATATTCTTCATTGTCAGTGTCCATGTACCCGAGACAAACCTATGTGATTCAACATCAATTCCTGCGATAAATAAGATAAGTGGGTGAAGGAGAAATAAAACAAACAAAAAAAAAAATCACAGGAAAGAGAGTTAATTAGGGTTGCAATTCCTAGCAAACTTTCAATGGCCAGAAACCTAGAGCGAATATTGCAAAGATAAATAAATTGCAAAAAGATTTAACAGAGAATGAAGTATCAAATCAATAGATTTAGAAGGGGGAAATTGGGGTTAAAATTTTAAAATCTCACATGATCCACTTCTGCTCTTCTTCATCCAGTGGGTGAATCCGGTCCTGATTTTTATTTGCGTTTGTAGAGAAGAGGAGAGTACACTCAGGAATATCTTGGAATATCAGGAAGTCGTTCATATTTTAGCACTCTTGAACCTACGCTCAAGAACATGTCTGGATATTAGGAACATCCCTCTCTGAGCCTGAGTTCAAGAACAGAAGCTAAGCTAACAATTCAGAACAAACATGCATATAACTCACACAATGAAATTTGAATACATTTTTGTAACCCCTCATTAATTATGCTCGCAAATATTGTAAGTGGAAATTTTTATACTCCAAAAGCCATCACTATTTAATCTAAATTAGTAAGCGATATTCACATTCATATCAGAGGAAAGCAATCAATCATGAGAATCAAATATTTTTTCCTCTAAAGATTGTATCGAGTATTACTCGACTAAAGATCTCTTGACTACATAGAACCTTCGGTAAGTTTGCTACAACGGAGTATGACTTGGAATTTGTGTATTAAAATTTGCTACAATGAGGTCCTAGCTGTATGAGACCATGACCACCATGGGGAATTCCAAATTCCAACTCATTTTAGTGTTTATCCCAAGGTCAGTGAGTTAAGCTCCGGAATTTTCTCAATTCTCAAAGATCACTTGTAAAGGGCCAAGGAACTGCACCATGTCTACAAGATATAAGGTGTTCATCCCAAATGGACCAAACCGCAAGCTTCTGTAATTTTGTCTATGCTAATACTCACGATAACAGAAACAAAACATAAACGACAATAAGGGTACTTTTGTTCTTGTAAATAAAAGAAAAATGCACTCCTTACGTACCCATTTTAGCCTCCAATGTACTCGTTTAGCAAGATTTCACTTCCACATGCGCTATAAGACTATCATTGAACTTTGATTGTCTGCGTTGGTGCTTTGTCATTTTCTTATTCCCCTGTATCCATCACAGCACCCTTCTCTTCATACTTTATACACAGTAAATCTGATGCTAGCTCGCACAAATAACACCAAAATAAAGAACAAAATTAAAGTACATGAAATTCAACGTCGTCAAACATAGCCACCGGATTGTTTAACATCAGTATCAAATGATAACCTAACTCAGTTTAGTGCTTCTTACACATTGACTAACACTTCTATGAGATTTTCCTACATACACACCCGCACCTCTATGATATTTTCCTACATACATAGTTAATGTTACTCAATGAAGGAAAAAAATAATTGAACATATGACAATTTAAATGTACCTTGGTCACCAATCATTTGTGATTTTTTTCCTAGTTACCGACTGTTCCCTTTTCCGTATGTTTTTTCCTAATATACAAATCAAATAACAATTCATGTTGCAAAAATTATGGAAAATGTACAAATCAACAACAAAATAGAGAAGAGATAAAAGGGGGAAACACAAATATGTCCCTTAAGCATTGTTTCTTATGGCTTCTATATACAGTACTAAGCTTTTTCAAATTTTACCCTGTAGCGCCGTTTTTTTTGTATATGTTTGGAGAGGTTAAACAACGAAACCCTAGATCAAGTGCAAAAAAAAAAAGAGGATGAAATCATGAAACGAAGTATAAAGAATTTAAAAACAATGCAACATTTGATAAATCTATATTATCAAATTGAACACTTAAAATATAACAAAATTGAACACTAAATTTGATAGATGTCGGCAGGAATCATATGGAAGAAGAGTTGAGGTTATAATTACAATTGCATCTACAACTACCATTAATGGCAGAGACGTAGGAGTAAGAACCCTAGAATTCAGAAAACCTTTGAAGGAAAAAAAAAACTGAATTTGCCTAAATCTATACCGTAAAGCCAAACAATCTTCCGAACAAAACTAATAAGATTCACAAATCAAACAGATATTACGAATCTGGTTAAGTGTTTTGAGGAAAAAAAGAAGGGAAGAGGGAGTATTTTCATCTGTATTTGCGTTTGAAGTTTGAACCTCGTAAAAGACGCTTTCATTCGGTTTAGGTCAAAAATATCAACGGCTGTTATTGCACATCTATGGTATCGACGTCCCAAGTCGGCTCCGAGTATCACCCGGTAACAATACTGAAACTCC
Source organism: Papaver armeniacum (assembly GCA_023531295.1). Classification (NCBI taxonomy): domain Eukaryota; kingdom Viridiplantae; phylum Streptophyta; class Magnoliopsida; order Ranunculales; family Papaveraceae; genus Papaver; species Papaver armeniacum. The sequence goes on from JAJJWW010009892.1 coordinate 5,575, forward strand.
GTAGCCGTCTAAGTCAAAGCTCGATCAGGATGTTGTGGGCCGATGGATGACCCTTTAGGATAGATACTGTCCGTCTAATGACTCTCAAATCTAAGAGTCAAAGACTACCTTTTTTATAAAAGTGATGTTTAAAATGAGTTTCATGTCATTTTTTATTTACTCTTAAGAAAAATATTCTTATTCTTATAAAATTTATAAGTTTTTTTAAGTATTGTGGAGTACTCTGTATTGTGTGTTGGAAAATTGGTTCAAATAGAGGATGAAATAAACACAAAGAAATTGTTGTACTCAAAAGCTTTCAAGGCTCATACGATTTCTTTTAGACAATTATTTCTACCCTCCCAATAAATTGGCGATTACAATGTGTATGTGAAATAATGCCTTCAGATACAATGAAAGCCCTACAACGGAAATTGAATTCAAGGTTTGTACCCTTGATCCAATCAAGAACACATGTAAACAATTTCGATGATGCTTTGTTTAAGAGAGAAAACAGAGAAGGTTTTTCGATGATGTTTTCAAAGAGTTATGGGAGATGCCATTTATAGGGATTTTCGCATCCGTTGGGAATACATCTTTTCACTCGAGTCTCTTCATCATCAGACATCAATGGCGTCTGTTGGATTTGAATATTCTGGATAGTTTGTAACGGTCGAAACAGTCTCCCCTGGACCCCCACGACCTGACCTGTCAGGTCGACCATGAGCCTCGGGGCTACGCCCTAGGACCCTTGATAGCACAGCTTGAAAATATTCCAACATTGTGTACGTGACACGAGAAATCTCTTTGAAAGAGCAATTCCATTTGAGGAATCTGCGGAAATCTTGACCTCCTTGCTTATGAAACTAATGCCTTTCAATGCAAAATTCTTTACCTGTTATGAGATTGAAAACATTACATTCCTACCCATATCACTATACCAGACTTATTGTTGTTTATTACTGCCGTAGTGCCATGTGAAAAATATCAATGTGCTTTCATATCCATTTGTCTACATAAATACAGTTTTCTCAACATCTCATTTGTTTATAATAGGACAACATGGAGTGAAACAACTGCAACATCACTGTCTCATAACTTTAGGTTCATATATAAATGCAACCAAATCAATAAGGGAATGGATATGTTACATATATAGGCCAACAAGGAGTGAAATAATCTGTCCATGGCTCTTCCATCAACAATTACATGCTAATGCTCACGCATGCTTAATACGTACAATCTACGAATCCATGTGAAATTCAGTTCATACCACAAAAAGGAAGGATTCATGTTGGCAAGCCAATATTAATTGCTAAAATTATTTTCAAAGTCGCAAGATACCGTATTATATTTTAGAAGTTTTATGAAATTATATTTCTAGTTTCAAAGTTCTACCTTAAATATTCATATAATTATATTTTTATTTTCAATGTTCACATTATCTACCTGTTAATTTCACACACACTCCATGTTTTACAGTTGTTGAATTCATTTCCCTGTAGCATCTAATTTCCATGAGATGATATCTAGCTAAGAGAACTATTTATTAATTAACAGAAAAAAATAATCTAAGAGACTACTTTATCATATCGGAAAATAAATAAGTTCTTTTCATTTCATTTCATGATGGGATTATATATGGCAGTGGTTATGGAAGTAAGCATGGTAATTGAAGATAAATCGTACTAGATAATCGGAAACTATGGCGGAACAAGAGTTGGCATTGAAAACCCGAAACTTGTTGGAGTGTTGTTATGTTGGCTTTTTATCTGATTATGCTAAACATCTACTCCCTCCGTTCTTAAAAAAATAGGCTGATTTCATGTGTATTTGTACATGAAACTAGCCTATTATTTAAGAACAGAGGGAGTACATAATAGTACTGGGTTTTTATTACAAGAAGACTTAGTTGAGTTAATATGAAGCCGTTAAAGGCCATGAGACATTGAGACCTGATACACAATCTGTTGTGATGAAATTGGGACAATCACGGAGGAAATAGGGGGGAAATAAATACACTTAATACACACGTATGCATTTTGTGTTGAAGAACACGATCGCATCTATTTTGTATGCCGTAAATTTTCAAAATTGAATTAATGAAAGCATGTCATTCATTTTTGTGCAACCAAAATCTTCAAATAATTAATATGTATTGTCAAATTGTATAGGAATAATGCAATGTCTAAAATCATCCGAATGGTCATCAATATACTTTTCTTGTCTCTTTTGTGGCTGTTATCATGTCAATATATAATGGAATTAATCGGCCAATAAGCATCAACGCACGTATATATAGATGTATGTAGAGAGAACGAGCGCAAAATACGCTCTATCTTGACAGAAAGTTTTTCACAGTTTCGATGGAGGTTTTAGGAAACTCAGATGGAATTAGGCTGAAGGAAAGGAAGCGACGAGATTTTTGTTTTTGGATTCATTTTTCGGTAGATATATATGGCGTATTGGTTGGTAGATGTGATTCAATAATCGATGGAGTTCAACTGCAACAAACGACGGTGGCCAAGGAGGGAGGGAGAAGCATCTTTCTTGGGAGAAGTAAGAGAGAATGATGCAGGGAGATATTTCAGAATTTCTAAAGTTAGAAGAGGTGACGATCCAAGATCTTATGCTCTTTGTGTGCCGTTTGGTGATAATGGCTACTATTTGGGAGTTCTCTGTAAGGAGATACTAAGGGTTTTACAGAGGCATAATCTGAAGAGGAAGGTTGTAAACAATCTACCTTCAAGTACTGATTTTCAAACAACTCTACCAAGGAAGATGGTGAAGGAGGGTGCGTATAGAGGTTTGATTAAGGTGGAGAGTCCAGTTCAGTGGACAAGAGTAGTGTTTGTACCCAAAATTACTTTCGGGCACGAAACACGATGAATGGATGGTTTGGTGTGTATTTTGGGTTAGGAGACGAATTGAAGAACAAATAAAGAGACAAAGGTTTAACGTGGTTCGGCATGGTTTGCCTACATCCACGGACGAATCCCCTTGGGGGTGATCTTTTATTGATATATAGAATTACAGTATATCTTTTATCTCCCATTGGCTACCCCCCTAAATGATTTCTGCTCCTCCTCTTTATACAATTTAATATCTAATTTCAATATAAACTTAAATGACATTAATTCTCATTCTTGCCTCCATCAGGATTTCTGCATGAAACTGGAATCAATAAGGCATGCCTCCATGATGATTTCTTCATGAAACTGCTGAAATCAATATTGCATGCCTCCATGATGATTTCTTCATGAAACTGCACATTTATGCCTCCATCTTCAATTCTGCATGAAACTGTTCATTTTGACTGATGGTTGATTTTGACCATTGGCATGTTGTTGACTTTGACCATTGACCGAGCGTTGACTTTGACCATTGACCGAGTCCGTTGACCGGGTGTTGACTTTGTCAAATACTGGGCAGGCTGGTGGGCTGCTTCGGTTGACTGGTTAGAGGACTTGGATGACAACTGAACAGTGGTTTGGGCAACGTTCTGGCCCAATATGTGGTATTTTTACTCATGGTACAAACATCGCCCCCTCTTAACCTCCAACTTGTTGGGGGTTAAGAAATTTTTGTTTTCCTTAGTCAATGACAAAACTCGCCCCCAAGTGTGGATTATTGATGTTGAGGCAACCTTCTCTTGCTGTTTGCGGAAGTCAAGACGCCCCCAAGAGTAAATTTCTGCTGCTGAAGCGAAAAGAAACTGCCTTCGTTGATTGTGGAAATCGTAATCGAGTCGCCCCCAAGTGAGGCTATTATGACTGGGAGATTGGCGGGAAACAGTTGAGCATGGACTATTGTTGTGTGCAAAATCAGGACCGAAGGCTTGAGTGGAGTGGTGAGTGAGTGATAACTGCTGATGTAAAACCATGGTAGTTGCGTAGGCCTTGACTGCGACGGACACCAAAACGGTCTTCCGCGGTAATGATCAAAACTGGGTTACAGTAGCTTTGAGAAAAAATGGTTTGCAGCAGCCTTCAATCGCCCGGGCTCTGTAGCATAAACGAAGTTAAATCAGATCGGCAGCTAGCCTACGATCACCTGGATCACAGGATTTAGCGAACATAGATGGACTACAAGCATCTTGATCACTGACTCAGAAGCAAAGATCGAGCATTGCAGCAAAGACTGCGACTCACCGGATCATAGAGCGATTAGCAAACCGCATCAGAGAGCTAGCATCACCGGATTGGCATGAGTTGCGACATGCAGCTAGACCGCAGAAGAAGAATAAGCGTGAATCGCATCGCAAAGAAGCAATGGCAAGGTAGCCGACTATAGCAGCCTTCGATCGATGGACTGCAATGAAGAACGCAGCGTAATCGCACCGCAGAAGTCGCGATCAGCTGCATCGGCAGGAGTTACGGCAATGAGCCGGATCGAGCAATTTCATCACCGGACTGCAAAGATCATCGTAGCATTGCGCAGACTGCATTACCGGACTGCAGGAGTTGCGAATAGACATGGACCGCAGCAGCTTTCGATCACCGATCAGCAGAAGAATGAGCAGAATGAGCAGCCGCGATCACTCTGCACAGTGAGTTCAGAGATGGATCACAAGAACTTCGATCGCCACTGCAGCTGCTGCAGTGAGTCTGCGCAACTGCAGTCCAGCTGATGGTTGCTGTCCAAGCAACTCCTGCGATCACCTAGACTGCAAACAGAGATGGACTGCAGCAGCTTCGATCAGCTGGACTGCAGCAGCAACGAGCAAAGTTGCACTGCAGCAGCTGCGATCAGTTGGCAGAATGACGAGCCAAACCAGCACTACATCACCGGGAGATCACCGGATACAGGAGTTGCGAAGAGCATAGCCGTATCGCATCACCGCGATTAGTCGTAATGCAGCAACAATGAACAGTTAAAACCGGCAGCAAATTATCACCGGATCAGAGCCGCGACATACCGATCACAGTGAGTCGCGATTAATGGGAATGCAAAGAAATGACGTAGCAAAAGTTACCGCAAAGTACCGCGATCACTGGAATGCAATGAATACGAAAAGTTGCACCGCAGTAGCCGTGATCGACTACAGAATCGCGAACATGGATGGACTGCAGAACTTTCGATCACTGGATCGCAACAACAACGAAAGGGTATAAAGACCGCAAAGAACCGCAATCACTGGACTACGTAGAGTTGCGTAACATAGATGGGCCGGCAAAGAACTTCGATCATCCGACTCGGCAGCAAAGAACGAGCACTGCACCGCAGATTTCATCACCGGACTGGGCAGGAGCTGCGAGAGCCGGACCGCAGAGCTCGATCACCGGACTGCAAAGCAGAATGAGAAGAACCGGCATCAAAGAATCGCGATTTGCCGGGATCAGGAGTGACGCAGCTAAACCGCACCGCAGCCAGAATGCATCACCGGATCAGGAGTTACGGCATACCGCATCGCATCACCGCACTAGATGAAATGCAACAACGACAAGCAAGATTGCTTGGGCAAAGACTCGCCGAGGGACTGACTTAAACAGTTCGATAAACCTAGGCGTAATGGGCTATAAATAAAACTAGACAACATCGCCATGCCCAACTGGGAAGTGCAAACTGCATCGCATAAGTTGCGTCCAACCAAGTACAAAATTGGGAAAGCAAACCGGACCGCATCGTTGCGTCCGATCGAGTGTCGTAGTTGCTTTTTGAACGGAGTATAATAACATAACTATAATAGTTTAACATTATCGATTGTAATAACTGCGTCAAAATATTAGGGTGTATGCTCGCCCTCCGAATCCACCGTAACTCGTTGGAGGATTAAGAAGTTTGGGATACATGAAGTTTCGATTTTCGGAAGCTGAATTACGCATTGCAATTAGGTTTTATGTAACTCGCCCCCAAGCGTTTGGAGTGTTACGCAACTCGCCTAAAAAAGAGTTATTTTAGACCACGAGGTGTTACATATCTCGCCCCCAAGTGATAGTCAGTCATGTTGAAGTGATATGCAACTCTCCCCCGGAAGATATTAATTGTCATGCTGCTCAATGCTTGCACAAGGGTGCACTTCCTTGCTGCATTTTGCTCGCGCATGGAATTTTGAAGATGTCTGCTATCTGGAATTCACGCGGGGGGCCATTCCCACTATTCTAGATGCGCGCAGAATTGAAATGTGTGCATCTCCTCGTGAGAAATGCTCGCCACATTATAGGTGTCTCATTGAACAAAAGTATGCATGAATATATGAACCGTATTGAAAGTGTTATTGCGACTTCGTTTATGAAGCGATTAGGATGCCCACTGGCTATGTTGGTGTTTTCCAAATAACGATGACTAGCTGATTGCCTTAGCGTCTGCCTCGACTTAGCAACTAGATTTATCTGTGGGAATGGAATGCACCAGTTAAATCAAAACTGTATTGAAGACAATTGCCATGGAATCGTATTTCGCACTGCGATCACCAGATCAGAACAATTATGCATAAAACCGGACTGGAAGTAGTTGTGAGGAAAATCGCATCGAAACAGTTTTGGGAAAATCGACTACAAGCAGTTCGACCAACTGGACTGTAGGAATTAAAAAAGGACTGCGACAGTTCGATCAACTGGCCAGCAGGTGTTGCTGGATTGCAGCAGTTCGATCAACTGACTGTAGTCGTTATGACTAGCACCGAATATGTGCGTATTGAGGTTTACGAATCGAACCAGCACTCATAACTTGCACATGGGTGTTTTGTGGGTAGAAACTCGACGCAATATCATTCCCGGACATTGAATATGATATGTAGTCTTCACTTGATAGTGTTCGATGTGCCACTCGGAACCCCAAAAATAATTTTTTCAAACTCAAGAGTTTTCTCCTCTATATTGTAATCCAAAATTTTTTGAAGGCCACAGGTTCGGCAACTAGCATCTTGACTTGAGCCTTCACCTTCTTGTCGTGGACTCTTGCTCGTCGGCCTTTTTCCTGGTTTATTGAGTCATTTCCCTTTGTTTATGACTGCATCCCACTGGTTGTACCAATCCTTTTGCTCCTCCACCGTCATCTTATTTTTGCAAGAAATTCTTTTCTTCAAATTTCTCAACAACTCCTTTCCCGCTACCGCAACTTTGGTTCCATAATTTTCCCGGATGGGTGCTAAAACAAATGACAAACCTTAATTAGTTTTCCAAATTAAATAAATATGATTCTACTACACAATTTGATAACTCACCTATAACTGGACAAGTTTAAAGGAAGCTATTGGCCATACATCGTGTAAAGTTCTAAGACATACGATATTTATCAATATGAGCCGAACAAGGTGCCCAACAGTTTTAGCCATGGTCAGAGAAAGGTTCGGCACATTCGATATTTATCACAATGAGCTGAACAATGTACACTAGTAAAAAAATGATGTTTTGAATGATTTAAAATCATATCAGATTATTACCGTACGTTTTAGTTTTTTCTGCGGTGTTACTAAAGCCCCTGTTACGGAAAGTTTATAAAACCTGTTACAGAATGACTACGGAAATGTGACTCATAAATTCTAAAACTGTCACTGCTAGTAGTTTTTGGTAACAGTTTATTCAATATGTGTTACTGAATAATCGCTACGGCAACTGTTTTTCATAAAACTGTTGCTATTATTTGAGTAACTGTAATAGTTTTTATGAAAACTGTCATAAAAACAGCATAAAGGTAAAAATTTATAGTGAAACTACCAACACTTCCACCACTAGCGCCGCCACCACCTCCAACACCAAAGACTGGCATTCGCAACCATCACCACCATGTCCGCCACCATTCCACAACCATAAGTTGGGCTTCTTGAGCTTGAAATATAAATTTTATAAAATTACTCTTCACAGGATTCGACCTTGAGACCTATTACACCTGACTATAACTCTTGAACCACTATTCCATGCTTTATTTTTGGTTAATGTTATCCATATAAAATATTTATCCTCATTAAACAATAAACTATCGACCTCCACCACAACCTTCGTTACCACCACCTTCGTTGTCACCGCCCACCTGTAACACATTATATTGTAGTATTTCTACATATCGTACCACTTGTTTATTATTTTTATTAGATTTGAGTTTCTATTAAACCTTATATAACCATCCACAAGCAATGGCTAGATCTAGTGCACGAAATTGAACCAACAAGTAAATTGTGACATGTCGGTCTAGAGGTAGGTAATCTTTTTGAAATGGATTCCAGATAACTAGTTATGTAGATAAATAGTAACAGTTGTTTTATAGAAATGTCATGATAAGTTCAACTATAGTGACATATTAAATTTGTTACAGTGACATTGGTATATGGTAACGGTTGTTCTAAAAAATGTTACGATAATGTCAACTACGGTGACATATTAAATGTGTTACATATCATGGGTATATAGTAACAGTTTGTCTAAATAAATGTCACGATAATGTCAACTATGGTAACATATTAAATCTGTTACAGTAACATGGGTATATAGTAACACTTATTATAAAAATTGTTACAATATACAACCTAAATAACACTATGTAACAGTTCTTACAAAAACTGTTACCATTATTTAACAACCTAACAATTAGTAACAGGTAATTTACGAACTGTTACCTTATAAAAGCTTGAACTGTTACTAAATGTCACTTTTCTACTAGTGGTACCCAACAGGTTCGGCTGGTTATCATACAAAATTTTCTGTGCCGAACTCATTGGTTCGGCTCGTACGATATTCACAATATAACAAATGTTAAGCCGAACTGTTCTTGGTCGTATATATAAAAATAAGTTCTCTGCGACATTTCAAATAAGAACACTACCCTGAAACTAACAACAACCTAGACGAATCATCGATTACATGTCATAAATCAACGAAATACGCAAAAATAAACAATGGGTTTGTGGGAAATACCTTTCTATGTGCAATTTTAAATAATCAGCCTCTATTTCTCTCTCTCCAACACCAATCGATCCACTATCCACTTCATCTCCATCTTTTCCAAAAACCCTAGATTGAGATGCTACAGATGCAACACCAGGATTCGGCACCGTATTTCTAGGGCATCGCTTAACACAAGGTGCCATGTATGTGTTTAATCGAGAACTTAAACGAACAAAATTTCAGAAATTTTCAGAAATTTTGGAGAAGAAGATGAGAAGAAGAGGGAGAGAGAAGGGTTTTTGGTCTTTAAAACTTTTAATTTTTCTTTTTTTGTTTAATTAACCATTTTAGGTTAATGAGTGAGTTAATTAGTGGGTAATGGTTAATTAGTGGGAGGGTAGTTAATTAGTGGGATGGGTTAATTAGTGGGAAAGTTTTAGGATTAGATTTTAATTAAGTGGAAAGGTAGTAATGTAATTTAAACTTGGCAGGGGTATTATAGTAACTTAAGCATCATTATGGCAACCCTTATAATTTTGCATTGGGTGCCATCATATCCCGTATGCCCCCAAATTTTTTTTGTATGCCCCAAATTAGGGTTCCTTTTTCATCCTTTCTTCTTCTTTTATGAGAAAAACTCAATTAGTGGAATCGATTGAAGACTCTGCTGAATGTTTGCTCTCTGCTTCTAACAACAAAGATGGGCACTTTTTCAAAATGGGCCTCTACAAATCTTACTATAATAAAGAAAACCAACGGCAAAGTGAGTTAGGTTCGAGCCGTACGAATGACATGATTTTTTTAAGTTCTATCCGGTGAGTTTAGCTTTGAAAATGCCAGAGGAACAAAAAAGTTAAGTTTCTCATTGGCTCGGCATCTGGATCTGATTTGGTTCCTAACTCAACACGAGTCATATGTCAAAACCATTTGTTTTTCACATTGAGTCAAATCTAATTTCCAGTTAGTCACACCAATACTTTAATAATTCATAAATATTTCAATCTAAAAAATTGGTGTCATATGATGCATTAATTTTATAGATAAAAGCTTAACAGTACAAATTCACTATGTATTCCCAATAATTCACCCTTAATGTTTGCCACTGTCTTATCTAATTTCAACCCACAGTCCCACACTGAAATAACGAAATAAGTGGAAATTTTTTTACTGAATCAGATTGAGTTTTCAAGGGTACAGAGGAAGAAGATTTTTTATTTTTTTGATGCTCTAGACTAGTGGTCCCTATACTACATCTAGAGGAAGAAGATGATTAGGAGGAAGAATTGTGTTTAAAAAATTTCACCATAATTTATTGTACCAAATTACCCTTTCAATATTATTAGTGTATCAGTGAACCGATATATCAGTTTGTACCGGCCAATATGAGCGTTTTTATCGTTCACGTATCACCGATATTTTAGATATCGTAAAGGTTTTTCCTGATATACGATAAAACTTACAATATCGACCGATACAACCGATATTGATTACCTGAATCTTAATATGGAACAAGAATTGGATCTCAAATGTCGACGTGAATCTTCAATTTTTATGTTTCAGAGTGATTAATTTGATTCAAGTTTATGTTTTATGAACAAAATTAAAAAAGTTATCAATTTCGTTATCCATCCGAGCTTCAAAAATTTTGACGGAAACTTAAGGTTTGTTCATCGTTAAACCTATATATAACCCAGCAGTCAAATTGTATGATCGAAAAAATAACTTGAGATATGAAATATGCAAGATTAGATTTGTGGATCATACTCACTCGAGATTTTATACAATTGATAAACTTCAAAATCAGTTTGGAAATTTTCCTAAATGATTTTTTATCATATCTGGGGGAAGAAGAGTAAAGATGATTAAACTAAGGTTTCTAATATTTAGAACACAAAATTGGTCAAAAAGACCAAAATCAACAATTTCTGGGTGAAAAAGACACTTAGGTTTTGATACTGTTTAAATAGCCAAAAATTAAAAAGATCTTTGTTTAAATGGATAAAAATTTAAAATAGGCGATGGATGTAACCAGTTTCATCCTGTCCATTTTCAAATATTTTTTTCTTATTTTTATTTTACACAGGATGCATCCGGTTTCATCCTTGCTATTTTTTATAAGCCGGGATGAATGGAGTTTCATCCTTGCTATTTTTTTTTTGGCTATTTCACCCGCACTTTTTTTTACTTGTCCATTTGAACCGTGTTTTAAATTTTTTTGGACAAATGACCCATTTTCTCTATTTAGAAAGAGTTATATTTTGCCTGGCTTGATTGGGGTATACCCAGATTAATTGGGGTATACCCAATAAGACAAAATAGGGTCATTTTGAAGTAAAACCAAGCCACCCCTTAACCTTGTATTTTCAAAATGGCAAAATTGCCCTCGTTTAATTAACACTAAAATTTTGATTAGATTAATTAATTAAGTTTAAATTGATTGAATAGATTAAAACTTATGTATTTTAAGTTATGAAATTTTGTTTTTGATTGAACTTTTGTGGGATGATTTTTGATGATTTTTTTTTTTTGAGTATATCTCTTGCAACGAAAGTGAAGCACACAACCGAAATACTTCTAAAAAGGGGATTGCAAATCTGTTATATGAAATCATACTCAAAATCAAAGAATAAATCAACACTTTCAGATTCGAAAGTAAGAAAAGTCCAAGGTCGACTAATGAAGATCATCTTTAGGCCAAAAATGGCCGCCCAAGATCTTCATCGTCGACCTTGCCGACTTTTGTTTTTTGACATACAGGAGATGACATAAAATTTATCGTCGACAAGGTATTCAAAAAATACCCTTACTATTTGTTTTTGGCCTAAGGTATTCAAAAAATACCCCTTCCATTCAGATTTGGCCGGCAAGGTATTCAAAAAATACCCGCCCATTGTTGAAAACTTTACTGATGCCGCCATGGTTGTTATGAAAAGTCGGCAAGATATGCATGTTACGACCTTGCCGGCCAAAAACACAGTAAATCATAATTTTCGATTTCTAACCTAATATAACAATCAAATCACACAACACAATGATGGGTTTGAGTTTAAACATCATTTATAGTCTTCTTTTCATTTCAGTAGAGTCAACAATTTTTTTGGAAAATCAAAGTTGAAGATTTTTATATGGCTTTGGTTGATGGAAGATGAAGATGAAGATGAAGATGAAGAAGAAGAAGAAGAAGAGAAGAAGATGAAATGAAGAGAATAAAAACTGATTTAGGGTAATTAAGATTATTAATGGGTAAGGGTAATTTTGTAACTTACCCATTAGGACTCCCCCTAAAACCCACAAAAAGTGTCCCTTTAAAATTGGGTATACCCCAATTAGTTTGAGTATACCCCAATCTCGCCAAGATATTTTGTGTGGGTTGTATTTAGCCCCTACCAAAAACAATCTGGGGCATTATAAAAGGCAGTGACTAAATGTAACCCATTTTAAAGTTAAATGCAATCATCTTTTCTAATTTCAAATATGGTAAAACTCGAATGACGTGGGTGATCAATACTTGTCTTCTTCCTTTATTTGACCTATATTTTTCCACCGGGTAAAAAGTCTTTTCTCTTGTTCGTTTGCTTATTCCCCTCTCTTTGGAAAAACTCACGTTGTTCGTCTCTCTAAAAATACTCCATATTTATTTCTATTTTTTTCCCCCTTTGTTTAAAGTTTTCTCGCTCATCATAATCTCAAATAAAAAGAATGTACAATCATCATTGAAGTTTCTAATCTTGCTGGTTTCAATATTTTTTAAATTTTGATTCTAATTCGATCTCGGAAAAAAGACCTATCTCGAAATCAAAATTAAAATTTTCATGGAACATTTTTATGCTCCTCATCGACTTCAGTAACGCATTCAACTTAGTCGACACGTCTACAATGTTGACCGAAGCAAGGCTGAAATGCCCAGGCATCTCTATAGACACGACCTTGTCCGAGATGTAGTCGCAGACATATGCTACAAAGCAGGTTCGCAAAAGGACATACACAATTGGGAAAATGGCCTTGCTCTTTGTTTCAATGTCACCATCGTCTCCCCATTCACCAGTAGTAGGTATTGCAGCTTCACCCTTGTTCAGGCCATTTCAGATGCCATAACACGCTAACATAATAAATATCTAACAAAGTGTTCCGAGAAAGGTTATGGCTTCGGTATCCTTGCATCATCTACCTTTGGAGAGCTCAGTGACGACACTGTGTCCCTCATGAAGAGATTGAAGAATTGGATGGCTACTCATGATGCCAACTCTAAAGTAGGTAGTTCTTTTTTCCATAAATTAGGAATTGTCATTCAGAAAGTTATAGGGGCTTAGCTTGTCGCTAGACTCCCTACCAACTTCCTGTAAAACTTATTGATTAATAAGAAGGAAATGAAGTTTATGTTAAATTCCATCTTACAGCTACAGTAGGAAAAAGTGAAGAATCCAAAGCAATAATGGAGGAAGTTATAATCAAAACCAAACCAATAATGATGATGTAAAAACTTCCAAAATTAATATCCATGGTCAAGTTCATGGCCAAGTTCATATCTATTAGCAGTAAGAGCAATGAAAACAAGATCGGAAAAAATTAGAGGTGGGTTTGGGTTACCGTTTTCCCTTAAGGTATTCATTATTCTTATATTTTACCCAAACGCGGGTCGCATTTAGTCATTTGCCTTATAAAAAAATAAACATCATATTAATACTAATTGAACTCCACAAACCACATACTACTAACAAACCGATTAAATGACTAGTTAGTGTGTATCAACACCAGCATTTTATGATACTAATACAAATACAAGTATACAACCGTCGAAGATCGAAAATTATGGATCGCTACAGGTTGCTTATTTTGATTAAACCCATAAAAATCACTCAATATGAACGCGGGCAAATTTTACCAAAATATTATTCTCTCTGAAGCTGTAACGATGAACCAGGAGTAGTTGATGTAAGTGTAGGCAGGCAACAACAACTGCAGTAATTATCAATGCACCCCTCAAGTGCTAGAGTTGCACCTGCACCACAATTACACACTGGACAAAGGGAGCAATCTGTCACTATAGTTGATAAAGAAACCTCACCGGGATAGCATAGATCTCGTGGATCGGATGGTGGAGGAGGTGGTGGTGGAGATGGAAGTGGGGGTGATGGTGGTGGTGGAGATGGTGATGGTTGAGGTATGGCATCTTTACAACAACAAACGCAATCATGTTGATACGAACCAAGTGGTACATCTTTTATGAATTTTTGTGCGAACGTTCTGCCACGATTTTGACACCATCGCGGGCAGTTGTCGTAGTCCTTATTATCATAACATCGGGATGCGTAAGTCACTCTCCAAACACCTTCAAGGTTACCCGCAGGACAGTATGTATTGGCTGATACCCTCTCTGCATAAACAAAATATTACCAGAAAATAAGACTCCTCCTATATTATAGATATAGCTAGCGATTCAAGATCTGCTTGGAAAAATAAACAACAGAAGTTTGTATTTCAATACATCCTTTTTTTTTCTGAAAAAGAAAAAGAGCTGTTGAGAACTTACCTGTAGGTGCACAAAGCAAGCATTGCAAAGAGAAGCAACCAGACTAGGGAACTCTTAGAAACCATCTTCATCATTATGATAAGACTTTCGAAACTTTACTGGTGGACTTATGTGATCATAGTACATCTCCATTTATTGAAGAAAATTTGATTTAGATACCCCACTTGAATACTGTATAACAAGAATTATAGGATCTGCCCTTCTTTTTTTTAATAGTCATGCCAAGTTGTGAAAATAAAAAATTAAAGAGGAAAAAAAATGATTACCTGTTTTACTTACTTTAATCATTAGTTTTATTAATTTCTATATTGATTAAATTTTTGCATTCATTTAAGAAATGACGCGCAATAATTGTCGATAATTTTTTACATTATACAATTACAGATTCAGAGAGAAATTACTTTACTGATTCGAATTTTTAGGTCTACAGTCTACTAATTTTGACATGCACAGTTTAGATTAAATTTGCAGATCTACATAATTCTTCTAAGTGGACATAGATTTCAAGATTCTAAAATTTATTACGACTCAAATTATTGACACGAAATAGGTACGTCTTTGGTTCGTTGGAACACGACATCTCCCCCTAGTCATCTAATAACAGACAAACAATCCATGATAGAAGGGAAAATTGGAACCCAACTTCGGCTATGAAGAAAATAAGGTCACTTAGTGCCATTAAAGGATAAAGTCCAAATCCAGATGGTTTTTCCAGGGATTTTCGATTCATTCGGTCTTTATGGGAGGTTTTCAAGAATTATTTGGAGGCTATATTTACTGAACTTCATGAGAAACGTTTTCTTGATCGTACGCTTAAAAATACCTTTACTGCTTTAATTCCTAAAAAAGGAACGAAGGAGCAGTGTGTGCAGTGGCACAAACTAGTATATGTTTGTGCAGTTCTTGGGCAAACGGAAAATGGGTCATTTGTCCAAAAAAAAATTAAAACACGGTTCAAATGGACGAGTAAAAAATTTTATGGGTGAAATGGACAAAAAAGAAATAGCAAGGATGAAACTGGATTCATCCTGGCTTAAACTTAAAAAATAGCAAGGATGAAACCGGATGCATCCTCGTGTAAAATAAAAATAAGAAAAAATATTTGAAAATGGACAGATGAAACCAAGTTTACATCCTGCTTATTTTAAAAATTTTGTCCATTTGAACAGTATCTAAATCTGACTGTCCTTTTCACCCAGAAAATTTTGATTTTGGTCTTTTTAACCAATTTTGTGTTGCGCAAACTCATGACACTACCTGGCCTTGTCCCGTGAGCTGATCCAAACAGTACTTCCGATCGACACATCCGATTGAGTTCTCATCTTTCACCCTATTCAAAGAAATGGGGTTATACGAGCTCCACTAACATCACACTCTCATATAATAGTATTTTTATTTATTTTTGAAATAGTGGCATATAGTAATTTAGTACATGAGAAAATGGGTCATTTGTCCAAAAAAATTTAAAACACGGTTCAAATGGACAAGTAAAAAAAAAGTACGGGTGAAATAGCCAAAAAAAATAGCAAGGATGAAACCGGGATTCATCCCGGCTTATACTTAAAAATAGCAAGGATGAAACTGGATGCATCCTGTGTAAAATAAAAATAAGAAAAAAATATTTGAAAAATGGACAGGTGAACCGGTTACATCCTCGCCTATTTTTAAATTTTTGTCCATTTAAACAAAAGATCTTTTTAATTTTTGGCTATTTAAACAGTATCAAAACTTAAGTGTCTTTTTCACCCAGGAATTGTTGATTTTGGTCTTTTTGACCAATTTTGTGTTAGTACATTCGGTTCCAAATTAAGTAATCAGTTTAATGTATTCATTTTTGTTCGACAGGAAAATTGAAGATAATCGTGGCAAGTCGAGGTATATCATTTTTGCAAGACAGGAAAATTCGAAGATAATCCACGAGATAATCGTGGGTTTCACTGATTGAGGACACGGGGTTGTCCCAATCGATCCCAATATTGTGAATCACATTATCAAGAATTAATTGCTAAGTTTTCGGAACCTGAAATATGTTTCCATCCTCCGAGAATCAAGCGATCAGATTGTGCCAAGATTCTAAGTTTAGAGTCATGTTGTGAGAAGGTTGACTGCATGAGAGCATGAATAAGGTGGCACCTCTCAGCCGTAAGATTATCAAGACTTCATAAAAACTCATGTAACCTAATATCTTTCGTAAATTTTCTTGTATCTTCACATCCGCTTCCGGAAAGTTCTTCCAATTTTCTATATCTCGCTGACATACTCAGCATGCGCCAAATGGTTTAGCTTAGGTCAACATAGGTCCAGGACCTGGCACTTAACTTGGCCAAGTCTAAGTGGCTTCTAATGTTTGCAAATTTTGTTTCTATTTAATTTTTAGAACTTGAATAATTCGTTACATGGGAATTTTGTTAAACAGCGATGGGAGGAATTCAGATTGACGGCTGAGTAGCTTCAAGCCATAGCATTAGCAATAGCGCTATAAAAAAACAGGTGCCCGTCCGAATGTGGAATCAGGTTTGATCCAAATCACGGACAGCTACCTAGTTTTTCATTAACAAGAGAATAAAATATTTTCAATGTCGGTTTCAGTCTTATGAATACTGGTAACGTTTCACGTTTGGTATTCTGACGGTATTAGGGGTGGCTTTCCCAGGCTCAAGCCCACCCCAAAATTTCCGAGAAACAAATTTGTCCATGTAATTCTCACCCCAAAATTTCCGAGAAGCAAATTTGTCCATGTAATTTCGATATTTTATGAAATTTAACCCAGGTATGATTTTTGAATTAGCCCATCATGAAGATGAACCGTGTGTCAATCATTGTTTAATTTACTCTGTTTAGTTCTATGACCGCTGATGTATATTAGTTAATAACTAGGGAAGGGTGTGAAGAGTAACGAACCCCACTTCTTCAAGTCTACTTAATTAGTCATCCTTGGTCCAAAATCGCCAACAATAGTTCACTGCGTATACAGTATACTTTTAACCAGATTATCACTTCTTAGTTGGTTAGGTTTTGATTTACACCACTTAACTAGATTATCACTTCTTAGTTGGTTAGTTTTTCGATTTTTTCCCTCCGTAAACACAAATATATTGAAAAGGGCACGAGGCGAAGCAATATTCCAAAAGGACAATATCAGTTGTGTAACAATTAAACCGCAGCCACCCAAAGAATGGTGCTTAGGAAGAATTCACGAGAAGCCTGATATGCAAAAGAAAGACATAGTACCGGTGGGAAAAAGTTTCTAGCCCACCCGAACATAGAAACTCCGGGTTCGGTCGCATTTGGGAGAACCGACAAATTAAATCGGGAGATCCGGGAATCAATGCCTTACCAATACCATGCATGTCTCTTATCAAAATTAATCAATAGCCCAAAGATCGAGATTCGGAAAGACAAACTCGATTTTCCCGTCTTTTAACTACTCCCTCCGTTACTTTTTAATAGGCTGGTTTGGTTTTTGAGAAAATTAAGGAAATTTAAAACTAATGGTTGAAAGTGGTCCTCATGACACTTGTCAATAAAAGTGAATCAAAATGGTCCCCATGACACTTGTCGAAGAAAAAAGTAAAGTGAAATGGTCCCCATGACACTTGTCATCAAAAGAAGTTAAGAGAAAAGTGGTCCTAAAACTAAACTAACATTTGACTTTCCCAATTAGGAAACCTGACCTATTTTTTTGTAACATTTATTTATAGAAACCAGCCTATTAAAAAGTAACGGAGGGAGTAATAAACTTGTTTAGAAAGGGGGAGTCTCCGTTGAACCGCTCCATGACAGCTGAATGACAGCGATTTTGACGTGGCAAACGTCGTGGCGTCGAGTTATTTTTCTTTCTTATCCACGTCGTTGACTTGTTTTCTTTTTCCGATTCAGATATACAGTATAACTTCTATAAAATAATACACTTGGGACCAAGGAAAATTATTATTTAAAAGAGATATTATATTATCGATAATATAATAAATTATTACTTTATAATTAAATAATAAATTATTTTTTTGGTATTATTATATTGCTTTAAATTATTATTTTAAAACATAATTTCTGTATATAATGTATTCACAAACCTTAAACTTAAAAGTATTTAACATATAGATAGGTCATGTACGATATTCTAAATCACCAAGATGTATTCTCATCTCAAAGGTGTATCTCACTAACCAATTAACAATGCAATACGGAAAGAACTATGTGAATATAAAAGGGATAATAAGCATCAGTCACACTACAACACTTCTTATTGCAATACAACAATGCGACTCTAGGCCTCTTAAGTGCACTACAAACTATTAGGGATTAAATACAACTTGATTTGAATTTCTAAGAAAAATAAACCAATATTCAATCATATTTTAAGAAAATTTGATATGTATTTTTTAATATTTTAGTAGCATTATTATTTTATATATTATTTGGGACCTGTTAATCCTTAAGGGAAATTTTTAAAATGTATTATTTTATGATTTTATCGAATTTATTATTTTACCACTAAGGGCCCGAGTCAGGACCGGGAAATTTTATTATTTTAGCGAGAATATCATATTATCGGGTATTATATTAAAGAAGTTATACTGTACTGATATAGGAATGTAGATTTATTTTGTATACAAAAAGTACCACACACGGAAGGAATATATGATCATGATCAGCCAAGTACTCAAACACGAAGGAGAACAAGAGGAAGAAGATCTGAAGATGGACGAGAACGGAACCATGAATGAAAATCCATTAATGCCGCACTTGCCAGAAGATATTATCAAGGAAATCCATTCGAGGTTACCTCCAAAATCTCTCTTAAAATTCAGGTGTGTATCAAAACCTTGGAGCGTCTTTTATAATAACCCTAAACTTGTTGAGATGATGCAAATTAACTTCAATATCATGATTGTATATGACAACAATATGTACCATATAGATTGCGAATCATTATCATCATCATCATCATTACTTGACGTTATAGGATTTGGCATAGAGAGAGATCAGGGAGGATACGAAACTGAAAA
Organism: Papaver armeniacum; assembly: GCA_023531295.1. Taxonomy (NCBI): domain Eukaryota; kingdom Viridiplantae; phylum Streptophyta; class Magnoliopsida; order Ranunculales; family Papaveraceae; genus Papaver; species Papaver armeniacum. Next base: position 24,915 of record JAJJWW010009892.1, read on the forward strand.
CTCAATGGATTACATTGTATTTAATCCTACAGCTGGTATGGAGAGGATTCATTGCCCACACCCAGATTTTGAATATGGTTACTATAGAACTGCTTTTGTGGGTTGTTGTAATGGCTTTCTTTGCTTAGACATTAATGATCGAGAGGGTGTGGATTTTTGTTTATGGAACCCATCTACTGGGGACTGCAAACGAATACCAAGTCCACCTGATCGATTTGAATTCGATGATACTTTACACGAATACTTACCAAAGATGGGATATGGGTTTGGTTATGACTCGAAAAGTGACGATTACAAGTTTGTATGTTTTACATCCGATTTAAACTGTAACCTATCAGCAGCTCAGATCTATTCACTTAAATCGGATTCATGGAAACAAGTCAAACGGATTCATAATATCCCTTGGCTACTACCTTCGGAATGCGATCCCCAGTACGCAGTGTTTTGTAATGGAGCACTTCATTGGCAGACATCATCTTCGTCCAAAGAGTTAATTGCTTTAGGCATGACTGATGGGCTCGTTAGAGTAATCTCACCACCAGAAAATTCTAATTTCGAGGATCCCGGTGACTCTACACGTATTGGTATGTTGGATGGGTGTCTTTCCATGCTTTATAGTAGTGGAAACCTTGGTTTTGAAGTATGGTTGATGATGGATTATGGAGAGAAAGAGTCGTGGACTAAAATTTACAGCATTCCGAAACTGACATCACTAGAAGGTGTATGGAAATTGTGCTTGAGAAGGATCAAGTGTTTAAAAAGTGGAGAGATGCTCTTCGAGGTTGGTTACAACTCTTCGCCTTATAGTAAGGCTTTGGTTTTGTATGATCCAAAGAATGAAACGTCTACGACTTTGATGGAAGATGAGGACGAGGCCTATTCAAGTTCACTATCATTCCATAGTTATGTGAAGAGTTCGGTTTCAGTTTCGTTGAGTACCAATGCTGGCTGATTGTGATGGAACTTGGTGTTTTCAAAATTGATCACCAGCTTCACATTGACACCTATCATATTCACTAATTTTCTGTAGTGTTTATCCATGATATTTTTCTTTATTTATATTTTTTCTTTATTTGTATTTTTCTTTATTTGTATTGAACATAAAACTTTGATCATTGTTCGTGGTGATTGGAGTATAATATTGGTTATGGAAACAGAGTTATTGAAGTTTCCATATTATGTATGCTGTAATTGTCAAAGAAAACTTAATCACATCAATCACGTATATATTCACGTTTATAATGTTTCCATAATCTACTCGTTGACGGATTGAAAAAGGAAATAGAGTCATTATGATGATTAATGAGAATATACAGTTAGAAATTATATATATCTCGCCTTTGGCGCTTTGGCTCGCGCCTAACATTTCAGCGAGGCGCTAAAAGCGCCCAACTCCCTTGCCTAAAGCGCTGGCATGGAAAGTAGAGTAGAATTGGATTCCTCGGGCGCTGCTCCTACGCTTACTGCGCCTTTGGCGCCTAGGCGCTCCGGGCGCTCGCCTTTTACAACATAGATTTGTATTGAACATAAAACTTTGATCAGTAACAGATTATTGGTAATTTCTTGTCATGATCTCTCACTTAAGATTTTCTTTTCTTTGAATGACTTTCTTTTCGTTGGGTGTGGTTTCTTCTTATTCATTCATTTATATAAATACAATTTCCCACAACATCTAATTTGTGTATACAGCCAATAATAATACAATATCAATTGTGCAACGAAACCAACGAGGTTACAAGGGAATCGGTATGTTATATACATGCTGAAGCTCATGCGTTCCGTCATCGAAACTACAAATTAGTGTGAGATTTTGGTTCAGATAACAAACAGGAAAGATACATGTTGCGAAATACACAAGGCTCGAATCATTCTTAAATTCACAACGACAAAAAGACAAATTCACCTTAGTTCATTCCCAACCTGAGCATATCATATTACTAACTTTTCACAAGAGCAAATATAGTACCTTTTTGAAATTTACGAATTTATATTTTTAGTTTCATGATATTATAAAGTTCACATTAATTCCATGTTAATTCCAGACTCCATGTGTTGCCAATGTTGAATTCGTAAGGTAACTCTTTTCTACTCCCGGAAATAAATAGGCTGTTCTGATTTCATTTCATGATGGGATTACATGCGGCAGTGGTTACGCAAGTAAGCGAAGTCAAGGTACACGCACCCCTCATCAAAGACTGAAGCAAAAATCTAAAACCAGTCTCGGAGTTTCACATTGTTGTCCATCCCCAGTATAAATTCGGTCAACTAAGAGGCCTCGACAACTAATCTCTAGTTTCATGCAAGGAGAAATTTATAATGAGTATGTTTAGGGGGATTTTGCGTTCCCCCTCAATAAAGATAGCTAATTTGCATTACCCCCTAGAGATTCATAATAGGCAAAACCCCCTTCAACTTGGATGTGCCGTAACTGAGCAGTTTAGTACAGCACGTGCAGTTCACGTGCAGTTCACGTGCGTGTCAGAAAAAAATATCTGAAAATTAAAACCCAAAATTACCCTTTAAAAGATCAACGGTTTATACTAGATTTGGGCTTAGATTTGTTACACGTACCCTAATCTCACCTAACTGATTGGATAAGAGGCGGGAGAGGAACCATTATCTTCCCTTTCACAGAGAGACAGAGAGAGAAACCATTCGAGAGACAGAGAGAGAAACCCTTTTCTCTTAATCAGAGAAACCCTTCTTTCTGCAAATCTTAATCAGAGAAAGAGATAGAGAAGAAGATCAAGGAAAGAACAGTGGGTTTTGAAGAAGGATTTGGACATGCAATTCCCTAAAAAATTGTAAGTTTTTTTCTTTCGATTCTCGATTCTGTGTTAGGGTTTGTTTGATTTTGGGGTTTTTGTTCTTTGGGTCGATAATAATGGTTATGATTATGATAATATCTCAGTTTGATTATAAAAAATGTAAGTTTTTTTTCGGTTTGATTACTTTAGGGTTTTATCGATTTTGGTTAGGGTTTGTTTGATTTTGGGTTTTCTTGTTACTTGGGTAGTTAATAATGGTTATGATCATGATAGATTCAAAGTTATTTTCACCTTTTGTTGTTTCTCTGTTTTCTGAAAAATTAGGGTTTCAATTATTTTATTTTTATTGTCGATTTGTGCTTCTATTATGATTAGTATACTTTCAATTGATGTTTAGTTAGTTATTGGAAATATAAAGTCATTCTTTTTGATGTTATTGTTTTGATAATGAAACTGAAAATTTTCATTTTCTGTTTGTGTTTGTTTGTAGTGCTAGTAAGGATTATGGTTTGAAAGATCTGGTGATTCATTATGGTGGACAGTGGACACCTGACTAACCAATTGGGGGTTTGCACTTCTTCGACTATATGAATGGCCGTGAATTTCGTTATAAGAATTTTGATGGTGACTGTTTGAGCATGATAGATTTTATTGCTGGTATGGTAGAAAGGTTGAATGGTCTGGGAGGGGTGATTACTTTTCAATATTTGGATGGTGGTTTTTTTTTGGACATAGATGATGAACCAGACTTGCTGAGGTTTTGGACTGATTTGATCAAGAAGAAGGCATTCTGAAGTACATTTGTTTATGATTCATGCGACCCTATTAGTCAAGATATGGGGGTAGGTGTTGACCTTATGTTCGCGAGTGGTGTACGAAGTTGATGTTGCTTGGTCCCTCAACACAATCTCGGAGGGAAGGACCCGAATCGTTGATATTGATGACTATGATGATGTGGTACTCCCTGAGCAGCCACATGAGAAGATGAGCCAGCAGCCACATGAGCAAACAAGTCAGCAACCACATGAGCAGACAAGTCAATAGCCACATGAGCAGACAAGTCAGCAACCACATGAGCAGATGAGTCACCATCTACCAGATACACCTAGTAGGAGCTTCTTTGGTTTAAAGAAAGTGGCTTCTACGAAACATACACCACAAAAAAGAGCTGATATGGATGATAACAATACAGCTGAACCTGTAAGTAAGAAGAAGACATTAGATGGTGATGAGTTGGATGAATTAAATGATGAAGGGTTTGATGAAGAAGAGTTATATGTACTTCCTGAGTGCACTAATCTGGATTATCATGACATTAATGATTTACCAGTTGAAGATGATTACCACAATAGTCATTCACTTAGTTCGATAAGTGGGCGATGAAGAATCGGCGTGAAATTGACTTAGATGAAGAAGAAGAGACGGCTAAGCCATATAGATATGGAGAATATAGGAAGTTTGCAAGACAAGTATGATGATATGTATGCAGATAAAGAAAGTGAAGACTATATGCCATGGACATGTGAGACAGAGATGAACTTGCAATTGGTATGACTTGGCCAACTATGAAAGAGTACAAGGCATTTGTGACAAGGTTTTGTACCATGGAAATTATAAAGACAAAGGATGACAAGGACAGATTAAAGGTGCAGGTGTAAAGACCCCAATTGTTCATTCAGACTTAATGGGAATCTGTAAGTGAACTTATACATATAATTTGTGCAGCCAAATATGTTGTTAATGTGTGTTGTTAATGTGTGCAGCCAAAAATATATGTTGTTAATGTGTACTGTGTTTCTAATATGTTGTTAATGTGTGCATCCAAAAAGATGGAAGCACAATCAAGGTCACTAAGTATGTGCATACACACACTTGTGTAAACATGGATATGTCTAAGAAGAACAAATTGGCCAATTCAACTTGGATTGCTTCAGTAATAGAACAAGATATAAGAAATGATGGTTATAATAGTTTGAATCCAAGGAAGATAAATGAAAAGATTATGGAGTTGCATGGAGTGCCTGTGAAGTATTGGGTGTGTTGGAAGGCTCTTGGCAAGGCAATAAGCAATGTGTATGGATCATATGAAGATGGTTATAAGTTCTCACGAAGTGTGCGGGCGAGATTGTGTCCAAGAATCCAAACAAGTATTGGAGAGGTTGCTGATGCCGATAATGACTTTAAAACATGTTGCCTTTGCATTTGATTCATACCTGATTGTGAGGCTTCAAAGATGGATGCAGACCTTTTGTTGGTTTTGATGGGAGCCATCTTAAAGGAAAATGTGGTGGTGTCATGCTCTGTGATTTGCACTTGATGGTAATAATGGTATGTACCCCTTGGCTATTTTCATTTATGATGTAGAGAATAAGGCCAATTGGATTTTATTTCTAGAAATCATCAATGACAAGATTGCTTGCACATCCTATGCAATTGACTTTCATTTAGGGCAGGATAAAAGGGTCTTATACCAAAGACAATACAACATGTTTTTCCCACACTTAGACATAGGTTTTGCTTTAGACACATCTTTGATAACTTTAAGATGACACACAAAGGAAAACACATGAAAAGACTAGCTTGGGGAGCATCAAAGTCTTACAGAGTTGTTGACCACAAGAAAGCAATGGATCAAATGGAGAAGGATAACAAGAGGGCACATGACCGGGTTTAACGATGTGCAGACACATACTTGGCTAGGTCGACATTTGATTTGACTTCCAAATGTGAGCATGTAAAAATAACTTCTTGAAGCATTTAACGGTTTGTATGCTAGATGTTAGGTGTCGACCTTTGCACTGATTGTTGAAGGCTTCAATTTAAAGGTCATGGGATTGATGTTTGAAAGGAAGATGAAATGTTTGCAGTGGGAGAGAGATGGAAAGATATTGGTTCCAAGGGCGAGAGAGAATTATGAATAATAGAATTTCCAAGAAGAATAGATACAAATTGTTTGGACAAAGTGAGTTTGAATGTTGTGTCCAGAGCGAATGAGTGGAAGTAGGTGGGATGTTAGCTTAAGCGAAAAATCATGTTTGATTGTTGTGTTTGGGACATCACCGAATTCCATGTGTCCATGCGGTTGCGATGGAATACATTTGAGGGTTGATCTGAATAGGTAATATTCCATTATGATTTCCTTTGTCTTTTTTATTTGTTTCTTTTGTCAAAATTAACCTTATGACACCTCAAAAATCTTCTTTGTGGATTAGCTTGAGGATTTCCTTCCCAAACTCTTCTAATCCCATGACATTTTCTACATTTTGAGTATATGAATGGGAAATCTATTGCTGAATGTGTTGATTGAAAACATATTTGACAGGTGATTTCATTGGAAGCCTCATCTTCAATGCTTACCTGAAAAATCACAGTTTAAATTTGTAATACACCCTCACTGTAAATACTGTAATTTGCATTACCCCCTTTAATGGTGCAGATGCAGGAACTTACCTCACTGTCGAGACTTGAAGATCCACCTCCCATACTCGATCACTAATGTCTGCTAGTGTTCTTCCTTGCTTGTGATAAATCAGCTAACTAAATGATGTGGAGGTTTGGTAAAATAAGAGAATCAATTTCAACTCGATAATCGATCAAAAAAAAAAAATTCAACTCCATTTAAATAGAGGTTCGAGCAGATACAGGGAGGAAGGTGATCGTTGAACAGTCTAGAAAAATTTTGGGCTAACAATGCACCACGTGTCAAGGGGTAAATATGTCTTTTGATAATTTCAGATATTTTTTTCTGACACGCACGTGAACTGCACGTCTTTGTACTAAACCGCTCGATTACGGCACATCCAAGTTAAAGGGGTTTTGCTTTATTATGAATCTCACAGGGGTAATGCGAATTAGCTATCTTTATTGAGGAAAACGCAAAATCCCCCGTATGTTTAAAATTTTTATCCTGGCTTGATTGGGGTATACTCAAACTAATTGGGGTATACCCAATTTTAAAGGGACTCTTTTTTAAGAGCAAAGGGGGAGGTCAATGGGTAAAGTTACAAAATTACCCTTTCCCATTATAACTCTAATTACTACCTAAATCAGTTTTCATTCTCTTCATTTCATCTTCTTCTTCTCCTCTTCTTCTCCTCCACCCTTACCGTCTCCATCACCCCCACCACCACCAAAACTCGTTGATCAATTCGTTAAAATCGTCGATTCGAAAACTCCGATTAATCTTCATCAATGGATCCACCACGGAAGAAGGCAACTCGTATGAAAGAAACTAATCGAAAACCCAATGAATATAACCACTGGAATTGCAAGTTTGGTTGCTAAGAAAGTGAAGAAAAAAACGGTTGAAGAAGAAGTAATTGAACCCATTTGAAACACGTGAAATGGTGCGCTTAAGAAAGTAAGGGCTTGTTTAAACTCACTCTAGTACTTCGATTTCATGTTTGCATGTCAAATTAGGTTAGAAAATTCGAATTTGTGAATTGGCGATTCTGACGCCGGCAAGGTTTTTTTATCGACCTTTAGGGATTTCATAGTTAGGGTTTGGTAGGGAGGGTATAAGGTTGAAGAACTTGCCGGATGTAAGTTTCATGCTTGCTACTAGCAGGGCAGGCGGAGTTATTCATCCGTATACCTTTTAGGCGTCTTTTTTTTTAATGAAGCCTAGGCATCTTATTATTGTTTACCCTTAGGCTACTTCTTTTGAATGTTTCTGATGCCTAGAGTTTTTGAGTCAGGAAGGGTATTTATATAAAACCATTAGGCTGTTTGTCGGCCGGCGATGTATGGAAATGGACCTTGCCGGCCTGTTTAGTGAAAAATCCTATATTTTTTGTGCGCTGGAAGGCTATTTTTGATGATACACTGCCGGCTTTGTCTTAGCCGGCACACTCATCTTTTGGTCGACCTTTCGGCCATTGTTCCGTCGGATATGTTGTATATGTCTAACCTGTCGGCCTATAATGTTTTTTTTCTGAATTGTTCTTGTTCAGATTGTGAATGGCAAAGAAGAAAGCAGCTCTGAAAGTAGCTCTTAGTCCTCCTTCAAACCCTCCTCGTGTTGGTGATAAACTCTTGTATTCAAAACATCGAGGGGTATATGTTGTGCCGGGAACGACAAAGGTCTTAGAACCACTATCTAAACCCAATGATTCAGACGAGACTCCAGATGAAGACCAATCAATTCCATCTGGTAGAAGAGGTGATGATGATGATGTTGATAAAACCAATCCGGCTGCTGGAGGAGGTAACATGATGATGATGATGATGGTGATCAAGACATGCACGAATTTGGAGGAGGTAATGATGATGGTGATGATGATGATGGTAATGGAGATAAAGGTAAGAATATCATCGAAGATGAAATTGTTGAAGAGGAAGAGGAACAAGAAGAAGAAGAAGGAGATGGAGATGGAGAAGGAGAACAAACTCTAGCTATTGTTCAAGCCACCGAAGCTTCGGCTTCAACTTCAACCGGAACGAAGAAGAGGGTGATCACTAAACCGGATGATTCTCACATGCCTCCCAAACACTTGATGGTTGCACTGAAAGAAGGTGAGCCTCCAAAAGGGACCCAGCAGATGGTGGAGATGTTCTTTTTGGATACAAACACTCATGGGCATGTACGGTCCATAATACTATCGTAAGTAATCTTAATCCGTCTTTGTTATTTATTCAAGTGTGTAACTATCTTAATTAAATTTGCGTCAAGTGTTTGTATTTCTTTTCATTTTTTTTTTTTTTTGTATTTAGGATCACAAGCATGCCATCCGTCTCATGAGGCGCCAAGCTTCGTGTTGAGTGATGCATACTTGGAATCTTGACTTGGAATGTGAGGAGGTGAAAGTGATTGTGAGGAACTCGGGTTGTTGCCTGCGGTGGAGAGTTCGAATATTAATCATGATAAAGTTACCATCTCTGCGTGCGTGAGAGGTTCTACGGAGAGGCGATACTATGTTATTCCCATTCGGTGAGATGGCGATAACTCCGATGATGCTCAACAAATTCTAGGCCTCGAGGTTGATGGAAAAGCAGATCATTGAGGGATTCGATAATGCCATTTCTTTCGGGAAGATTTACGAATTGAGCAAGAAATTGTTCGGTTGGAGTCGAGTTCGGACGGATGATGTTCTTGACAAGAAGGATGGTCGACTAACCAAGAAGTTTAATGTGAAGAAGTTGAGGGACGGATTATGGAAGACTCGGGAAATCCTTGATAGGGAAGGAATGGTGCACCGGTGCGAATCAATGCTACCGCGGCCGCTTATTTGCTATACACCACAGGCAGATGTATCTTCCCAGACGATTCAGGAAACCAAGTCGAGGCAGTTACTTGCAACTATTGGATCCCTTACATGAGATGCGTGGGTATTCTTGGGGTGCTACGGTGGTCGCCTTCTTGAACAATGAGTTGACAAAATCTTCTAGGGCACTCACTAAGCAAGTTAACGGAAACACATGTCTCTTCCAGGTAATTTTATTGTCTAAAACATTTATATTCGCAAAATTCTCGTAAGATAAGGTTCTTACTAAACTTTTTTTTTTTCTTTTTGCATAGGTTTGGATATATGAACGCTTCCCTTCTTTGTTCAAAGACAACTCTTACGTCAAAGTGGATAACAGTGTTCCGGTTCATTTGCCAAGAGCGCAAAGGTACAGTTTTAAGGGTACTCAGGATAAGGAAATGCCGCAAAATCTTATGAAACTCCGAGCCGCCATCGACAATTTGACTGTGGAAGAGGTGATATTTGATCCGTATCGAGAGGATAGAAATCAAGGTTTAATCCCAAGGAGAAATGAAGTTGTTGCATTATACTATGGACCCTTGATGACTATGTTTGAAGGATTTTCAATGTACGATCCACATCGGGTAATGCGACAATTGGGTTACGTACAAGAAGAACCTCATTTCGATGCAGCAAATCCGGCCTTTACTGTGGATATGAGTGATTGCACCACCTCCCAAAAAGGTATGAACGTCTCTTACCTTCCAGCACCAACTCAAGAACATTGGGCTGATAGGCGTCGCGGTCAAATCGATGTGAGTCTTTTGGACGAGGTGACCACCGGTCATGAAGCTACTGAGAAATACATGGCGTGGTACTTGGGTTGGGCTCGTCCTATTGTGATTAGGCCAATGACTACTGAAGAACTGGCTCGTAAGAAGAAGATCGAATCGAAAGACCCAGCAACATTGCTTAAGATATTTGTAAGTATTTTAGAGTTGCTCTTACTATTTTAAGATTGATTGCATTACCGAATCATTCTATTAATTGTTTGTTGTTTAATTGAATATAGAAGGATCAGTTGAAGACCTTTGTGAGGGTGTTGTGTTGCGCGAAAGACAGAGGAGAACTTGTGCAAAGCAAGCACATTGACTATGCTTGCAATGTTGACAATGAGGATGCCCAACTATTGTTCAAGCAACTTCAGGCTGAAGTAAAGGCGGAAGAAAAAGCTACTAAGGATGCACAAGCCAAGATAAAGGCTGATAAAAAAGAGGACTCGTAGTGCTCGTGGTGGTGAAGGTAGCATCAGTGGTCCTGGTGGTGAAGGTAGCAGCAGTGGTCGTGGTGGTGAAGGTAGTGTTCCAAAACGGGGCCGTGGTCGTGGCCAATGAATGCTTTCCTAGTTCATTTCTTTATGTTGTGGTGGACAAATGTTTAAGTTAATGGTGTGGACAAATGTTTTTTTACGGTTTATGGGACATGTTTCGTATTTTGGACAAAAAATGTTGGATTTCTAGTTGTTGAATGAATGGTTTGTTTAGCTATATAAAGTGTCGTATTACCTTCCCGGCATGCTTTTTTAAGCTACCCTGGCCTGTCCTGTCCCGGGGCGGCAAGGTTGTGAAATGTCGATGCCGGCCCTGTCAACCAAAAAATTGTGTAGTTACCAGGGCCGGCAAGGTTGTGAAATGTCAGATTGTCGGCCCTGTCAACAAAAGTTGTTTAGTTACCAGGGCCGGCAAGGTAATACGATTCCTACTAAGCCGGCGTTTTTGTAGCCGGAAGGGTACGAAAATAGAGACCCTGCCGGCCATATCTTGAAAAAAAACCATTCTTCTGATGCCTAAAATCATGTAAGGTCGGGAGGGAAACAAAACAAGAAAATGCGCGGTATTTTGGCCGCATGCTAATGAACCCATACATTTCGGCCGTTTGACGACCCGGCATTTTAGCAAATTTACGACCCGCCGGCGAGTTCAAAATTCAAATTTTTGCAAGTACAATTGCATTGATTCACTTGTACTTGGACACTATAACGGCCAAATTTGGGCACCATCCTATAAATGCACTACTTATCTCCACAAAACAACACACAACTATTTGCATATACTCTCCAAAGCTCATATCATCACACACTCCATCTAACTCACCCAATAGCTCTCTACACACAAGAAATGGCTTCATTTGATTCTAATGAAGATTTGGCAATCACCAAAGCTTGGTATGCGGAGACTAGAGTTCGAAGGCAGTCCTCCGTAAGGGTGGATTCCACAACCTTTTGGACTAGGGTTCACAACACTTTTAGTCAAGAGTGTGGGAATCCTAACTCAGAAAGTGTTCAACAAGTGCACGATAGGCACATAGTCATTGAAAATGCGATACTTCTATCCAAAAACCAATTTTCAACGCTCCCCACTTTAACTTGTCAATTGAACAATTTGTAAGTATTTTTGTGGTTTATTTTACGTGATCCATGTTGTTTGATCTTCCAAATTAAACCGCACTAACAAAGTAAGTTTGTGTTATGTTTTTCTAGCATGAAGTCGCCAAGCGCGCTACTTGGAGGAAAAGGGGAAGCATTCGCATTCGATGCAAGCTATCAATTCATGGAATCCAAAATCCCGGAGTATGCCCGGAGATGATGGAGGGTGTATCGTCTTCGGAGGAGGAAGATTGATGGCTTTAGAAGTTTTTGTATAGGTTTTGTGGGTAGACCTCTATGTAAACCCTCGCGAGACTATAACTCGTCCACTAGGGTCGCTTAGGGGTTCAAAGGCTTGATGCACATGCTAAGTGCATTCGTTTTCCGTCGACAAGGATTAGGTTTTATGTTTCAATCAATGTAGTAACCAAAATTGAATGAATAAAGTAAATTACATCTTCCATATTATGTCGGTAGGCAATGTTGTATTTTTTTGCATGCGAGATTAATATAGCCGGAAGGGTAGGAAATATTTACATGCCGACCGCAAGATTGCTGCCCAAGATAGTCGGCGTGTTCTTCATCCGAGGACCATTAGGCGGATATATGGTCGTGACTTATTCAAAGTTGACACTATGGCGGAAGAGTGATCGGCACCTTATTCAAAGTTGACCATTCGGCGGATGTTTGGTGGAAGCTTATTCAAACCACGACCTTTTAGGCTTTATGCATTTTCAAAACCAAAATTTTGGATCGAAATCGAACTCATAAGACGGATCAAAAGGTTAATCTCTTGAATTCATAATTTGAAAATTTTAATCTAAACTCAATTAATTAACCTAATCGAATTTTAGTGTTAATTAACCAAGGGCATATTAGCCATTTAGAAAAAAAAGGTTAAGGGGTGGCTTGGTTTTACTTCATAATGACCAGATTTTGTCTTATTGGGTATACCCCAATTAGTTTGAGTATACCCCAATCAAGCCGTTGTTTATTACTGCCATAGCGCCATGTGAAAAATACCAATGTGCTTTCATATCCATTTGTTTACATAAATCTAGTTTTCCCCAACATCTCATTTGTTTATAATAGGCCAACAAGGAGTGAAACAACTGCAACATCGCTGTCTCATAACTTTAGGTTCATATATAAATGGAACCAAATAAGGGAATGGATATGTTACATATATATATATAGGCCAACAAGGAGTGAAATAATCTGTCCATGGCTCTTCCATCAATAATTACATGCTAATGCTCACGCATGCTTAATACGTACAATCTACGAATCCGTGTGAAATTCAGTTCATACCACAAAAAGTCGCAACAGATACTGTACATTTTAGAAGTTTATGAAATTATATTTCTAGTTTCAAAGTTCTACCTTAAATTTTCATAGAATTATATTTTTATTTTCAATGTTCACATTAGCTACCCGTTAATTTCACACACACTCCATGTTTTACAGTTGTTGAATTCATTTCCCTGTAGCATGTAATTTCCATGAAATGATATCTAGCTAAGAGAACTATTTATTAACAGAAAAAAATAACACAAAATTGGTTAAAAAGACCAAAATCAACATTTCCTGGGTGAAAAGGACAGTCAGATTTAGATACTGTTTAAATGGACAAAAATTTAAAAATAGGCAGGATGTAACCAGTTTCATCTGTCCATTTTCAAATATTTTTCTTATTTTTATTTTACACGGGATGCATTCGGTTTCATCCTTGCTATATTTTTAAGTTTAAGCGGGGATGAATCCAGTTTCATCCTTGCTATTATTTTTTTCTCGTCCATTTCACCCATAAAATTTTTTACTCGTCCATTTGAACCGTGTTTTAAATTTTTTTTTTTGGACAAATGACCCATTTTCCGAAAAAATAATCTAAAGACTACTTTATCATATCGGAAAATAAATAAGTTCTTTTCATTTCATTTCATGATGGGATTATATATGGCAGTGGTTATGGAAGTAAGCATGGTAATTGAAGATAAATCGTACTAGATACTGGAAACTATGGCGGAACAAGAGTTGGCATTGAAAACCTGAAACTTGTTGGAGTGTTGTTATGTTGGCTTTTTATCTGATTATGCTAAACATCTACATAATGGTACTGGGTTTTTATTACAAGAAGACTTAGTTGAGTTAATATGAAGCCGTTAAAGTTAAAGGCCGTGAGACATTGAGACCTGATACACAATCTGTTCAGTTGTGATGAAATTGGGACAATCACGGAGGAAGTAGGGGGGGAAATAAATACACTTAATACACACGTATGCATTTTGTGTTGAAGAACACGATCGCATCTATTTTGTATGCCATAAATTTTCAAAATTGAATTAATGAAAGCATGTCATTCATTTTTGTGCAACCAAAATCTTCAAATAATTAATATGTATTGTCAAATTGTATAGGAATAATGCAATGTCTAAAATCATCGAATGGTCATCAATATACTTTTCTTGTCTCTTTTGGCTGTTATCATGTCAATATATAATGGAATTAATCGGCCAATCGATATGGTGCTAACAAAATTAAAGTCAGCTTGGTGATGATACCAATGACCGAACTTGAAATTTCTCATCACTAAATTCTTTCTGATCAAAATGATAAAACACAAATATCATAAATATTGGAATTAGTCGGGAAAAAAATTATTATCTCACAAGAAATCCTAGTTCAAGGAAAGAATGAAGGTGAGATCAAGCCGTGGAAATGATTTATGTATTGGCCCAAACATTGGTGGACAATTTTTTTTTTTTTTTTTTGCTCGGTAAATAAAATTTTTATAAATGATGAAATGGTGAGTACAAGTACAAACCCCAAGGAAGTGTTTCTGACGTTTTGAAACGTAGAACCCAGATAGAAACCCGAAGCTAATGTAAAAAAATTACAAAAGCTAAAGAAAATACCCGTAAAACAGACTTGTGACAGCACCGTACAAATTACCTGATATTTAGACAACCCACCCCATGGACCAAAGAAAAAGAACCATATTTTGGGACTACTCAAAAATGGTGGGGGACTACTTTGTGATAGGAATGTCAACCCTATACTTATAAGGGGTGTCCTAAGGTGTGGAAATTGACTAACCTACCCTTCACCTATATATATAATCACCTCCTCCCATCAGCACCACCTATTTAAATATAGCCACCTCCTCCCATCACCACCGCCGCTACCACCACCGACCACCACCGACCACCTCAAATCACCACCACCATACCTCTATATATAGCTTAATTTAAATCATTAACAAAACAAAATCAAAATCAAAATTATAACAAACTCATTACTTTTCATTCGTTTTTTGTTGAAAAAATGAGAAGTAATCATCAAAAATGAGTTGAAAATGGAGATTCTGAGAGAGAAGTTCGGTTAGGAATTATGTGAAAAATTTTGTCGAACTAGTAGAACTCAACTTTAATGGAGGTTTTTGTTCTCGAAGAGAACAATTGATTACGTCGAGAAAAAAAATGTCAAACCGAACTGCACGTCGCAAAAAGTTCGGTTACATTGCAAGTTTTTCTCCTAACCGAACTTTAATGGAGGTTTTTGTTTTCAGAGAACAATTCGGTTACGTCGAGAAAAAAAATGTCCAAGCCGAACTTGTAGTTCGGTTACGTCGCAAAAAGTTCGGTTACGCCACAAAAGTTCGGTTACATTGCAATTTTTTTCTCCTAACCGAACTTTTCTTTGAAAAACCAGCATATTGAGTTTGGTTATGTCGCAAATTTTTTTCCTAGACGAACTCCTAGTTCGGTTACGTCGCAATTTTTCTTCTCCTAACCGAACTTTTCTCTGAAAGAAAAAAACTCCATTAAAAGGCGAGTTCGACTACCTATGTTTTCGAAATATTAACCGAACTACACTCGGTGAGTTCGGCTACTATTCTTCAGATGTCGTAACCGAACGTTTTTAACCAAACCGAAATCAATTTGTAAATTGTTCATTTTTAGGAATGTTTTGGCCAATTCAAGCACCATTAACTAAATTTGAAGTACCCGTGAGTACCCAAAACATCATACTCTTGTTGTGGCTCTTAAAGAAAAAGATCTTAATTTTTTTTCTTCCAAAACCCTCATCTTCATTATCATCTTCATCTTCTTCTTCTCCCTCTCAATAATTCTTCTTTTGAAAAAAAACAACTTATTAATTTAATCTCACTAATCATTAATTAACTCACTAATCATTACACTAATTTAATTAATAAGGGCAAGTTTGGTATTAAAAAAAAACTTAGATAAGGGGTGACTCATTACTTTTAATATCCACCCTAAAAAGTTGGAGAGTAGTCCCCAACCATTTTGAGTAGTCCCCAAAATATGGTTCAAGAAAAGATCACAAATTAGCCCTTAGGCCTTATCCAACTAAAAGTTGAAAACCCAAAAACAAATGGATAAACCCGAGCCCAGAAGAATCCCAAAAGCGAGACCTTCACAAACCCTAACTCTGCCTCTTCTTGACCCTTCCGACGCCGCCGCCGGAACCTTCCTTCAAATCCACCTCCGGAAGCTTAACCATCTTCTACAACCAAACACCAACTGGAAATCGTCGCCACTTCTTCCATAACATAAATATGTACCTTGATAGATGAAATCAGTGATTTCCAACAGATGTTGATCAAAAATAGAAGAAAAGAATAATGGAATTTCAAGAAAACCAACAAAGCAGCACCAATTCGACAATAAACACCACCTGAATGATGAACCCCTCACTGAAAATACAATGAAAACCCCAAATAAATCATCAATCAGGCTTAAGAATTAATTTATTTCTTTTTAATCTGATCAATCGATAACTCTAAGATGAACCGCCTCTGTTAAAAAAACAGAAACCCCAAGGAGAAAATCATCAAAAGAGAAAATGTAATATTCGATCTAGGATAAGCAAATCAAGCTGCAATCAGAACTTCAAAAAAAAAAAAAAAATCACCCAAAGCTTCCGTGTAAATGTCGAGCTGATGGATAAAGGAAAACAAGAGAAAAGTAAGAGCAAAATAATATGGAAACTCGAGAACCTGAAGAAACTAAATAAGAACTAACAAATCCAAGAAAAAAAAATTTAACTAAACTAATTAACCTGCTCAGATCCGGTCATTAGACCAGATCTGAGCAGGAAGGCTCCGTCTGAATGTGTTTTTAGGATGGAAAGGGTTTGGTTCAGAGGAGAGAGAGAGTTGGAGGAGAGGCATCTGTATGTAACTAGGTTGGACAATACTTATATAACAATGGCGTTACCGAATGTGATATTGTTGTCTATTACTCGGCAAAGAGAATGCAAATAATACACCTAAAATATGAAGCTAAACCAGCAGCAATTTATATAAGAAGAAAAGAGGGAGGTTTTTCACCGATCAAGAGGAAGAAGAAAAAGGAGGAGACAAAAGAGAGGTTTTTCACCGATCAATTTATATAAGAAGAAAAGAGATAATGACTATCCAAACTGAGTTTTCAGTCGGATATCAAATGGCAATAAGACACTCTCTGAAATTAGCATACTTTACATTCCTTTTATGCTCTCTCTTGTAAACTTATATAATACTCCCTCTGTCCCACTATTAAGTGACCTAGTTCAAGTTTGATAATTTTTAAGTAGCAAAAAGGAAAAAAGATTTTTAAGCATATTTGGATAATTATACCCTTATGGATAATAATTAGTGAAATTTTGAAATGATTTATCTCTCACACTACACCACGGATGTTCGCAAACTTATACCCAAAAAGATTTTAAAACACCAACGTAACGAATATAAACATGCCTATCAAATTATGCATATTTCTTATATTTCTTATAATCAATTAAAAGAATAATTTTAGAAATATCTCCTTGTTTATTGATATAGGTTACTTAATAGTGGGACAAAATATAAAAGTAAATATGTCACTTAATAGTGAGATGGAGGGAGTAGTACATTAATTTATTACTCACGGACAAGCACAGCCCCAGAAAACAAGGTACCAACTGGCAACTGCCAACCTCTCACCTCTGTGATAGTTTTTTCAATTGTTTGAGTTTGACTAATTAAATGGAAAGAATGTGAGGCTCATTGCTCTAGTTCATCAAAAGTACCAGACCCCTCCGCCCCTTATGCAGTTTAGGTTCTCTAATCTCTGTATAAAACAGTTCAATTCTTGTTAAGTAAGAGGGTTTAAGGAAGGAATGATATAGAACTTTGCTAACCTTTTTGAGGTCACAGTTTCCCCCAACATCTGATTAGTTTGGTTAGCCGGGAAAAAAGTTAAAACCCTATAATTGCACCCAAGACCAACAATGAGAAAACGGAATGGACTTTATACATAAATCAATGAATCGACTAAATAAAATTGTTGATGATGCTCATTTAAATTATGCCAGTTCATGCATAATATGCAGGAAATCATACAAGAAAAATTACGAAGTGATACAATTTGAAAAGTATGCCACTTTTTAAGACGCGCACGATATACTCCCACAAAAAATTGATTTTTGGATCAGCCGCTTAGGCATTGTTTGGTAAAATTTATGATTATCTATTTATGATTATAGATAATCATAACTTGATAAATGATTTTGATATAATCATTTTAAAAATAAATTTTTCCAAACACTTCTTTTAGAAATTGATTATCTTAGAATGATGATCTCAAAAAAGGAGACGAAAAAACAATGATTTAGGATATTTTTTTAGTCTTATGTTATTTTTTTGTCTCTCTCTTGATAATTTAGAGAAAATAACAAGAAAAAATTCAATTTGAGTTCCTTAGAAAAAATAATTGATTATAATAAATTTTCAAAACAACTTTTTTCTATTTATGGAAATAATGGAATTTTTCAATTATAATTAAAATAAGCAATTATTATAAATATAGAATCCATTATAATGGTAGAGATCGAAACTGCGACCTTAGGTCCACAGAAGAACACCCCAACCATTGAACCGTGGCTCATTTTGTGATTGGTAAGGCATTATCATTTTATTTATAAGAAACCTGGAAAACATATGTAATTTTTGTTGAGCTTTTCACCAATTCATTTGTTTTTATAGGTAACTATACGATTCAAAAATTGACTATGAATCTACGATTCACGATTTAACATACGATTCGATTTAAGGATTCTCAAAAACGATTCACGATTCGATTTACGATTTAAAAACCTTGATGCCGACCATGTATTGCTAAATCGTCAAATTTGTTATTTTAGAGATGCAGCCTGCAGGTAAAGCTCATGCATACCGTGTCATACAAGCTACAAATCAGCGTGAAATTCGGTTCATGCGCAACAGAAAGAATGGATATTTATTATTTTCAAAGTTCACATTAATTTTTTTTTTAGGGTTCAGGGGCGGAAGTACGTACAGACTTCCCATGGCTTAAGCCACCCCTAACAAAAAAAAATTGTAAATAGGCAGTAAAAATTGGCCCGTTTTAGTTGAAGCCTTGGTAACCTTAAGCCAAGGCAGGGTAAGAATAATCAAGCAATGGGGTTCGAAAAAGTTAACATTAGTTTTATGATAATTTCACGCTCCATGTTTTGCCACTCCATGTTTTGCCACTGTTGAAGTTATTTCGATATAATCTCCATGATATATTATATTAGGGTAACAAATAAGTTGTTCTCATTTCATTTCATGATGGGATTATAGGTGGCAGTGGTTATGAAATTAAGCAAAATCAAGGGTAACCGAGGATAAATGAGATATTGGAGGAAACTCCGTGGAGCAAGACTTGAACTCTCTGAAAGTGTATAAAACTTATATAATTCTTCTGTCAGAGAATTATTTACGTCTTGTTTGTCGATATTTATTACCGAGCCCTTAATAACTAAAGTTTTATTATGATGCTTGACAGTTAAAATCACTCGGACCAAGTGGGGATGCTTCCTTAAACTCCATCATAATCATCTCTAAGTTTTGCGTCTTCTTTTCTACTAGTCTTAAAGTTTCCCAAATTTGTGTCTCTGCTGTCTTCTTCTCTTGTTAAACACAAACTAAAATGATCATAACCAAAATGAATTGGATTTACCATTTTGGATCTTCAAAGATGAAAATTTGGATATTACTACATAATATTGAGAGATAGACTTCCAACATCCAGTGCCATGAGCTTTCTTGGTTTTATCGGGTACCCAACTGGAGCTAGCATTACCATATTATCACAAATCTCCAACACCATTTAGACGATTTAGCAATGTTGACATATGTGTAGTTTAGTCTTATATCGAGTAGTAGCTGTTACCATGGATGCAACTCCAATACTAATAGTTGTTTTAAGAATTTCACCAATTCTCGTGAAATAATGATAGTGATATTAAGCTTTGAATGTGGAATCTTCAATAATCTCATGGATCTTAATGTTATTTTTCTTTTTAGGGTTGTTCAACAGCTAACTCCAAAGCTCTTAATATTTACAAGGATAAAAATAGGAGCCTGCGATAGACCCTCCTTGGGGTAGAAAGTCTTTCTGAAAATGGGTCATATGACCATAGGCCCCTAAAGGCTGGTAACATTGGGCTGCTAAAGTATGTGTCTGGGTGAAAAAGACATACAACTGAAGAGACCGTCATACCCTTCCAGTTATCTTTTCAACCTCGTTCATATCATCGTCACGATATATATATATCTTCTCCTTCTTCTTCTTACAGTTACAGAAAAAACCCAGGCTTCTTCTTCTTCGTCGTCCCCATAACCACCACCATCACCAACTTCTTCTTCTTCTTCTCCACCATCAACGTCGACATCAAGAATAACACACTATTTCGAGAAAAATAATTCGTAAACACCATATCTTCTAAATCAACTCCGACAACAGAGATGCCCTAATTTTTCCAAAATTCTCAATTCAATTCCGTAAAGATCAAATAGGTTGTTTATTTCATCAAAGATGAGCACCGAAGGACCTAAAATTCGTACGCTCCTAACCCTTTTTTTAAATTTTGATTTCTGAAATAGGAAATGGAACATTAGGTAATCAATTAGGTATTTATTTTGAAATTATGTTTTGTATCTATTCTGAAATGAAACTTTGGGTGTATCAATTAATTGATTATTAATTTTGTGAAAATACTGCATGATTAAATTGAACTTGGTTAGGGATTTGAGATACACCTGGGTGCATCTTGGGTATTTTTGGCTATGTTTAGTTTTCATGTTGTAGTAAACTCAGATGCACCTAGGTGAATGTTGGATAAATTTGGGTAAATTTGGTTTGCATGTTGCACTTAGCTCAGATGTACCTGGGTGCATCTTGGGTAAATTTGCCTATGTACATATTCTGCATATCGTTTATACCACACTTACGGTCAAGTTATAATCATATATATATAGGAGCTGAAAATCTAACAAAAATTAGTTGTTCTGCAATATGATAATGATCAGTAGTTTTAAATGGTTCTTGTGCAATAATGGTACTTGGTTTTAGAAGGGTGTTAATGTTAGACGATATTCAGTCCAAGAGTATGATGCCTATTGAACTCAGATACACCCAGGTGCATCTTGGGTATTTTTGGCTATGTTTAGTTTTCATGTTGCAGGGAACTCAGATGCACCTGGGTGCATCTTGATTAGATTTTGGTAGATTTAGTTTTCATGTTGCAGTAAGCTTATTTGCACCTGGGTGCATCTTGACTAAACTTGGTCAAGTTTGGAGTTTGTATTGCAGTAAACTCAGATGCACCTGGGTGCATCATAATTACATTTTATGGTTTGATCTTGGATTCATTTTATGCGCATGTGCACATAAATCTTTTGTTTTCTTTTATTGTATAAAACAAAGGAAATAGGATAACTGTTGAATTAAGAACGAAGAACAGGCACGATGCTGAGATTATGGCGAGGAGAGTAAACAAGGTGTTTACCAAATTTTATACCCCAACAGGAGTTGATGTAACATGTTCAAGGTTAAGCCACACCCAAAATGGATGTCCACACAAGAAGAAAGGTAGTTTTTTATTTATTTTTCACATTTATTTATCTACAATATAAACGTAAATAATGGTCATTAACTCAAGAGTGTGATGGTCTTGCAAAGAGTGCTTATTTTGGGATTATGTTCTTTATTTCAAGGATTGGGTGATGAATTGTGAGTTTGAATATCCTCGAATGGAAAATGTGAGGACAGAACGGGTACAAGTCATGTATGAAATTCTCCAAGACGAAAGAAGTTGCTGGAAGAAACAAGACTAATGGTGTTGTTTAGCTAAAAGTGTTCTTTATATGAGATCCTCGTCGGGCGTTTCTTTATTTGAGTTCTTGTAAGACTTAAAGAATCAATTAATTGTGAAGAACTATGTTTAGAAATGGTTTCTTATGTCAAGTAAAACTGTGTATTTTTTTGGCAGATAATTTCAGATAATTATCTCTTAAAATACTTCGTTTGTAAGTTGTGAAACTTGTCAGGTTTACTCATTATGCACCCAAGTGCAACCTGCGTAAAGTATTTTCATGTCAGACTAGGAATTATGTACCCAGGTGCAACATTCGAAAATATGTGTTATACACCCATGTGCAACCTGCAGAAAGTATTTTCATGTCAGACTGTGCATTATGCACCCAGGTGCAGCCTATAGCAAAAACTATTTCTATGAAAGAAAGCCAGTTAAACCTAAATATGACAAAAGGCAACGAATTCCAAAAGTTTTTATACAAATTTGTTTGTCATTTACAAACAGACAGACAACAAGGTCAACATTTAAAAAATACAAAGTTGAAATCAACTTCTTTCATAGCTAAATTTTAATTAAACCCACACCTATTTTCATAGCAAGAAACTCATATTTCCTATTTACTTCTAAATACTCATCAAATAGGTATTGTTCATCAGCAACTCAACAACAACAGCTACTGCTTATTCTCTAAATTCCCGACCTTATCTTCTTTTCTCTATCGGTCGAGAACATCTCCTAGCCGTTCTTTTCTCAACAAAAACCTAAACTAGCCCTTGGTAATGACAAGACCAATAAAAATTAGCGACAACGGATAATTCAGTCAACTGCAGCTCCAAATGGTTACTTCCTTGTTGATTCTTCATTGCCAAAACAGACCCAAAACCTCCCCCAAACTCGTACCCAATGTGAAGTGTATCTCTTAATTTGAATTGAGTCGTGAACTTGAGCCTGAACTAACCTAAGCAATATAGTTCCAGCTGCTTCTTATCCCTGGAAAATGACCCATTAGTCCCATGGCTAGTTGGTGCAGTCAACAAGTCTTCTGAACTTGAATTTGTAAAGAAATGATAGTGAAGGCATTTATACAAAATTGCAGGGAAGGAGGTGCATCTTGTGTTCTTCGCGGATAAATCTAGGTTTCTCGTAGTAATCACCTGCAACATATATACACAACCAAAATTATTAGTTCATTATCTCGAGAAATACACTCACCAACATTACCATCACATTCACCATTGAAACATCACCCAAAAAGAAGTATTGAAAAAAAATGTAAAAGGGACAAAAAAAAATTCAAAAAAGATATACATTATGCACTCGGGTGCACCTAGGCCAAAACCTATTTTTATATCAGAATTTACATTATGCACTCAGGTGTATCTTCTGTATTTTTTAGATCGTATATACTACATTGTCAAGTAAATATGCTATTCCAATATTGTATATTTATATGAAGTAAACACACCATTGATATTATATGCACTGTATATACAACATTGGTTAAGTATCTCCAGCCATGGTGTGAAATGTCAAATCTTATTAATACACAAATTCCACATTCCACATGATCAAATTAATCAATACCCACCACAATATCACTCCACCAATTGAAATATGAAAATAAAACAATAAAAACATATACCATTTTTATCTTCTTTTAGGCATTTTATCAAATGCTTGGTGTGCCATTTCTTTGATATAAGAGGTGTGTGTTTCTTGGTTGTATTGAGCTTACTTGAAAGCATCTTCACCTAGAATTTCGAGTTTGACAACAATCCATTTATGCTTACACTACATGGTCTCTAAATCTCTTCCTAATCCTCATCATTCATCACCTAAAAACATATAATAACACCACCTTATTTACTGTTTTTCGGCAATAAAACTTTCATGAATTTTCAACCAGTTCATACCTAATGTTGACCATTGTCTTAACTTCTAAAACAATTCATAATCTTCATGCACAACTCATTCGGTCACTACCATTCACCTATAAATTTCAATTTTGTGTGTATCTATAACTTAAGCAAAAATAGATTCAAAGTAACAACACAAATTTGTGTGTACCTATAAATATCAATGGCCATGGTGTGCAATGTCCAATCCCAAATTGTATTTCAATCAGATTCAAGTAACAATAGAAACCCATTTCAAGGGAAAATCAAATTGTAAATAGAAAGTCATGGAAGATAAATCGACCGAGAAGGATTAGAACATAACTTGTTGTTGATGAGAAAGTAGTCCTTAATCCTGATCAATAAACCAAATTTATAATTCTTTTTGGCTTCTCAACCCATCTCATCCAGATTCAACCATCTCAGTTTAACTCTTGCGAACCCTAACTCTTTAATTGCATAAACAAATCCAACTGATTCGATACACTCCCAACAGCACCAACCAGTTTCTTCTCGGTTTCAACACCATCTCTGCTTCTATAACAACAACGACCACCACCAGATCTCATCAATTCTTCTTCAATCATCTCTCCCATCTTTGAATTCGAGTCTCATATCCCCTTTCCATCTCTCAATTTCATACAGACAGACGGCTTCTGTTCTTTTCTCGTTGAGTTTTCTTCAAATGGGAAACAAAGTTTTTCTTTTCAGGGTCATATTAGTAACTTAGCTATTAGATATTTGTTTCAAACTTGGGCAGAATGCCCATGATGGTTATTAAAACCATAAATTTGAATATATGGCTATTTGAAAGGTTGACATAGTTTGCTTGTCTTTTAGACCTAGGAATTCAAATTTATGGCCTATTTAACCAAAAATATGGAAAATCTTTTGTGTCGCGTGATCCAAATTCCAAAACTCCTGACTTAATAATAAAAGACTCAACCTGTATGTTCAATCCTTGTGTAGTTGGAAATGTCACACCTTGTATACACTGTCTGTTTGTAGCCACTTTAATTTGCTTCATAACGCTAGGAACATTAGTTGGTTTCTATAATTAACCTGAGAAGGCCTCTACTCGTTTTCCACTCTTTTGATGTCCGTCAATAGTAAGTCTGGAAATATACCTACATGTACCTGCTTAAATATGTGTCTGATTGTATTCAGAAGTTAGAACATATATTCTTGTGCTTCATGCCAATCAAAAGGGTTTAGATGGGTGGCTAAAGTTCTCCAAATTAATCAAATGGACGGCTGAGTAGCTTCGAGTCATAGCAAAAGCCCTGATAAAGAAACAGGTTCAATATAACAAGCCCGTCTGAATGTGGAATCGGGCTGGCCAGCTTTCACAGTCTTATGAATGCTGTCTGTTTAACATTTGGCAACGTCTGATTGGGCGAACTTACAAATTATGTACATGAGATCCGGAATCAATGCCTTACCATGCATGCCTCAATATAAACTCTATTTCGTCTTTTAGGAAAGGGGAGTCTCTGTTAGACTTGTTTTCCTTTTTCGATCCAGATTCAGAAAGATAGGAAAGTAGATTTATTTTGTACATAAAAAGTACAACAAACGGAAGGAATATATGATCATGATCAGCCAAGTACTCAAACACGAACGAGAACACGAAGAAGAAGATCTGAAGATGGACGAAAACGAAACCATGAATAAAAAGCCATTAATGCCGCACTTGCCAGAAGATATTATCAAGGAAATCCATTCGAGGTTACCTCCCAAATCTCTCTTAAAATTCAGGTGTGTTTCAAAACCTTGGAGCGTCCTTTATAATAACCCTAAGCTTACTGAGATGATGCAAATTAACTTCAATATCATGATTCTATATGACAACAATATGTACCATATAGATAGCGAATCATTATCATCATTACTTGACGGTATGGAGAGGATTCAGTGCCCAGACCCAGATTTTAAATATGGTTACCATAGAACTGGTTTTGTGGGTTGTCGTAATGGCTTGTTTTGCTTACACATTAGTGATCGTGGGGGTATTGATTTTTGTTTATGGAACCCATCTACTGGGGACTGCAAACGAATACCAAGTCCACCTGATCGATTTGTACTCGATTATTCTTTACACAGATACTTATCAGTCAAGGGATATGGGTTTGGTTATGACTCGAAAAGTGATGATTACAAGTTTGTATGTTTCACAACAGATTTAAACTGTAACCTATCTGCAGTTCAGATCTATTCACTTAAATCAGATTCATGGAAACAAGTCAAACGGACTCATAATATCCCTTGGCTACTACCTTATTGGCGAACCGATCTCCAGTACGCAGTGTTTTGTAATGGAGCACTTCATTGGCAGACATCCTCTTCGTCCAAAGAGTTGATTGCTTTAGGCATGACTGATGAGATCATTAGAGGAATCTCACCACCAGAAAATTCAAATTTCGGCGAGGAGTCCGGTGACACTACACGTATTAATGTGTTGGATGGGTGTCTTTGCATGCTTTATAGTAGTGGGAACTTTGGTTTTGAAGTATGGTTGATGAAGGATTATGGAGAGAAAGAGTCATGGACTAAAATATACAGTATTCCGAAACTGACATCGTTAGATGGTAAAGTGTCAGGGAGGTTGTGCTTGAGAAGGATCAAGTGTTTAAAAAGTGGAGAGATGCTATTAGAGGTTCGTTACCACTGTTTTGGGCCTTATAAAAAGGCTTTGGTTTTATATGATCCAGAGAACAATACTTCTACGACTTTGATGGATGATGAGGACGAGTACTATTCAAATTCACTATCATTCCATAGCTATGTCAAGAGTTCGGTTTCAGTCTCGTTGGGTACTAATGCTAGCTAATTACCTGGTTAACATTGACATCTATCATATTAACTTATTTTCTGTACTGATTATCCATGATATTTTTCTTTATTTTTATTGAACAATAAAACTTTGATCAGTAACAGATTATTGGTGTCATGATCTCTGGCTGAAACTTTGCACTATGTTGGACCATATATACAACTCTTACATTGAAGAAGCCTGGAACTTTACAATACAACCCTAAATCTTTCAGAACAAAAAATAAAAACCTAAATAACAGAATTCCCACCACTGTTTCTTTTTGTCATATCATACCATTACGAAAACTGGAAATTGTTATCCTATAAAGTTACAAGGTCTCACAGCAATACCTCCAGACTTTTCATTTCATCCGTTGAGAGGGTGTTTATCAACAATGAAACAGCAGAAAACTTGGTACAATGCGAAGTTACTGCAGTGCCTACTAATAGTTCTGGAGTTTGGTAAACAACCTTTCTCTTCCATTTTAATGATTAATCCGTTAGCCTCCATGAACATCCTGTTATAAAAGAGGCCATCTATCATTGTGTTGTATGTTACTACATTAGGGACTAATTCTTCTTTTGGAATCTTATTAAACAGTTTCTTGCATCTTCCAACTTACCAGCTAGATAAAATCCATGAATAAGTATGGTAGCCAGTTTGCACTTTTTATACAAAATAAGAATGATGAGGAAAGGATTTCTACTCTTGATTCCAGATTCATCAGGATTGCACATTGGTTGCCTCTTTTGCTATCTATCTCGACCTCTTGCAATACCACAAAAGAAATAGTTTTCAGACACTTCCAAGAAACAGATGAATAGTGGAGCAGACTTTTTCCAGGTGCCTCTTCTCTTACCAAGAATTCAACAGCTTCAGGAACAAAGTCAGATTCCTAAAACATGAAACCAAAAAGAAGTAAAAATCAGCACCCAAGGTCATAAGCATAATAACAACTTCGCTGAATGGCGCATACAAGTCAAAATAACACAATTGGCCATACTTAGTGCCCACAAGAAAACTATGATCAGAAATCTAAACAAAGATGCAATGGCCACAAGAATGCAAAATACAGTAATGTCATAGTATGTGAACACTGAACAATGAACAATAATTGAAGACTAACCCAAACACCCAGTTATGTAAACCTAGCAAATGTGACAGTAAAAATCAAATCATAGACAGCAGTGTCAATATAAAGACATTTTAACTGGGACCGTATGGCAAGAGCTCTAACAGAGTCTTGATTAAAAGAATGGATCTGATGCATTACCAGGGTATGGTGTCTGAACTCTAGATTGAAATTCTATTATTCAAGCAGAAGAGAGAATAAGCACACCACAGATGAAAAGCCAACAGTGAAATAAGTTTTAGCCATCAATAAATAAAAGGGTGGATGACGAACTTTTTAAGAGTATGCTTTCCTAACAAAGTTTCAAAGAAAACTACTTCAAAAGATTGTTTGAAGATGCACACCGTACAAAATTTCAAGGATACCTGAGGCTCTGTGCAACGTTATTCTGATTCCTCGTTGAGTTGATGAAATGGATTTTGCATTTGAAAACTTCTCCTTTACTTTGCTAGTTCCTTGGAATCTGGCAGTGAGGTGAATGAAGAGTATGAACCAAGCAAGCAGAAAAATATGATGTTTATAATATTTATTGCAAATTAATTGACGTAATCCATATATATGTTTTTAAAATGGCGCCACTCCATTAAGAACATATTTCCAAGAAAATTTATGGTGCAGGTGATTCAACAAAATCAACCCTACTAGGAGTAACAAGCCAGAAAAATGTTGCAGTTGTACACCACCCCCTTACAGACCTGGAATAGTCATCTCTCCGCCTATGGGATGTCTAACAGTGCTAGCAGCTACTGGACGAGAAGGAGCTTTGGGTTGAGCAGAAATGACGGACTTTGATGAGTTCTCCGTGAAATTACTTTTGAAAGATGTCATTAACTATCGTAGTAATCCATTCTTCTTGTGCTTTTCAGCAGATTTTGGGAAGAGTAGCCCCTTAGGAAGTCAGTGTCGGCTGCTAGATTCTACTTTCTGCTCAACAAAAACAACAAAAAAACTGATTTAATCTAAATACAAAAACCATTTAACCAGAAACAACAAAAACTTATAAGAAACAAAAGGAAAAGAACTTACAAAATTCAAGTCAGAAAAAAGAGTTTGTTGCTATTGATTCTGTTGGTCACTTCAGCATCGAAGGATAGACAGAAACTAAGAAAATCAGCCATTCACTCATAAACTTATAAACATAAGATCACGCTGCAGGCACAACCTCCAGAATCCACATATAAGATGAAATCATGAAAGAGAAACTTGCAAAGACCTCAACCATAGGTTGATGATCTTTCTTTTTCGTGAAGTCTATTAAAAGACAGACTGCATCACAAAGACTGTGAAACAGCTGCAGAGATATACAAAGAGAGAGCTAAACAAGATGATTACAAGATTGCAGGCTTGCAGCTGCAGAGAGATACACAAAGAGAACTAAACAACCTGGTTACAAGATTGCAGCATGCCAATTTCTGAAAACCATATCTAAGGAAATGTTCCCAAACACTTTCGAACTACAAGACAGATTATAAAGCAAGCCTTTTACTTAATCAATAAGTCTGCCAATTGTTCTATACTTGCCCTGAAAATTTCTCCCATTCCATTCCATGGAACCAAATCCCACACCTTACACTTCTTTGTTTTACCTTTCTTCTTTCTCTACTCACTCAGAGAACCTCTGATAGAATCTTGAAACACCCATTGAACATTGAAACTAGCAAGAAAACGAATAATTTTTTTAGTTGCAGGAATTATCAGTTTTAACAAGATTGCAATGAAATTCACAGTAAATAGGGTTCAATCTCGGGCCTTTTGGCTCTATCAAAATCAAACTTAAAAGCATGGTTGCCGAATAAAGTCTCACAGGGATATCTAGAGACTGCCTAGCTGACTCTTTTTTTTTCTCAATTACACTGAGCAGAATCTTCAATGTTCAACATTTCCAAATTCCAATAAACCAAAATGGATTAGAAGTAGAACAATCTTAACAATTATTTTTTCAGATTATTTTCCTAGTTATCAAACTGAAAAAATAAAAACATGAACAAACAAGAAATGATGATAAGTTATGTAGCAAAGACAGAAAAATTCACTCACATTGTCACTTGCTTTTAACACTAACACCTTCTTTACCAGCAATAATAACAGCAGTAGCCATATCCAGAAACAATCCATGTTCAACAACACCTTGGAACGACGAAATCTCTTTACCAGCTGCTAATCCATCTCTAATTGGTGTCTTAAAATACAAATCAACAATAAAATTAGCATTATCAGTAACATAAGGCTTCCCATCCCCATCAATTCTCAATTTCGCTTCACAACCTTCTTCATTAAACAATTCCTGTAACTTCGCCAAATTATATTTCCAACAAAACTGTACAACCTCAACAGGCATAGCTAATCCACTACCACCAAGACCATCAACTAATTTAGTATCATCAACAACAACAACAAATTTCTTAGAAGCTGCTTCAACCATTTTCTCTCTCAATAACGCTCCACCTCGCCCTTTAACTAGATTCAGATCTGGATCAACTTCATCAGCACCATCAATAGACAAATCAAGAACTGGATGATCATCAAGAACTGATAATGGAATACCTAGAGATAGTGCTTGTTCATAGGTTCTTTTTGAAGTAGGTATACCAACTATGTCTGTGAGTTCACCAGATTTTAGTAATTCACCAATTTTTGATACAACAAATGCAGCTGTAGATCCAGTACCAAGACCTAGAACCATTCCACTGCGTACATATTCAACTGCTTTATCTGCTGCTATTTTTTTTAAGTCATCTTGAGCTAGGATTGGAGTTGGAGATGGTGATGAAAATGCTTTGATTGATAGAGATGATGATTGAGTGTGGTGGTGTAGTTTAAGGGTTGATGGTGGTGAGTGTAGGATAAATCTACTGATTCCATTGTTGTAGATGGAATATTGAGAGGAGGATTTCAGAGAGAATGTGTGAGATTGTAGAGATGAGGCAGCAGCCATTGTTGAGTGAAAATGGAGAAAATTAGGGATTTTGATTAGAATTAAGAAGTGTTTTTCTTCTTCTCTTTTTGTTAGTTTTGTTTTCTTTGGAATTAATATGGGGAGGGTGGGAAATTTTAAGAGGCGATACAGTTTGGTGACCAAAGCAATTGAAACCTGACTAGTCAACCTAAAAAAGTCAACAGCGACTCCAGTGAACATCTTGTTTGTTTGGTTTTGAATCTCAATCTAAGGCCTATTCCTATGCATATGCCAAAAAAATGGTGTTTGGCATGCCAGGTGACATGGCAAACCATCTGTGCCACTATGGGGAAATCAATTAGCGACTGAGTTACTATCGAGCGATATTCACAATATCGTTGGCGTTAAAAACTTTACCGCTACCGATATTGTTAAAATCGCTCGCTTTAAATAATAACGCTAGCGATACAATGGTCATCGCCCATTAGTTATTCTGCAATGGTTGTTTCCCCCTATGGTTCCTATACATACGCCCTTTTACCACTCTAGATAACTCACACCTGCTTCTACATATATTTCACCTATATTCTCATTTAAGTTTCATTAATCATCTCAATGTCGAGATCCAATGAAGAAAGGGATATTATTATGAATCGGTTCAAATTCTGACAAGAAAGGTATCGTATGAGGCTGCAACAAATTGACTAAGAGGAAGCTGAAGATAATAAACTAATCGAAGTTTTGATGCTTGTACATACGGGTCAAATACCAAGAGTTCTAGAGCCCAAAGAAGTATTATCAAGAAGATATACGTATCGAGGGAGGAAATTTTACCATCAGAAGCTCATGCACGATTATTTTCTTCTCAATTGTGTGTACTCTGAACGAGATTTCCAAGGTCGATTCCGCATGCCTCGTCATCTGGTGAAAAAGATTATTGAAGAGCTTTGTCGAGTGGAACCTCAATTCAATTATCAGTTTGATGCACTGAATATTAGAGGTCATAGTCCCGAACAAAAAGTTACTTCGGATTTAAGGATTCTAGGTTATGGCACTCCAGCGGATGCGAATGATGAGTACCTTCGTATGGGTAAAACAACTTCTTACACTTACATTTCATTGTTCTGTGAAGTAATGATTAATCATTTTGGTCCAACATATTTACGAAAACCAACCGACGAAGATGTTAGACAAATATTAAGGGAGAGTGAGGAAAGTGGATTTCCAGGAATGCTAGGTAGTCTCGATTGTATACATTGGGTATGGCATGGATGCCATGTTTATTGGGCTGGTCAATATAAAGGTCATTATCCAAAGCCAACAGTTATCCTTGAAGTTGCTGCTTCTTATGATTGTTGGATATGGCACGCTTTTTTTGGTCTTCCGAGTTCACAAAATGATATTAATGTTTTGCACAAGTCGCCTCTGTTTGAAGATTTGAAGTATGGAATTTCTCCATAAGTCTGTTTCATGATCAACGGCCATCAGTACACTCATGGCTATTATCTTGCGGATGGTATCTTCCCAAAATGGTCCACCTTGGTCTAATACTACTTGACCTCCTCCTTTGGTGCATTGGGCCTTTCATACCGATATTTTAACGATGCCCAAATGGCACAGAGGAAGGATGTGGAACGCGCTTTTGGAATTTTGAAGAGGAAGTTCGCTATCATTTATGGCCCATATCGTGGGTTGAGTCCTCGTGAAATGCACAAGACTATGCTCACTTGCATAATTCTTCATAACATGGTAATTCAGGAAACCAGACGTGATCCGGATTGGATTAACTATGATGATGAACATTTGAGGCCGGAGATTAGACCTGAAAGAAGCCTCCCTGCAAGGAATTATGGTCAAATGACTAACTACTTTCAGAACCGTAATTTGTATGACCAGTTAAGAGATGATCTGAGATTGAATCTTTGGGCAGAGCATGGAAGATGATTTTATGTATTTTTATTAATGTTTTAGCTTCATTTTAAGTTATGTTATTTATTTTAATGTTTTAGCTTAACTCTAAGTTATGTTATGTACTGTTATTTTTCTAATAATTAATAAACTTCAACATTTCATTTCAAACTAATATTAATTGGAATGCATAACAACATATCAAATTAAAACTCAAAGTAAAACAATAAAACTTAAATTGCTACATTAAACTAGTACTAAACTAGTATATTAATCATTTAGAGGAATTATTTCATCAAACTCATCATCAGATCCATCATCATCATCTTCATCACGGTTGTTAGTAAATCTAGCTTGCTTTTCAATCTGTGCTTGAATCCTGTCAAATTCGATTTGCCAAACATGTTTTTGTTGGGCGTTCATAATTGAGATGTTAGCTTGAAGAATGTTATGCTTGTCATAGTCAAACCCAAATTTTTCTTGAGAAAGACGACTTTTCTTACTCTCCCGGTTTTGAAATTTCCTTTCAATGGATCTTTGCTTCTCGACGGTCTTTTGATGTTCCATAAACTCCGCCATGTTAAATCCTCCGGAACTCCCTCCTTCTTGAACTAATTTTCTAGCAGTTTTGCGATTCCTCCGGAAGTTTTCCCTTATTATTACCATCAACATAATTATTGAAAACTACGTTGGAATTTGAGCTTGTAGGGGTATCTGGTGAAGAATTTGATGGACCTTGTGAAAATGGTGAAGAATTTGGTGTTGAGGGAGAAGAATTATATGGTGACTTTTTAGGTACTATTTGATTATTTGCTAAGTAATCTGGATTATATTTGTTCAAACCCTTCAAAATATGATAACAACTTTCGAAAGCGAACTGTTTACCATGTTTTCGTTGCCAATCTGTACGAACCTCTCTTTCAAAATCAACATCACTCTGACCATTGTTCTTGCCTTTTATCTTGGCTTGGATTATCAATGCAACATAAGCGGCTACTTCCCGGTTGATTACAATGAAGTGTTCTGACAATCATTTTGCATCACGACTATTGATGTTCATGGGTTGTTCTTCATATTTTTGAAATATATTATCCCACATGGTGTTACCATGTTGATGTGCACCACCGACACAATCTTGGGTAAAAAAAACATAATTACGACAAATACATTCATCTTCTATCATGTTGTATTTTGCACCACGGACTCGGTTCTTCTTACCTTTGCCTTGAGTTTTTGCTTGTGAATCCATTTTACAAGAAAACATATAATTGTAGAGGAGGTGTGATAGTTTTAAATTTGAAAAAGATTGAGAGATTAAGAAATTCTAGAGAATTTTAGAATTTCTGGTGTGAGTTGATATGAGTTTCAAATTATGTATTTATAGAGGGGAGAAATGGTAGCCGTTAGATGAAGATCTGATGAGCAATAATCATAGTATCGAGCGACATCTTGACTAACCCTGGCGATTTCAAGACCAACGAGCGACCGAGACTCTATCGCTCACTGGAAACTCTGTCGTGTATGCCTATATGCCAGGAAAAAAATATTTGCATATGAGTTTGGCAGTTTGACATACCCATAGTGGGTGCATATATGCCAAATATCATGTTTTGGCATGTGCATAGGAATAGGCCTAAGAAACCTAAAAAGTCATACCATCAACCGTAACTTGCTGATATGATTTTTTAATAGAGGTGCTTCACATTTTAATAGAAGGTTTCGCTAATAGGATAAAAACCAATGGTAATTTCAGAAATCACTTATATCTGGAAAAAAAAAAATCCATAATGGCTAAACAATCTCATTTAGTTAGTTTCAATTGTTTGACTAAATTATATAACCTAATTTTACATATTTCATGTTGGAGATCCGAGAATGGTTCAATTTTTAAGCTTTTCAGACGCGTGTACCGTTGTGTTCTTCCTTACGTACCTGACTGTAAGGCAATTTTACGGCTAGGAAACAATGAACTCCTAACTGTAACTGGGTAAAAATTGGAAACTCAATTGTAACTCATTTACGGTTGGGTTTTTGGACCATAAAAAAATTATGGTTGGTTTCATAAACTCGAACCTAACCATAAAATTAGTTGGACACAAATTTGAAATGTTGGGATCTTTTTACGGTTAGGTAAATGAAAGAAAACCTACTATGAATGAAATTTTTTTTTTGATAAACCATGAATATTTTATTTAATAAAAATTCGAGGTTAAAATGAGTTTAATCTCGAAAATAAGAGAATACAAAGTAACAAGAACATAACATAAAAATACAACACCCGAGAAATCCGATAAGAGAAAGAGAAGGATTACCGGAGTAAGACAAGTACAAGTATGAATAAGATCTGGTTAAATCGGAGGAAGAATATTTTTTCTCGGAAGTAAATCTCAACCATTAAATTTGTTTTTCTTCTTTAGAAAGATGTGCTCCCAAAATAGGAGTCATTTACTCAAATCTCTTGTAACTAGTGATGAAGCTTTCGTCGTCAAAGAAATCACCAATGAAGATTTCGTCGCTGGAGACAACAAAGATGAGGATTTCGCAGTTGGAGAGCATTACTATCATTCTTAGAACCTAACCCAATAATCAATAATCGACATTAAAGCAAAGATAAACCTCAAAATAATAGATTAAACCACCATAATTGTGTGGATAAGTAGGGAACATAATAGAAACTAAGCTACTAGAAAGCGAGAAATAATGAAGAAATTTGTTCAAATCTGGTCCAAAATGAACCACATCTGACTAGAGAAAGGTTGGTGTTGATGGTTTTGTTAATGAAGAAGAAGGGGTGAGACAGAGGAGAACGAGAGAAAGGCCGTTGTTGATGGTTTTCCCCAACTGTAACAGAATTACAGTTGGTTTTTTAAAATCAAATCAAACCTAAC
Source organism: Papaver armeniacum (assembly GCA_023531295.1). Lineage (NCBI taxonomy): Eukaryota > Viridiplantae > Streptophyta > Magnoliopsida > Ranunculales > Papaveraceae > Papaver > Papaver armeniacum. The sequence goes on from JAJJWW010009892.1 coordinate 59,976, forward strand.
CTTTTCTTTTGTGGTTTTGAAATCTCATATTCCAAAAAGTATATTTCCATATCTTGTTTAGATAATTGGGTGTTTGAAAAACCAAAAATATCCCTCTCTTTTAGTCCAATTACTATAACTCCTTATATATCCTATTTTTTAGGGGTATAATTGGAAATCAAACTTTAATATAACATATCTAAAAATCGATTGCCTTGAATTTTACAAATTTTATCTTGTTGGAAAGCTAATAAAAAATCTATCCAACGAGCACAAACAACAATATCAAATTTAGAGTTTTTACGAAAAATTAGGAGGCATTTATCATTTTAGGCACAATTTTAGAAAATTAAATGTATATTCATTATGCAAACCACCACAAAAGATACATAATACTTTATGTAGCAAAATTTTGGTTTATGCATCAACTAATTTTCCGTTCCAACTAATAAAGCGATGTACTTCCTCGTTTCAAGAAAAATGATACTTTAATTTTATGCACAATTCTCGAAAATTGAATGCATAGCCATTATGCAAACCACCACAAAGGATGCATAACACATCATACAACCATATTTTGATTTATGGATCAGTCATTACTAGTAAAATCTTAACAAATAACGACACAACATCAAAGAACAAAACAAACGAATTCTCATATGTCATCCCTCACTGTTATAATCAAGTTGTATTTAATTGGGATCGTCTATTCAACGAATTATAAATAGAGTATGAAAACGTATGGAATACAAAATACACCCAATTTTTTCGTTCAACAACATATATGGATAAAACTTAATACACTAGCAAGTAGACCAACGTAATGATCATTGACAATATGTATATAGAGTTTATATCTCAACCTCTATTCAATCAGTATGTGTATAGACACAAGGTTCGTGAATCTGATTGTTAAGTAGAGTACTTGGTCGATCTCAAAAATCAATATCTAAGATCAATCTAGTCGTATCCAGATAATTCAATCAGAATTCTCCCAAGTGATTAAACTTGTTATCTATCTTTCAAGATACAAATTCTATAAGAAACAAGTCTCGTAATCGATTACAATTAAGCGTACGTATCTACTTAGATTAAATACGAAAAACACAAGATACCAGAAATATTGTCAACGAGAAACCCGCAATAGCAGAAAAACCTTGGGACCTCATCCGGATTTGAACACCACACTGTATTAAGCCACCACAGATACTAGCCTACTACCAGACTTTAGACCGGAATGTAGTTGAGACCGAATCGACCCTCCAAACGATTCATTTACGGTCGCGCTCATTACGTCTCTTGAACCTTGTAAGGCTCTATGTACTTGATTCCTTTAGCTGGCATCTTTACAATCTAAGAGTTGCTTCAGCCGCAGTGAAGACTTTTGATACCAATCTTCCTTTAACAGATAATCATATTTGATTTATGTATATATCAAAGATCAAGGTATGAAAATATGTTTATAATAAGCAAAGATGGCAAACCTCACAAATCAGGAACTTCCGACTCTCGGAAAATCAACCTAGATTCTTAACCACCTCTCAAGAACAATCTTCAAAAGATCAACTAAGATCAGTTTTCAAATATTTATCTCGAGGAATCACAAAGTTTGAGACGAAAAGAACTTTATGATATCTATTTATCTTTCCTGAAAAGATTACGAGAACCTCGATAACATAAAAGCAAGATCAGAATTCAAGAACTATCAAGGTAAATATAGTCAGACCTGGATTCAAGAATCCCCAAAAGGAATTAGTCTTTTAGCCGTAGACCTAATTATGTTTTTCGGAGGAAACCCAAGTCAATAGAGGAAGACTCTAGAATCAACTAGGACACAAAGTGTCGGGCATTTATTTTCCTAGTTGAAAGAGCGTCTCTATTAATTTATAGTTTTTCAAAGACCAGGGTTAGCTTAGAATTCAAGCTAAGATAACTTGAGAATCAACCAAACTCTATTCTTGAAAAATATAATAGAAGAACACACACTTAGGTTCAGTTACTGAACCGTGTATAATGACCTTAGTTTGGCAAGTTAGCCAAAGAATTAAAAGCAATTTGATATCCATTCACACACTTAAGAGTTTAATCATGATGCACATATGTACATAAGTGTTTAAGTGATCAATTAGTAATGCTAAACATATTATGAAAATAAGTCTTTGAATATTTACTAAAATATAAACTGTCACAATTGGTAAGAAGGTTTTCCAACCATATGGCTTGTTCAGGAGTCAGGGTGCAACGGTTCATGAACCGGGTTCGCCAATCCTACAAGATTGCAGAAATCAGTTGACAACGGTTCGTGAACCGGGTTCACCAATTGTTAGCCCATTATTTTAACTTTGAAAATTCAGTTCACCACGGTTCTCAACCGGGTTTGTGAACCGTTGCCAACTGAACTTGTTGTTTGCGAACTGGTTCTCCAACCTTTCTGTATTTCTGAAACTCGAATATCTATGGTTTGGAAACTGGTTTTCAACCTTCCCTGAGTAGAAATATCAAGTCCAATATTTCTCTCTTATAATGTTTAAAACATTCCCAAGTGATAAAATCATTTGTATGAGAAATTTTCTATTGATCCACAAATTAATTCAAAGAACTAATATTTTTAAGGACCGTTGAACATCTTTTCTTAATCATATTTCGAGATTTTTCACAAGATAAGCTTGACTCGAAACTTCTTCTTTGAAAATCTACTAGAAATCATATACGACATAGTCTCAATAGATAAAATACTGATATGGTGAGTAAAATAAAATGGTTCAGTCTTCATATACCTGATACATAAGTTCTTCAAATGTCTTCGTCGATCTTCAGTCTTTAAGGGTGATCTCTGATACTCAATTACAAATTAACCTCTTCCGAAAGTTGACTTAGTAGACTAGAAATCAAGAAATAGCTTTAATTATCTAACATTGACAACAAGTTGACTTAGTGTTATATCGAGTAGTAGTTGTTACCATGGATATAACTCTTATACTAATAGTTGTTTTAAGGATTTCACAAATTTTCGTGAAATAATGATATTAAGCCTTGAATGTGGAATCTTCAATAATCTCATGGATCTTAATGCTATTTTTCTTTTTAGGTTGTTCAAATGAAAACATTAGCTAACTCCAAAGCTCTTAAAATTTACAAGGATAAAAATAGGAGCCTGCAACAGACTCTCCTTGGTCGTTTGCCCCACCCAAGCCCAACCTTATGGGTACCCGTCCCGTTTGGGTAGCGTTTTACCGGCACAAATAGGATTGGGTCGGGTAGGGGTAATACCCGAAGCCTAGGCAACGGGATGGGGTGGGGACGGGAGTCGAGGTTCCCGTCCCGTACCTGCCCCATAGCTTTTATATTACGCTAGGTGTGATGAGCATGGGCCCAGATATTTACTGAAGATATGTACTCTGTTTTATTGCAGATGTAATTTTTGGGTACAATTTTTTTGTTTGGGATATATATATACTAGATCTTAACCCGTGCCGTAACGGCACGGACATAGATGTGCAACCCAGTTCTTTCATCATCCATCTTCCGATTACACACAGAACTTGGCATTTCATTTGATACAATGGCCCATCACATTAAATATAATCTCTAGAATGTTAATTTGAAAATAGGAGGTTGTTACAAATCCAGTGAAGTCTTTCATGAAAACTTGAAGCGACAACCCCATACTGGAAAACCGTTTAGGTTTCTATCCTTCATAGGAGGTTGTTACAAATACAATGCGACAGCCCCATATTGGAAAACCGTTTGCGTTTCTATCCTTCATAGACGTTTCAGTAACAATAGGAATATATAATTAGGTTCCTTTCGGTGATTGGAAACAAATGAATATGGTAACAGCCCATCACAAATTTTAAGAAATCCAACAACTAAATGCTCTCTATAAAAATAAACTAAAGATAATACGGTGGAATGATTCAATTATTTTGTTCCCTTTAAGCTCTGAAGATGATAGCAAAACTTCAACCCATGGAGTCATTTTTGGTACTTCTATAATAAAATCTTATTAATACAGTAAGATTTTGTTATCATAAAATACATGATGCTCATTTTTTTTCTGCACAGTTTGCATTGCCCATTTACTCTCTAACAACATATGTTAGACACCTTTCTTGGGTCGAATCAACCGCCCAAAACAAAAAAGCTGAACTAAATATCAAAGAGCATAACTTAGAGCTGCCGCGGAAAAAACAGACCACAACAGAGTGGTAAAAGGTTTAAGAATTTATACTTCTCTTTGTAATGTAATTTTGAGAATTAAATTGAGTAGGTCAGTCAACACAATTTTATTTAGAGAAGGAGGCAGATATGGAACAAAATTGTGAGGGGAGGACAAAATAACCAAGCTTCTAAAGCAGAAGTCGACCCATATTGAATAATAAATAGATTTGGCAAAAATGAATCGGTTGATAGATTCTTTGGGGTCAATTACCAAACACAAATACCTAAGCACAAAGAAAATATAAGGATGAAAACCTACACAGGGAACAAAATATCAACAAAGGAAAAATTGACAGATCAAAAATCAGCTTTCACCACACTTATGCAACTTTAGGGAGTATATGTAGGGTTTTTATTCCGCAGTTGGGAAACGGAAGAGAGTAAATTAATGGTTCACATTTAAGAATCTATGCTTTAAAATGAAACATCATTTTAAGTAATAGTCGCGGGCATTTAGCATCCAACAGTTAGGGAGTATATATGTAAACAAATGAAATAGGGAAAAATCTTAAACATACGGGTACCTTGCTTAACTGCGATAACTTTGAGTGAACTGGTTTAATACCCAATATGTCTATCAAAGATATAGTGATAAAATCCATTGGTTATAGGCACACTGCCACTTTTCGATCACGTCCTAGATTCCGAGCTGATACAGGGGAACACACTTATTCAAAAAATTGATATACAACTTAACATTCCAGAGACTGCCCAACCAGAAGCGCAATGACTAATCAATAATTTTTATAATTACAAAGCATTAGAATCAGTTGCATAGAAGAGATAAAAAGAACAAAGTCCTAAGATGGCAATAGAACAAACTGGAAGATGCAACCACAACCGGAAGCCAGAAGGTTAAGCCAAAAAAGACATTTTCATGCGTATCTACTTGATATGATGGCGCGACATAACATGCCAGAAAAACTAAAAATAACAAACCAAATGAGAAATCGAGGCCGATCTTACCTGAATGGAGGCATCATTTAGAGTGCGAGCAGCTGAAATATCGGCCAAACTACAACGTATGGCACTGAATGAATGTGTAAATGTAGCAAGCTCCTACGAAAAGAAGTTTCAACTCATATGGGTGAGGTTGGTAGTCAAGTTTGAAGCACCCTTCGTCAGTTAGTGGTCTAAGTTCTTTACCTGTTCTTTTTGTATGAAAAAATAATACTTTTTGCCAAACCCTATTGGTTTAAACCTTTTACCAAACAGATTGAGATCACCCCCAAGTCATATTCAAAGTAGCCAATCATTAAATTATGTGATATCAGAAAATAATTTGTCCATCCAAATTCATCTTCACGCAGGACGACAACAACATTAAATCCATCACGGTAAAAACAACAACAACTAAAACGTAATTAAGAAAAAAAAATTGAATATTGAAAATACCTTTTAAGATTTATTACTACAACTCATATAGATTTTGAAGTTGTTATGATCAACAGCTGATTTCATTCCCTCTGGACCAACCACAATACAATAGACGATGAAAGGTGATTGATTCCTCGGAGTAGTGAGAAGGTTTTGGAATTGAGATGAGAATTAGTTCCATACGCAGATTTTTTTTTCTGAGCAAATCAAGAGAAGTCTTCCTGGATACCATGGAAACTGAGAAGTCTTTCTGTTTTTCTTCATTAGGAACCGAGAAATAAAAGAAATTATACAACTTATATATATAATTGAATGAGAAGAATAGCTTTACTGAATGCGATCAAATTATACAACACCATGAAGGTTAAAATAGGTAAGAACAAATATAAGTCTACTGAATCTGAGATTTGCCTTTGAAGAGGTACTTTGAGTTTCAAGACGGTTCTTTCTGAAGAAAACAAAACAGAAGAAGATGTAAGGGTTCATGATGGTAATGAGGTAGTGAAGGAGAGATTGGGGTTTTATTATACTTACCATGGATGCTGCAGCGAGTTGGAGAAGCTAAAAGGATAAATCTTCTTTTTGGTTTTCGTACTCTGAGATTTTGTTCGTCTCTGGAATTTGAAAAGTGAAAACTCGGCGAGAAGAGAAACGACATGTGAAATGAAAGAAGTCATTAACTCGGTAGGCGGTAGAATTAACGATAATGTGTTTTGGGGGATTAACCTCAGCCATTGATTTATCTTTTCCAAGGATAAATCATGGCCACCACTCAGATAGGCTAAGTTAGCCAAACTGTGCTTTATACTCTTGATATATATAGTTGTTGTGCCGGTGTGTTGCACGTCCTAAATGTTTTGTAGAGAAAAATAAGTATTGGTGAATAAAAATAGGCTTATGGTTCATGGTTAGATTTTCTCAAAATATTTTTCTATCCGTAAAATAAAGATAGATTCTTTTTTATCCGTAAAGTATATTTTTTTCACTCAAGATTTCATTTTTACGCGTGAAGTATTATTCTTTTACTCAAGATATTTTTATCTTTTACCCGTGAAGTATTTTTTTTTTTAACTCAAGATGTATCTTATTTTCCCTCGTGAAGAACTCATATTCCTTTTTTTAGTATAGCTTACTTAAGGGAATAAATTAAAAACATGTAGAAAGATAATAAAAAATAAATTACCCATAAAGTATTTTTCTACTCAATTTTTTTTTATCTTTTACCCGTGAATTTTTTTTTATTTTATTCAAGATAAATTTTATTTTCCCTCGTGAAGAACACCATACTCCCTTTTTTAGAACGCGTAATTGGGGGATATGGAAACTAATTGGGGGATATGAATTACTTCCCCCAACCAAAGGTGGCTGTTAAGGGTGTTTTTTGAGTGCGAAATACCAAAACACCCTTTCCTTAATTAAAAATCATTATGAAAAGACTGTAATGCCCTTTCCATAAAACATAAAAATCAAATAACCAAAATCATATATTCCCCAATTCCAATTTGTACCGGCATAGGGTTAGGTTTTGAAAATTTTATTTTTTCTTCATCTTCTTCCTTATCGTTCATTCTTCATCGACGATTAATCGTTGAATCAAAAATTTCTTTGTCGATTAACCTAACATAACCATGCCTCGAAGAACCAAATCGAAAGAAAAACCGAGAACCAAATCGACTGCTCAACAAACACATGAACAAAGAATCGAGAACATTTCTCAACAACTAGAAGAGGACGCAGCAGCGAACTCAGATGATCAAACACTCATGGCTTCTCTGAGAAGGTAAGTGATTTTTGAACTCATTTATGATTGTTTTAATCGATTTGTAGCCATGGGTTTAGGCTAGAATCGCCAACAATAGCTGAAACTGTCGAGTTACAGAGATAACCGGCATTGGATCTTGGTTTGAATACCAAGCCGGTTTAGGTACCAGCATAGAATTTGGTTCGAATACCATACCGGTTTGCATTCCTGAAACTGAATTTTTTATACCGGCATACAATTAGGGTTGAATACCATACCAGTAGTCAACTAAAAACACACAGAACTTAATTGTTTGTCTAGGCATTCTATCTAGGTTTCGTGAATGCGGTATCTAAAACCTAAGCATCTGTTAGTTCAATTCGGAAATGCCGATAGTACACTTAAAACATATAGGAACATCACTGAAATGGTGCTCAATACCGACACATAATTTAGTTTCTAAAAAATGCCGGTACAACGATACTGGCATGCTCGATATTTAAGGTCTTATGCCGGTCCATGTTACCGGCATTGGTTTGTTTAGGAATTGGTATGCCGGTTCCTAAACTACCATGACTTTTCTAATGTTTGTTTTGTTTGCTTATGTTATAGGTCAAAATCCAAAGAAGCGAAGAAAAATAAAGGTCTTATTCTCACTAAGAGAAGGACGAAGGACGGTGTTGATACTCCTCAGTCCCTGCCTCCACGGGGGAAAGACACGGGTCGCAAGAAATGTTTGGGGTTTCAAACAAGAGGGTCAATTTGGGAGAGTGGTGGTGAACGTAGTGCACTTGCAATCCGTGAAGGTACTGTAACACTTGAGGACGATGAGCATGATGAACTGGAAAGTGAGGAGGAAGATGATGAGGTTCCCCCAAGTCAATTAGCAAGCCAAAGCGAAGTTGGTGGGACTAGTCAACAACCAACACAAGGCAAGGAAAAGGGCAAGGGCAAACACAAAGTTAAAGGTTGTCACCTTCCTCACCTTGATCACATGATACCCGACCGCGATGATGGTAAAATTTGGGGTCAAGCTCCGGAACCGAAAGTACTCTTTGGATACAAGCACTCTTGGGCTCGTACTATCTTTCAAACTTATGTAAGCATTTTTTATTTTGTGCATGTGCATTGTTTTATCTTTTACATCATCTCTTAATCGTATTATCTCATATTTGTAGGATCATACTAAGGCTGTGCGTGTTTGCCGAAACCAATCCGCGGCTGAGTGGAAATTGTCGTTGGAGCATGAAGATGTCCAAACATTAGTAAAGAACTCTGGTCTGTATTCTTTGGTTGAAAATTACGTGAATCTAGATACTGTGACCGTCAATTGCTTCGTCGAAAGGTATCATGGTGAAACTGATACAATGCACTTCCCGTTTGGAGAGATGACCTTGATTCCTGAAGATGTTCATAAAATTCTAGGCTTGAATGTTATCGGCCAATCAATTTCAGAAGGAGTTGAGTCTCGGGACTTAGATTGGTTGAAGTTGCACGATTTGAACAAAAAGCTGTTTGGTTGGGACTTCAAAACTTCTTCGGATAGCTTTTATGTAGCATCGAACGGAAGTAAGACGAAGACATTCAGGCAGACGATGCTTATAAGATGTTTGAAAATACAAAGGCTAGAAGCTTGGTGGATGGATGGGACCCTGCACAGATTCGGTATACAGCCGCCGCGTACCTGTTATATATCTTGGGCACTAGGGCATTCCCCGACACTAATGGAAACAGGGTAAGTACAAACTTTCTCCAGTACCTTGACCCGTTGGAAGGTGTCTATGGCTATTCTTTGGGCACCGCGGTCATGGCACATTTGATGGCGGAGATGAGAAGGGCTTCATTGGCTAAAACAAACCAATTTGTCGGGAATTTCACTCTACTCCAGGTACAAATTTCTTTAATCTATTGTTGACATGTATTTTTTTTACTTATGTTCACATGTATATTGTTCACATTGGATTAGGTGTGGTGTTATGAACACTTCTCAACCTTATTCAAGGACTGCCAATTCTTGAAGATCAAAGACCTTCCTGAACCCGATACCCCTAGAGCTCAGAGGTTTGAGTTTACAAATGTAATCCAAGCCCAGAGGTAACAAAGGTCGAGTCATCGATATGAGTTGGCTCTGGATGCTATGAGGAAGGAAGACGTTGTGTTCGACACTTATAAGGAGATTAGAGGATACCTTAAAATTCCAAGAGATGTTGCATTTTACCATGGGCCGTTGTACCACCCAAAAGGATACATCATGGCCGATCCATGCCGTGTGATGCGCCAACATGGATCTAAGCAATTATCCCGTTTTTGGTCGACCTCTGATGATAATTATCTTCTTTACTTTTCTCGGTGCAATTCAACTCCCAACAAGTTGCATGTAGTGTATGATCCAGAACCGGAACCAACACATTGTAGGGAAAGAGAGCCACGTCGTTTGGTTGATATTAGTAAGTGGGAGATTGCGGAAAATGGTTATGAAGTTGATGACAACTACATGAGGGATTACCTGGAATGGTCACATCCTTATGTCGTGCGCCCTCCCTCCGTCGAAGCTCCACACCAAGAAAACCCTCCTGTTGAAATTCCTCCACCTCCACAACTTACGATGGCCCAACTTCTGACGACTTTAGGAATGGTGGTAAGTTTTCTTAATTGCTTATAGTCATTAAATGTAAACATAATCATATATTAACATATATACTGATTATGTTTTTGATGTATTAATCTAGCGACGTCGGCTTGGCAAGGTTACGAAGATGTTAGGTTGCAAGCATAAGGACGGAGTGGTGCTATCTCTTCAAGAAATCAAGGAACTCGAGGAAAAGCTTCATAGAATTGAAGAAACCCACCCTACTGTCAGAGATATGTATGGGAAAACAAGGAAGGCGCCGACCCAAAAGAAACAAAAGACTAATTTAGTGGAAGAGAATTGAAGACAATTAGTGATTGTTAACTCTTTAGTTCTTTGGTTACGTCAAAAACAATTTCAAACTTGTTTTGGTTTGTACTGTGGGTTAACTCTTTAGTTCTTTGGTTTATGTTGAACATGTTAAGATTTCTAGTTTGAAAGTTAAAATGTTCCGGCATAGTAGAGGTCAGTTTTAGAAATACATGTACACATACCGGCATATACAGAATGCTCAAAACACTGGCGGAACCTAGTCCCGGCATAGCAATTTTTATGCCGGAACAATCAGGTTACATTATTGGAGCCAGAATGCTCAAAACACTTGCATAACACTCCTCCCTTCCCATTCCAACCTTTTAATGGTTGCTTGTGCACTATAAATTGTAGTGAGTGAAGAAACGTTGGTCTTATCCTTTTCCTTGAAGGTTCTGAGAATCACTCTTGGTTTGATACATGCTTTGGTCATCATCTTTACATCCTCGAATTGATCGGTTTTAGCTTCGCAACTAGGGAGTGACCTTCAAAATCTTTCGGATCGGGGTGGTTGTGACTCTACCAAACCACACCTTACATTCCCATTCTTTTTCTTCTTCTTTTGAACCTCTTAGATAGAATACAAGCTTAAAGGGGCAGTCATCCTTCCTCGTAACTATCTTGTATACCCTCTTAGTCTTCTTTTCATATACATAACCCTTTCTCTTATGGCTATTTTTCTCATTGTATTTTCCACTTCTCTCGCAAACCATCTCAAAACGAACATCTGAACGTTGGGAATTCCTCACTAAGACACACATGTTATTAAGAGCCATCTCTTTTGCCCAAGCAATTACTTCCTTTTCATATTTTATTCCCTACATAAGGACAACATTATGGAGATTACAAGCAAATCCCAACATAAAATTGTAAAAACTAGGTGAAAGTATTGTTTGGTAACACACCTGGGGTATTTTATAGTACTCCTACGTATCCCGATGGAGCGGTTTGGAGTTTGGTTGATCGTTGTATGTCACAATCTAAGGAATGAATGAAAAGAAAATTGGATTAGTTCAAAACCGGCATTGTCGATAAGTAAAGTAAACTACCGGGATTAAGAACCGGCATAAATGGTAATCGACTCTCCATGCCGGTATTAAAACCTGAATTCAAGGAATTTGAGTTTTCATACCGGTATTAGGTTCCGGCATACGAAGTTAAAAGAAACAAATGCTGGTATTTAAGTTCAAAATATCATTAGCTTCTGTATGTTTTTCATGTAAAACCGGCATCATCGACATTTAAGTTGCTATGCCGGTATCGTAAACCGGCATTCTATGTCATGTACTCACATTGCTTTAGGTTTGAATATTCCATAGAATATTCTGGGTAGGTAAAAAGTATAAATGTGTCTAGGCATTCAATCTTGGTTTGAATACCACTATTTGGTATGTTCTTGAAAAGTGGGGGATATTTTGTCCCGGCATACAAATATCTATGAATACAATGCCGGTTAAATGACACCGGCGTAGAATTCATACAACGAGCATGCCGGTACTAAGTTTTTTTCAGACAGAAATGGCGGTTTCTAAAAAAAATAATCAAATTTTCGACCTCTTTGAAGCATTACCTGTGTGTTGGGGTTGCTTGTATGTTGAACATGTTTACTTTCTTGAGTTGGTTCTTCACAAAACATTTCATGGTCACGAAAATAATGATTCAAAGGTGTTGGTTCATCATACAACAATTGTGAGTTGTTATCATTAATCGAAGATTGAAGATATGATTGTTGTTGTAATTGAGCTAAAGATTCAAAGAATTTTGCAAGTCTCTCATCACAATCATCTTCCATTTTCAAAAAAAAAAAAAAAATCTACTCAAATTTTTTTCCCTCATTCTACTCTCAACTAACCCACACAAATTCAAATAAACATAAATACACAAATTATATCCCTCAAATTATTAATATTTTACTAATCAGGATTAATAACTAATTATGATTAGGGAGGTTAGATTAGGAATTAATAATTTAATTATATAAGGGGTAACCCAGCTAGGATATTTGGATCCCTATTTTGTCATTTAGCTATATCCCCCCATTAGTTTCCATATCCTCCAATTACGCGTTCCTTTTTTAGTATAGGCTTACTCAAAGGAATAAATTAATAACGGGTACAAAGATAATAAAAAAAATTACCCATGAAGTATTTTTTTACTCAATATTTTTTTTTTTCTTTTAGCCGTGATATTTTTTATTTTATTCAAGATATATTTTATTTTTGCATGTGAAAATTTCCTATTTTAATAACAGGTAGAAAGAAAAAAAGAACTACCTTACCAGAGAGGTAAGATTTTTTTACTTATATGATTATTTTTTTTACTTAAGAAAATATTTTTGGGTGGCGCCGCTAAGATTATTTTTTACTTAAGGTATTATTTACTTTTTTACTTAGGAAATTATTTTATAGTGGGCCAGAAGCTCTTATTTCCGATTGGTCTAAATTTTCTCATAAGATTTGTATCTTATTTTCCCTTGTGAAGAACTCATATTCCATTTTTTAGTATAGCTTACTTAAGGGAATAAATTAAAAACATGTAGAAAGATAATAAAAAATAAATTACCCATAAAGTATTTTTTTACTCAATTTTTTTTTCTTTTACCCGTGAATTTTTTTTATTTTATTCAAGATATATTTTATTTTCCCTCGTGAAGAACTCCATACTCCCTTTTTTAGTATAGGCTTACTCAAAGGAATAAATTAAAAACGGGTAGAAAGATAATAAAAAAAATTACCCATGAAGTATTTATTTTACTCAATATTTTTTTTCTTTTACCCATGTTTTTTTTTATTTTATTCAAGATATATTTTATTTTTGCACGTGAAAATTTTCTATTTTAATAAACAGGCAGAAAGAAAAAAAGAACTACCTTACCAGTGAGGTAAGATTTTTTTACTTAAATGATTATTTATTTATTTTTTACTTAAGAAAATATTTTCGGGTGGCGCCGCTAAGGTTGTTTTTTACTTAAGGTATTATTTATTTTTTTACTTAGGAAATTATTTTATAGTGGGCCAGAAGCTCTTATTTCCAATTGGTCTAAATTTTCTCATAGATTTTATTGATCTAAATATTTTCTGGTGGGGCCAGAAGCTCTAAGAAGAGAGCTTTGTTCAACTTTTAACCACAACAAAAGAAATTCACCTGAAATCATATTATTATTATTATTAATAGGTTTATTTTGTAGTAGAATATTAGGGAAAGAGAAGGAGGCAGGGAAAGAGGAGGATTTCATTCATATGAATTCTCTAGGTTACATGGATAGATTATCCTTTATATACATGGAACAGGGAAACCCAAAAGACTTCCATTTTGGACCGCACATCTATGGGCATGGGCCCTTCAACACTCCCCCTTGTGTGGTTCAATAATGGAACTCCAGATGTAGTGCCGCATATAGTGCTTTGAATGTAGTTCTTCAAATGTCGTTCTCTCCATGATGACTTTTGTCGAAATCAATTGCTTTACTAAAACTTTGACAAGGAAAAACCCAGTGGGATAAAACCTTGGTACAACTCTTCACATGTAATACTTCACATGTTGTCTCGTATTTTACATGTAGTTCATCATATGCAATATGATCTTCAAAGATCGACGAGTCTAAGTTAATTGCCTCGTTAAAACTTCGCCAGGAAAATCCCATAGGGACAAAAATTGAACTAAAGAAAAGGAGTGCAATATTAAGAAAACTTAGAACATAGATGGACTCGAATATGTTGCCTCATTAAAAACTTGACAAGGAAACCCAGTGGGAAAAAACCTTAACGAAGGGAAAAGAGTACAACGTGACAGATGCAAGTAAAGTTGATCAGTTGCATATGATCACTTTGCTTAGTTGAAGTTGACTAGTTGCTTCGCAACTCCTAAGGAAGAAAATCCTCGTGGGATAGACAATAGCCTTAGCTGGGAAATTACATTCCCGGTGTTTGTTGTTGTCTCATTAAAAACCTTGCCGAGTAACAAAACCATGTGGGAAAAATCAACCTCGATGAAGGAAAAGAGTTCAACACACCATTAGATGCTCCCCCTGATGTCAGACAATTTTCGTTAGTCAATGCAGTCAAAAGGAGTTTGTCACGCTTTACTTTGGTGACTTGAATGTTTATAAGACCATGTTGTTGATTCTGGAAGTTACGTTGCTTAACACACTATCGCGTTTCATTTCTTTGATTCAGATATTTTCAGTAATATCAATGCGATCTTTATGTCTTCAATGTTCAACATACTTCATGCCTTTAGTGTTGTCTCGCTAAAAACCTTGTCGAGTAACAAAACCCTTTGGGAAAAACTATTCTCGATCGAAGGGAAAAAGATTACAACACATCTTCAATTTCGAAGTAAAATATGTCGATATCATATCCTTGGATCCTCCCCCTGATGTCGGCATCTCCCCCTGATTACTTTCAGAGTTGTTCCAGACAGTTCCTTTAGTCATGTATTTTACTTAAACTCGAATATTGGTAATGACTTAGAAAATAATCTACCATATCTCCCTCTCGATTACTTTCGTTGGAGAAGAGATTATTGTTCCTTCATAATCAACAACTTTTGGATTGCACTTTCATTAGCATTCCTTTTAATGTCTTTGTAGGGATAAAACAAATTTATGTCAATGGTTACTTTTAAGTACATGATTACATTCACTATACCATTATAATGACGTTGCGTTGGGCGGAGCTATATCTAGCTAACAAGTTCCCTGAGGATGTAAAATTTAATCGAGTACATTATTATACTAAGTATAACAATGCGTCTATTGTACTTAGATATGGGAATTTCATCTCCCAACACATCTTCGTCATATTCCTTTGGACGAAATGGTTACTTACTTACATTTGAACCTCGACTAGTCATGGGAGTGCTATCAGGATGCATGTCTTTGTTAAATTGCCTGACAACTTTAGACATATGCAAACCGGGTGGAATAATATACCACAAGCTCGTATTCGATCGAGCTTTCCCTAGATTTTTCATCTCAAATTCGGATTTTAAATAGCTTTTAAGGTCTCTTATTACATCAAGAGTACACATCATGTCTGTAACATCAACATAAATAGCTACAATTCCAAATCAGGTTCTTTCTTATAAACACGCAAGGAAAAATAACTTACTTGTCTATCCCCTCCAAATCAAATAGCCACTTAGACGGGTATACCACTTCCGCCCGATTGCTTCAATCTATAAGTGAACGTTCTATCTAATTTTAAACGTACTCTGTGGTTTAGAGTTACTTGATTTGGGAAACAAAAGTTTATCAAGCACTTTTGAAAATATCTTCTATCTCTTGATTCTTTCAGAGATATGTAACAACCACATACATATGCTGCATTTCAAGTCCTTTTGAAAATTACCAAGCTAACTAAGTAGAGGAACTCTATAACGTTCATTACAAGAGAACAATTCCAGGGCTTTGTGAGAAACCTCGCGCCACAAGGCGAGTCTTTGTACTTTAAGACTACTTTCTTCTCATTATGTTTTATGACAAATTAATGATGTATGTCCAATAGGCTTTACACTTGGTTGGTTAGCACTACCACACCAAATACCCGTATATTTGCCAAAGAACTAAGTTCTACCTGGATTGTGTAGGCCAAATATGCTATTTATTCGAAATTAATCAAAATAAAGCATGGTTCGATCTCATTGTGCTCTACTTCTGGAGCAACTATTTATGGATTATATCATCATTGTGCACGTATGATCCTTCCATTGACTCATGTGCATTCTCATAATCCGTCAGGATTTCATTATTCTCTAGAATCATTTAAAACTTCGGAGCGTCCTCCAGTTTGATTCATGGACATATTCAGACACAATCTTATGAGATGATTTCTGATGATATAAATAAGTTGTGCCTTACTCACCTACTTCCTTTCTAGATGAGGATTGATCGAACCAAGTGGTCTCTCCAACTTCCTTTATGGAGCCACGGCCTCAACCACACTTCCACTGAGTGTAGTTGCAACACCTTAGTCTATGGTGTATATCCCAAATTGAGGATTTGTAAATTTGTAACTTTGCAGGTAGGTTTGCAGCTGGTATGTGTGATCTCATCACTTTAGCAACATCAGTGTACATTCTGAAAATCGAATATTCTTTATCACTTCACATTTACATTTGTGGAGTACAAGAACCAATATGAGACATAGTGGGAACACACCACGATAATTCCTGTCGTTCCCTTAGAAAATACTTTTTCTTATCTCCCCCTAACGACGGGAAGACTATCTCATTAAAGTGATAACCCGCAAATCTAGCGGTAAGAGATTTCCTGCCAAAAGTTTTAAATTTCGGATAATTGTTGGGAACTCATTTCCAAAATAACTACTTAACAGTTTTGAAGACCCATCATAGTACGATGTGGAGTCGTAATGGCACATATATAGTGCAACCAAAAATACGTAAGAACACGAATGTCAGGCTTAAATCCAGTTACCAACTGGTACGCAAAAAAGGTTGACTAATATTGGGTTCTAAAAACGAATTAAGTAAGATGCGTGTAATATTGCATATCCCTAAAGCAATAAAAGATAGGTTGGTACGCATAACCTATTCCTTAGGCACCATCTTTAACCTTTAATAGTAGCCTCTGCGAGACCATTGGGTATAAGATGCTCTGCATTGATCCTATTAAACATGCAATATTCATCAAGTCCTTTTGATGTAAATTCTCTAGCATTAACAAGGGTGGTTAGCCTTTGCACTTTGCATTGTGTAATTTGTGCTAGGAGTTTTCAAACGCAAATTTCTTGGGAACTATAACTAGTCCAAAATGTCAAAACATTCACCAGATCCATCAGTCACTTTAATGGTCCGCATTCTGCATGAATATTTTTCTAAAGTTCACTTTTTTTATCTTTGTAATATGGATTGTTTACCATTTGCATCTTAGGATGGTCTCGATCCTGTTTTACTGAAGACTTTGTAAAATGAGTGATATGCTCTCTTACTTAAAAACATAATGGGAAGGGGGGTTGTGCATCTAGTACTTTAGAGAACACTTATTGAGAGATATACCGTTACTTCGCATTCTGTCAATCTTTTTACCATTGTCTTGTCCACTCAAATACAGTGATGTACGTATGATTCCTTTCAAAATGAAACATCATGTCACAACCAAAGTGCCTTTATGGTTATGTCAAAGCCTAAATGAGTCAATTCCCAACATTTCATCGTCGGAGTCAATATGGATTCAATAATCCAAATACTATAATGATTTACATTTCACTAGATTGACTCATTAGTTTCTCTAAGAAATATTTCCTTCCAAATATATTAGAAACTATAAAAGATGCAATCAATTACATTATCATCATTGTGAGGTTCCACATGATATCCGTTTGCATGGGTTACTTTGGAATTTAACAAGGTGTGATTATCTCTCGGTACATGTAGAGATTTTGTGACGTCTTTGTTCTATCTTGAAAATAAATTTTGAGCAATGCTGCGCTCGATGATCCAATCCTCGTAGTCACATTGTAAGGAAACATTTCAACAACTAGTTTAAATTCCTTAAGCTAGTGGAAGAAGAAAAAAAACTATGAGTTAGACACTTGGGTCTTGAGAGTTTTAATAAGTGGTGTGGCCTTATTACGTAATAAAAGTGGGATTCAAGTCAAGTACTTTAGAGTGAATATATATTACGTGTCACCAAATATATCTCAAGTGCTTTAGAGAATTTATGTATCGTGTTTTCATTCCATAAGTGCAGACATTAGATCTCGTTCAACTCAATAAGATAGTCGATTGGCCCGGCAAAGTTCTTGTTGCCATTAAAATTGGTTGCTACTATGATACACACATTACATTGTATATACCAATACCTATGACCAGGTGCATTTCCAACTCTTTCATTTATGATGGAAGCTAGACTTACATTTTAGCTTCATCCCATGATATATATGTCCCTTTTCTCATGCTTTATGTGAGTCATTACATCTAACCCTTATTACTTCGGGGTTCTTTCCATTTTCAATTTTGCTACATTTAGCTTAATTTGAGAAATTTCTTTATCTCAATAGACCAAGAGAATCTCACTACACATGTCAACCACTTACTTTAGGTTGAATATATTACTAAAGATAATTCTCTTGTTGTCATACTTCAACATATACCGGTTCGTTAGTATTATGGATGAAGTAGAGAAATGAAAATTTTATGACTCATATCATCTTTTGTGAGTTCTTCCACAAAATTTGGAATACACGTGATTTTATTTGCAACGTATCTTTTGAAAATACCGACTCTGATAAATAGTCGAGCCAGTGGATTGCATCCCACGGAACATTTCAAATTTGGGAAGAAAATATCAAGTACACAATAATGGTGCTCAACCACTTCTAAACCCCAAATAAATACATTGGAATTGAGTTGGTACAACCAATTAAACAAAATATACCAATCAACTATAACTAATATCATATTCAAGAGAACAAATAGCATTAAGGCCAAAATTCTTAATGATTGAGATCAATAAAAATAATTTAAATTGACCGTTTATATGCCGTTGACTTATTTTAAGACAAAACTAAACAAAACTAGGCATATTCTAAAACCAAATAAATAAGCCTAGCGAGTAAATTAGCCTAGCATATAAAAACTCACGTTATAGGTACATACCTCAACATTTGGTTCCCACCGTATATACACAAAACCAGAACAATATTGATCGCGCACAACCTGATACCAGGTCGAAACAGGAACGGGATATTTGAGTACTGGTACACGGCTGGAACTGGCTGGATCGGACCTGGCTGGAACAGACAGAGTTGACTCAGCTGGAACAGACCGAGTTGAATCAGCTGGAACGGACCGAGTTGAATCAGCTGGAACGGACCTTGCTGGACCGGCTTGACCGGGTGGGGACGGATCTTTCAGAAAAAACAATCTCGATGCGAACATAAGAACACCTTAAATCCCAGCGTATGAACAAAGATTAAATTAATCATTCGAAGATCACTCATATTTCATATTTCATCGATTATGATCACTCATATTTCATCGATTATGAGTGGGTATCATATGAACAGGCTTTCCACTTTCACCCATTTTCTTTTGGGACAATTTTCTTTTGGGATTGAGTAGACAACAGATCCCCTTTACCTCTTTCACGAACAGCAAATCCCCTTTCCCAAATCTTTAATTACAGACGCCCTATTCCAATCGATGAACCCCAAAAAAAAAAAAAATCTTTAGCGACAGGAAGAGCTCATGCTGATAACGTTTTGTAGTAGAATATTAGGGAAAGAGAAGGAGGCAGGGAAAGAGGAGGATTTCATTCATATGAATTCTCTAGGTTACATGGATAGATTATCCTTTATATACATGGAACAGGGAAACCCAAAAGACTTCCGTTTTGGACCGCACATCTATGGGCATGGCCCTTCAACAGTTTAGACTTTTATGCAAGAATTTCTATAGAATTTTTATATTTCCACAAGTTAATCGAACTTTCATTTATTATATTCTTGACCGTTCTTGTATCTTCATCACTTTCGCTTCTTTGTTGTGATCAGACATATTATATAAGTGTTAAAATGGAGAAAATGAAGCAGATAATGAAATGGTTAACGTGGACGAAGATAGAATGAGAAAGGAAAAAAAAATAAAAATACTAATAAATCATTTTTTTTAAAAAAATGTTCACTTTAAGATGAAATTTCGAATTTAAAATTTCAGAATTACGTTATTATCTTTTTGTTTGAATCACATTTAAGCTTTGATTAGAAACAAATTTATGTATTAACTCAGTATTACGGGTAACCCATTAGAAACCCGCCCCAATTTATATGGGTAACGGGGCGGATATGAGTATTTTTTTAACGAACGAGGCATTGATTAGGATTGGCATACCTTCCCATGGCCATCCTTACTCCTTGGGGTAGGAAACATTTCGTGCCGCGTGATCCAAATTCCAAAATTCCTGACTTAATAAAAGACTCAACCTGTATGTTCAAGTTCAATTCATATGTAGTTTCAAATGTCCTGTTTGTAGCCACTTTAGTTTGCTCCACAACGTTAGGAACTTTAGTTATTGGTTTTTATAACCTGAAAAGGCCACTACTCAGACTCAGGGGCGGAAGCACAGGTTGACTAAACCCGGCTGTAGCCCCCTTTTTTTCATGCAAAACCTCTCCAAGTTAGGATTTTACCCTTATCAAAAATAACAAATTCAGTTATTGTCCACCAAGCTAATTGATTTAGTCCACCAAGCATGGTAGATTAGTCCACCAAGCATGGTAGATTAGTCCACCAAGAAGAACGGAGAAAAAAAAAAGAGACGGAGATTCAATGCAGTTATTGTTCATAAGATCAACATGGGTATAAACTTTTCTTCTTTCTGTCTTATTATCATCCACAAGAGCAATACCTAATTAGTATTATTTTGTTTCATGATACTTAATTGGGTTTTACAGATTTGAAAGAACTTAATGATGTGAACTGATTTCAATGCTTTCGGTTCTTGTTTGTGTTTGATTTAGCATTTTTTTATCAACGAATCCAGGGGGTTTCGTTAACGCTGTTGCTAAATAGTCGAGGCTAAGGTGATGCAGATACTTAAGGCATATCTACTAGTCGTCAAGGGCTACACAAGGATTGAACTACATTGGAAACATATTTCAGACCTACGAATCCTGAAGTTCCAATTGCAAGAACAAATTTAAGACACACAAGCCTGATTGCTTGGCTACAATTGTGTGCATCTGTATTGTTG
This sequence comes from Papaver armeniacum, assembly GCA_023531295.1. NCBI lineage: Eukaryota > Viridiplantae > Streptophyta > Magnoliopsida > Ranunculales > Papaveraceae > Papaver > Papaver armeniacum. Next base: position 80,949 of record JAJJWW010009892.1, read on the forward strand.
GTTAGATAGGTTATAATCTAGTCACAGGTATATCAAATGACTATCAAAATTCCTCCAACGTGAATAAGTATGTCAAAAGAATATAACATTTCACTTCCCTTGATCATGTTCTTAGGTTATAATATCGTCCTAGCAAACAATCATGATAAGTATGCCAACTATAATTAGTTTGTAAGATTCAGACAGTCTCTCTGTCCCAAAGAAACCAAAGCGAGTGATATCATCTGCAGGAACTTGAGGGTGGAATGGTTTTTTTTCGGCTGGCACACCTTTTTAAAGAGTAAAATAAAGTTGCCACCTGTTTGTTTTTTTTTTTTTTTTTTTTTTTTTTGCTGTTTTACTAATGTGGGGATAGAAAGATTACTCTTCTTATGCTTATTTCTTATCTTTTCTAGGAATATACATTGACTAAGATGCGACAAAAAATAATAATTTAGCCCCCATTCTAAAATCCTAGTTCGGCCACTGCTCAGAATTCCACTCTTTTGATGTCCATCAATGTACCTGCATGGTTACCTGCTTAAATATGTGTCAGATTGTATTCAGAAGTTAGAACATATATTCTTGTGCTTCATGCCAATCAAAAGGGTTTCGATGGGTGGCTAAAGTTCTCCAAATTAACCAAATGGACGGCTGAGTAAGAGCAAGTCTTATGGTGGAATCCAACCTATTCCAAGTATGGAAAATCAATGGAATGTCAAGTCTAATGGCTTCCAAGTTGGGGTCTTCCACAGAGAATCCAAGCAGGGTTCCACGATTTGGTGGAATGGTCTGTGGAATCCATAGAAACGCTAATAAGAATAGCGTAAAACGCTATTAAGAATAGCGCTAAAAGACAAAAAACACTAATAAGAATAGCATAAAACGCTATTAAGAATGAAGCTTAGCTCCATTAAGAATAGCATTTTTTTTTTATCCGTAGATTTAAACCGAGTTGTTGAGAATCTAATGGCTGAGAAAAAAAACGCTAATAAGAATGGCGCTTAGCTCCCTTAAGAATAGCGTTTTTTTAGCGCTATTAAGAATGGCGCTTAGCTCCATAAGAATAGCGCTTCTACTATTCCACCATTACACTTGCGCTTCCATCCAGAGTTCCAAGTGCTGAGGTGGCGTGGAAGATGGAAGATGGATGGATTCCACCGAAAGACTTGCTCTAACTTCGAGCCATAGCAAAAGCCCTAATAAAGAAACAGGTCCAATATAACATCATAAGCCCGTCTGAATGTGGAATCGGGCTGGATCCAAATCCAGGCCAGCTATCTCGTTTTGAATTAATTAATATATTTTCAATGTCGGTTTCACAGTCTTATGAATACTGGTAATGTTTCACGTTTGGCAACTTCTGATTGGGGTAACTGACCAATTAGGTGCAGGAGATCCGGAATGAATGCCTAATGCCTAACCATCCATGCATGGATCCTATCAAAATTAATATTCCAACGATTCCTTTCAATATAAACTCTATTTCCTTTTTAACTCTCAATAAATTTGTTTACACAAGGGGAGTCTCTGTTGGACTTGTTTTCCTTTTTCGATCCAGATTCAGAAAGATAGGAAAGTAGATTTATTTTGTATATAAGAAGTACCACAAACGGAAGGAATATATATATGATCATGATCAGCCAAGTTCTCAAACACGAACGACAACAACAAGAAGAAGAAGATCTGATGAAGATGGACGAGAACGAAACCATGAATGAAAAGCCATTATTGCCGTATTTGCCAGAAGAAATTATCAAAGAAATCCATTCGAGGTTACCTCCCAAATCTCTGTTAAAATTCAGGTGTGTATCAAAATCTTGGAGCGTCCTTTATAATAACCCTGAACTTATTGAGATGCTCCAAATTAACTTCGATATCATGATTGTATACGACGGCAATATGTACCATATAGATTGCGAATCATTATCATCATCATCATCATTACTGGACAGTGTAGATTTTGGCATAGAGAGAGAGCAGATAGAATACGAAACTGAAAACTCAATGGAATACATTGGATTTAATCCTACAATTGGTATGGAGAGGATTCATTGCCCAGACCCAGATTTTGAATATGGTTACCGTAGAACTGCTTTTGTGGGTTGTTGTAATGGCTTGCTTTGCTTACACATTAGTGATCGAGGGGGTATGGATTTTTGTTTATGGAACCCATCTAATGGGGACTGCAAACGAATACCAAGTCCACCTGATCGATTTGAATTCGATTATAGTTTACACAGATACTTACCAGAGATGGGATATGGGTTTGGTTATGACTCAAAAAGTGACGATTACAAGTTTGTATGTTTTACATCCGATTTAAACTGTAACCTATCAGCAGTTCAGATCTATTCACTTAAATCAGATTCATGGAAACAAGTCAAACGAACTCATAATGTCCCTTGGCTACTACCTTCGGAATGCGATCCCCAGTATGCAGTGTTCTGTAATGGAGCACTTCATTGGCAGTCATCATCTTCGTCCAAAGAGTTAATTGCTTTAGATATGACTGATGAGCTCATTAGAGGAATCTCACCACCAGAAAATTCAAATTTCGACGAGGAGTCCGGTGACACTACACTTATTGATGTGTTGGATGGGTGTCTTTCCATGCTATATAGTAGTGAAAACCTTGGTTTTGAAGTATGGTTGATGAAGGATTATGGAAAGAAAGAGTCATGGACTAAAATTTACAGCATTTCGAAACTGACATCGATAGATGGTCGAGCGTCCGGGAGTTTGCGCTTGAGAAGGATCAGGTGTTTAAAAAGTGGAGAGATGCTCTTAGAGGTTGGTTACCACTGTTTTGGTCCTTATAGTAAGGCTTTGGTTTTGTATGATCCGAAGAATGAAACGTCTACGACTTTGATGGAAGATGAGGACGAGTACACTTCAAATTCACTGTCATTCCATAGTTATGTGAAGAGTTCGGTTTCAGTTTCGTTGGGTATTAATGGTGGCTAATTGTAATGGAACTTGGTGTTTTCAAAATTGATCACCAGCTTCACATTGACATCTCTCACATTCATTAATATTATCCATGACATTTTTCTTTTATCTGTATTGAACAATACTTTGATCAGTAACAGATTATTGGTGTTTTCTTGTCAAGATCTTTGGCTGAAATTTTGTATTATGTTGGACCAGCTTTTACATTGAAGAAGCCTAGAACTATAAACTACCACCCGAAAATTTTCAGAACAATTAAAAACCCAAATAACAGAAATCACACCACTGTTTCTTTGTCATACCATTAAGAAAGAAACAAGTTCAAATAAAGCAGATGATGAGCCAAAAACTCATCAATCAAATATCATTCGTGAAATGAGACGAATCAAAAGGGAGACGAGTACAGATAGAAAGTAGAAGAATTCATGAGAACCAGAGAGGGAATTACAGACACAGGGATACTTCAATACATAATCATTCCATAACATGAACAGATAAACCACCACATATATATAGCAACACCCGTAGAGTAACCACCTGAACTACCAACCACTCCACAACTGTACGTACATATCATTCATTCTACAATGAGGGCCTATCAGCAGAGAAAGATTAACGAAAACTTGACAGAAACTGTATATTAGTAATCCAAATATGTTGACACTCTACCAAAAATTGTTACCCTAGAAAAATTACAAGGTCTCACAGCAATACCTCCAGACTTTTCATTTCATCCGTTGAGAGAGTGTTTATCAACAATGAAACACCAGAATCACTTGGTACAACGGGAAGATACTGCAGTGCCTTTCCCGTTAAAAAAGCCCTTAATGATGATACAAAAGTTCTGGAGTTGGTAAACAACCATTCTCTTATGATTAATCTGTTAGCCTCCAAGAACATCCTGTTATAAAAGAGGCTATCTATCATTGTGTTATACGTTACATTAGGGACTAATTCTTCTTTTGGAATCTTATTTAGCAGTTTCTTGCATCTTCCAACTTGCCAGCTAGACAAAAACCAAGAATAAGCCAAATAAGAATGACGAGGAAAAGGATTCTTACTCTTGATTCCAGAGTCATCAGGACTGCACATCAGGTTGCCTCCTTTGCTTTATCTATATCGACCTTTTGCAATACCACAAGAGAAATAATTTTCGGACAGTAGTTCCAAGGAACTGCACATCCAGTCCAAGAAACAAGACTGTTCAACTTCAAAAAGATGGAGTGGAGCAGACCTTTTCCAGGTGCCTCAAAGAATTCTGTTACTAACAGTTCCACAGCTTCAGGAACAGAGTCAGATTCCTAATACAGGAAATCAAAAAGAAGTAATATCAGCACCCAAGGTCATAAGCATAATAACAACTCGCTGAATGGTGCATATAAGTCAAAATAAGACAATTGGCCACACATAGTGCCACCAAGAAAACTATGACCAGAGATCTACTAAACAAAGATGAAAGATGCAATGGCAACAAGAATGCAAAATACAGTGATGTCATAGTATGTGAACACTGAACATTAATTTAAGACTAACCCAAACACCACCCAGTTATGTAAACCTACCAAATGCGATAGTAAAAATAAATAATAGGTCAATATAAAGACATTCTAATTGGGACCGTGTGGCAAGCGCTCCAACAGAGTCTTGATTATAAGAATGGATCTGATGCATTACCAGGGTATGGTGTCTGAACTCTGGATTGAAATTCTAATGTTCAAGCAGAAGAAAGAATAAGCACCGCACATGAAAAGGCAACAGTGAACTAAGTTTTAGCCGTCAATTAATAAAAGGATGGATGACGAACTTTTAAGAATATGATTTCCTAACAAAGTTTTAAAGCAAAGTACTTCAAAAGAATGTTTGAAGATGCATACCCTACAAAATTTCAAGGAGACCTGAGCCTCTGAGGGACACTGTTCTGATTCCTCATTGAGTTGACGAAATGGACTTTGCGTTTGGAAAATTCCCCTTGGTCAGTTCCTTGAAATTTGGCAGTCGAGGTGAAGGAGAAGTATGAACCAACCAAGCAGAAAAATATGATGTTTACAATACTTGTTGCAAATTAGGGACTAATTCTTCTTTTGGAATCTTATTAAACAGTTTCTTGCATCTTCCAACTTGCCAACTAAGAATGACGAGGTAAAGTATTCTTACTCTTGATTCCAGATTCATCAGGACTGAAGATCTGGTTCCAAAGAACTGCACGTCCAAGAATTCAACAGCATCAGGAACAGAGTCAGATTCCTAAAACATGAAACCAAAAAGAAGTAAAAATCAGCACCCAAGGTCATAAGCATAATAACAACTTCGCTGAATGGCGCATACAAGTCAAAATAACACAATTGGCCATACTTAGTGCCCACAAGAAAATTATGATCAGAGATCTAAACAAAGATGCAATGGCCACAAGAATGCAAAATACAGTAATTTCATAGTATGTGAACACTGAACAATAATTGAAGACAGTTATGTAAAGTGGGAATGTTATAAATACCCCCAAAGGGTAAAAATTATGTTTTTTGGAGTCAACTTGAGAAAGTTGCTTCCACTTTTTGGAAGCAACTTGTATAAAGTTGCGTCCACTTCTGGAAGCAACTTTGCTAGTTGTGTCCACTTCTGGAAACAGCTTGTGCTAATTGCTTCCATTTTTTAGAAGGTAGAGATACTTTTAAAAATTGAATAAGGGTATATTTCAAGAGGTGGATTTTGAGGGTATTTAAATAATGTTCCCTTATGTAAACCTAGTAAATGCAACAGTAAAAATCAAATCATAGACAGCAGTGTCATTCTAACTGGGACCGTGTGGCAAGCGCTGTAACAGATTCTTGTATATAAGAATGGATCTGATGCATTACCAGGGTATGGTGTTTGAACTCTAGATTGAAATTTTATTATTCAAGCAGAAGAAAGAATAAGCACACCACAGATGAAAAGCTAACAGTGAAATAAGTTCTAGCCGTCAATAAATAAAAGGGTGGATGACGAACTTTTAAAGAGCATGTTTTCCTAACCAAATTTCAAAGAAAACTACATTAAAAGATTGTTTGAAGATGCATACCTTACAAAATTTCAAGTATACATAAGGCTCTGTGCAACGTTACTCTGAATCCTCATTGAGTTGATGAAATAGATTTTGCATTTGAAAACTTCTCCTTTACTTTGCTAGTTCCTTGGAATCTGGCAGTGAGGTGAATGAAGAGTATGAACCAAGCAAGCAGAAAAATATGATGTTTGCAATATTTATGGCAAATTATTAACGTAATCCATTTATATGTTTTTAAAATGGCGCCACACCATTAAGAACATATTTCCAAGAAAATTTATGTTGCAGGTGATTCTACAAAATCAACTCTACTAGGAGTAACAAGCCAGAAAAATGTTGCAGTTGTACACCACCCCCTTACAGACCTGGAATAGTTATCTCTCCGCCTATGGGATTTCTAACAGTGCTAGCAACTACTGGATGAAAAGGAGCATTGGGGTGAGCAGAAATGACGGACTTTGATGAGTTCTCCTTGAAATTACTTTTTTAAGATGTCATTAACTATCGTAGCAATCCACTCTTCTTCTGCTTTTTGGCAGATTTTGGGTAGAGTATCCCCTTAGGAAGTCAGTGCTGGCTGCTAGATTTTGGCCTGCTTGACGAACGTCAGCGACGGAAACATCGTAAATCGGTCCGCGGACATCGCTATCAGTCCTCTGTCCTACTACAGGTGCCGCGACAACTTTTCTAAAGTCCGAACGATTGTCGACCACCAGATCCGCATACTTTCTGCTCAACAAAAACAACAACAAAAAAAAACTGATGTAATCTAAATACCAGAACCACTTAACCAGAAACAACAAAAACTTAAAAGAAACAAAAGGAAATGAACTTACAAATTTCAAGTCAGAAAAAAGAGTTTGTTGCTATTGATTCTGTTGGTCACTTCAACATGGAAGGACAGACAGAAACCAAGAAATCAGCCATTCACTCACAAACTTAGAAACATAAGATCGCGCTGCAGGCACAACCTCTGGAATCCACATATAAGATGAAATCATGAAAGAGAAACTTGCAAAGACCTCAACCATAGATTGATGATCTTACTTTTTTGTGAAAAATGGGGAAGTCTATTAAAAGACAGACTGCATCACAAAGACTGTGAAACAGCTGCAGAGATATACAAAGAGAGAGCTAAACAAGATGATTACAAGATGGCATGCTTGCAGATACAGAGAGACACACAAAGAGAACTAAACAACCTGATTACAAGATTGCAGGATGCCAATTTCTGAGAATATCTAAGAAATGTTCTCAAACACTTTCGAACTACAAGACCAATTATAAAGCAAGCCTCTTACTTAACCAATAAGTCCGCTGATTGTTCTATACTTGCCTTGAAAAGTTCTCCCATTCCTTTCCATGGAACCAAATCCCACACCTTCCACTTATCTGCTTTACCTTTCTTCTTTCCCCACTCCCACAGAGAACCTCTGATAGAGTCTTAAAACACCCATTGAACATGAAGAATTCTTTACCTTGATGGTAATAAATTCACAGTAAATGGGGTTCAGTCTCGGACCGCAATGAAGAATTCTATTAAAGTCTAACTTAACAGCGTTGTTCCCGAATTATGTTCGGATAGGGATCCCTAGATAGTATCTAGCTGTCTCTAATACCTCAATTACACTGAACATAATCTTCAATACATTTCCAAGAAACTAAACTGGATTATTTTCCTAGTTATCAAATTGAAAGAACAAAAACATAAACAAACAAGAAATGATGATAAGTTATGTAGTAGAGACATAAAATTCACTCACATTCTCACTTGCTTTTAACACTAACACCTTCTTTGCCAGCAATAATAACAGCAGTAGCCATATCCAGAAACAATCCATGTTCAACAACACCTTGGAACGACGAAATCTCTTTACCAGCAGCTAATCCATCTCTAATTGGCGTCTTAAAATACAAATCAACAATAAAATTAGCATTATCAGTAACATAAGGCTTCCCATTCCCATCAATTCTCAATTTCGCTTCACAACCTTCATCCTTAAACAATTCCTGTAACTTGACCAAATTATATTTCCAACAAAACTGTACAACTTCAACAGGCATAGCCAATCCACTACCACCAAGACCATCAACTAATTTAGTATCATCAACCACAACAACAAATTTCTTAGAAGCTGATTCAACCATTTTCTCTCTTAATAACGCTCCACCTCGCCCTTTAACTAGATTCAGATCTGGATCAACTTCATCAGCACCATCAATAGACAAATCAAGAACTGGATGATCATCAAGAACTGATAATGGAATACCTAGAGATAACGCTTGTTCATAGGTTCTTTTTGAAGTAGGTATACCAACTATGTCTTTAAGTTCACCAGATTTTAGTAATTCACCGATTTTTGATACAACAAAAGCAGCTGTAGATCCAGTACCAAGACCTAGAACCATTCCGCTGCGTACATATTCAACTGCTTTATCTGCTGCTATTTTTTTTAAGTCATCTTGAGCTAGGACTGGAGTTGGAGATGGTGATGAAAATGCTTTGATTGATAGGGATGATTGAGTGTGGTGGTGTAGTTTAAGGGTTGATGGTGGTGAGTGTAGGATAAATCTACTGATTCCATTGTTGTCGATGGAACGGGAGGAGGATTTCAGAGGGAATGTGTGAGATTGCAGAGATGAGGCAGCATCCATCGTTGAGTGAAAATGGAGAAAATTAGGGATTTTGATTAACTCTTCTTCTCTATTTGTTTGTTTTGTTTTCTTTGGAATTAATATGGGGAGCGAGTGAAATATTAGGGGGGAGATATGGTTTGGTGAGACCTAACCCGTTGATGATTGAATGTGGCGTCTAGCCGACTCTAGACGGTCCAAACCTGACCGTTACACCCTGTTTATGGATTTGATTATTAGATTCATAAATTGTTTAGTTTTTTATATGATGTCTGTGATGCCCTTAGATGTTCTGGGCCGCACGCGCGCTACACTGATGTATTCAACGAGTATATAGCCTTGGCCGACAGGCCCGGGTAATCTTCGAAAATTTTATCGTGATGGGGATAGATCATTGCAATGACCTTGGCCGGAATGGCCGGACTACCGGATCCTTCAACAATGTTGAGTGTTAAGGCGTGTCGTTATGTAGCATCTGGTGACATGCCCTTCTGGGTGGTCAGCCGTATCCATGGATTCTTGTTCATGTGTACGGGCCAGTCACCAGGGACCACTCTCTCGATGGTTATACCCTCAGCATGTGAACTTGTTACACCATTGGCTAAGCAGTGACTGCGGGTATGCTACTTTAACGGTCGTGAATACGTAAACCCAACTAGAGTGGTATGCCGACTCCCTGTTCCGTAGAAGGTTTCCCAAGTTATGCGAGTCGGCGGACAACTTAGCTATATCTTCGGGAGTTAACATTGTCTCCTACCCTCCATGGTACTTGCTACTGGAATAGGGTCTTTGGTCTTTGGTCCTATTGGAGATCTGACTTGCCTCTTACACCTGACACAGTGGAAGAGCTAACCCATGGAAAGGGTAGGCAGTTGCCTAACCTATCGGGCCGGGTCCTAAGCCTAATTATGCCTATCCTAAATCACTTTCTCCGCATCCAAAGTCTAATTATTTCCTTTTGCCTATCCTCAACCGCTTTTGCCACCCTCAACCATAGGCAAATTTCTGGCTCCGACCCTGCTGACACTGAGATATTTTGAGTGAGATACAATTTTATAGCCAATTTCTTTGGTAATATCTGATAGGATTTAATATCTTTGGTAATATCTAATAGGATTTCTTTGGTAATTTCTTTGGTAATATCTGATAGGATTTAATAGCTTCATATAATCTGTATGGGTGCCAACCATCAAGTGGTCTGATGGTTGGTATGCTCCCTCCCACTGCGGAGGTAGTGGTCCGAACCCCGTAATTGCCAGAAATAACTCCTTATAAGGAGTTAAAAAAATATTGAGACGGGTTGGGATTCTTGGGGAAAAACCAAAAAAAAATATTGAGACTAGTTGGGATTCTTGGGAGAAAACAAACAACTCTTTCACTGGTATTACACTTTTATTATTATTATTGTTTTTATTTTTTATTTTTTATTTTTGTTATAAAGAGAGCCACCAGGGGCTTTTATTGAAGGAAATCAAATATCATTTTGTACATGAATGGATGGGAGCCGAGCAACAAATTGTGCTCCAACTCCTTTCTGGATAGCCAAACCTACCCTGTGAAATAAAGAACTGCCTATTTTATTGTTGGCGTCGTAGTTAACTAAACAATTCTTTAGCCTCTTCAAGAAAACAATCATATCATCACCGAGTTCACCTAGAGTTGTGAAGGCCAGGACTCCAAAAGCATATCCGTGGGTAGTGCATAACTCCAAATATTTGTTGCGTTTGCGACTTACCGGCCCGAGATAGCGTGCTTTGGTGTAAAGTCTGCGTAACCCCGGCCGGAAAATGGAGAGACTCCGGTGACATCAAAGCAATTATCCACCCCGTTCTCCCAATTGTGCACGAGTATGTCTGTCTGGTTTTAGAGCTGCGCCGCCGGCCAAAAGGCCCAAAGATGCTTCCTTCCGAGCCGCTACGCCCGCTCTATAGCAAATATTAAAATTATTATTTTATTTTTTATATTTTTTTTTAAATGCCAATCATTACTTTATTAAAATTATTATTACTTTGATTATCATCTATAATTATTATTATTATTATTATTATTATTATTATTATTATTATTATTATTATGAGAATCAAAATCAATATTACAAGAGATGGTGGGTAACCTAGCAACAAGCTGGGCACCAACACCTTTCTGAATAACGATCCCTAGCCTATGAAAAAGAGAATTGCCGATCTTAAAATTAGCATCGTGCCTTGCCATGCAATTTCTTAATCTCTTCAGGAAAATTAGAAATTCCGAGCCAAGTTCACCAAAAGTGGAGAAGACCAACACACCAAACCCATATCCGAGTGAAGTACAGACGTCCAAGTATTTTTTATTCCTTCGAACGGTTCAGCGAGAGATGGCATGACCCGGTATGAGGTTACGAGTTTTAGCGATGAGTGAAAGGAGAGACCCCTGTGACATCAAGGGAACATCTCTACCATTGTCCCAATTATAAACCATGATATCTCGCTGGCCTAAATTCCTTATTGTTGATGACACCCAAGGAAACCTCTTTCCTAGCTACAATGCCCCTCTATAGCACATGTATGCCAAAATATCTTTTACTAAATCATGTCGAACTTAAGCCCAACCTCGCTAGCACACGGTGGATAGCGTGGTCACCAAAGATATCCATAAGCTTGCCACAACAGAACATTTACTATCTTCCGCAAAAAGGGGTATAGCCAAACGGCATTTGCAGACGGAGCTAAACCGCCTAGAGCCAACCGCCCGATCAAGACCGGGTATAGGTATCGCCTTAAGGAAATCCATCGCATGGTCGGGTTCTATTGCATTGCCAAGCTGAGTCTCACGTGCGGATAAAGAGAAACTAGAGGTTACCTTCTCCTAGGTTAGCACCAAAATAGATAAACGCCAAAGACTTCATGTATTGGGGCTGACATCATTAATGTTGAAATCGGGAAGGGAATCCAACAAGTTTGCGTGAAATTGTGGATCGCACTTTGTGAAAATCCAAGTCAGCTAGTACCGGCAATCCCAAAATAGATTTCTGCAAGTGTTGAGTCTGCGCCGGGAAGCAAGGTAACAGTATTGCATAGTATCGGACATAGTAAGAATACCCAAACCTCCATCTCTGATGGGAAGGGTGGCTAGTCATTGCTGAACTAAGCCAAAACCCGCTCCATCTCCGACTACGAGGCGACGAAGATACTGCATAAGATATTCATCAAAACACGCGGCAGCATTCTGAAGTGTCTCAGGACGAGTGGTACGTAGGGCAAAATACAACCTCGATACTCCAGTGCAACTGCGTAAAAGCAGAAGTTCACTTTGAGGATCATGCAGCACCTGTATTTTTTCCATGAGATGAATGGTTTTATCAACCCTACTCATCACCACTCTGCTACAGAATTTTGCGTCTAAGCTGACCGGTCCTCCAAGCAGTTTAACACCATCTTTTGGCTTACCTATATTCATCGGAAAGGCATTATCGACATCTCTCCTCACGTCATAAGAAGGCCAAAATAATTTGTGTCTTCGAAATATTCGGATGCAACCCGTAGCCCTGGTCCATCTTTCCGAAGAATCTTCAAAGCCTTTGACACTTCCATAGTATCACTGCGATTGTGCCATCGTCTAGGTACCAAGCATGGAAATCTAGAGTGCAATTGGCAAAAGCAATCTTCTCGACAAGCGGGTGCAACGCTAGAGCAAAAGTAAGGGGCCGAGGGGGTCTCATTGCCGAACACCTTGTGTCGAGGAGAGAACATGTTCTCGATAATATAACCTAGCCGGTTTTATATAGCAGAATTAAACCCATTTGGAAATGCTAGGACAGTGTGTTCGTACCTCGCGAATAATAGTAGAGCGGTCTACAAGGTTGAATGCGTTCGAAAAATCTATTAACAACATAGATTTAGTGTTATCCGAACCATGTAACTCAAGTAAGTTTGTTTTGCGGAATGTAGAATCCCCTCCCCACCGCAAGGAATGCCAACACCATATTGGTGGTTACCAAGATAGGAGTTCAACTCTTTACAAACAGATTTCGCCGCCAACTTAGAACACAATCTGCGCCATATGGTGCCTACCGCGATAGGTCTTAAACCACCACCCGGTTTGAGCAGCGGGGTTAGGGGTGCGCTAGCCACGAACTCTCCAAGGATGGCTGGGCACTTCCCATCGAGCCACCCATTCACCACACCGTAATCGATAACAATGATCTTCCGCGATTGCTTGCTCCATCACCACTCATAGCGTCAAGTAAGTCTTGAGCTCGGAGACCATCTCTCGCCGCAAGACGTCCCCTTAGGAAAGCTCTTAAGAGCTGCGAGAACATCCTTAGCGTCCACCGTGGGTGATGAAGCAGCGTCTGCCGGTATAAGTGGAGGCTGAGCAAAGGGATGCTTTTGCTGCAATTCGAAAAGTGTATCCGGTGTTGGTGGAGCAACGCCATTAGACGAGAGAATACGTATCGCTGCGGTATATTGGCCATGACACAACTTCCTTCTACATGCCACCAAATGTTTGTTCGCCTTTTTGTTGCTGGGAGCGCGATGTTTAGGAGGTTTATTGGTCAGACCGAGCAATTGTTGCACCAGATCGAAACGAACAGTAGGCTCCTTCCAGGATAACAACGCTTTGTTGATTGCAGTAGATTGTAGCCTCCGTCTGCTCCCCGAGCGTTCTTCACTTGAACTCGAGGCTCATAAAGATTGAGAGTGCATATCGGCGGTAAAGCGAGCACGTATCCAGGCCGTAAGGTTCATGTGATTTGCGAGAACAAAATCGAGGAGAGCGATTTCATGGTGCGTGAGAAGTGAAGCCTGCAGTGTGGAGGTATACTAGTAGTCGTGTTGATTTGTCTCAGCAGTATCTGGTTGAGCAGGTCTACCGTAAGCCCTGTAACTTCAACAACTGCAGGTTCATCAGCTGCAATTCCAAAGATGCCAGGATCACCGCAGACCAAAGATCGCCCGTAAGCGTAAGGCACAGCATCATCAGCCGTAACCAACGTCGCCTTGAGTGGCTTCACAACACCGTGGATAAGAAAATCTGCACCAATGCCATTAAACGGACCTGGGATAACCTCTGCAGGGTGAGCTTTGGAGCATGCCATCTTCCATGTGTGTGCATTCATACACTTAGTGCAGAGCCACCACTGTAAAGCGCTCGGAACCTCCTCCCAAGCAAAGAAAGCGGACTCTCGATACTCCGTATTTTCTCCCCGCAAATGTTCTGGCATTCTCGGTGGGAGGTGCGATCCTTCGGGTGTCTTGTCGCCCACTTCCGGAATAACCCATCCCCCAGTGCCTCCTTGACACCATCGAAGGTAGCAAATGGGCAAGGAATCTTGCCGTTCTGCCAAGAAGAAGCCACCGAAGTTTGGGATTCGGGGGTCATCGTGAGTATGGCTCTGAAAGAAGAAGTGAAGATCGTGTTCTAGGCATTGTATTAAGTCCGTGAAAGACCAGAGACAACCCTAGAATAGTCGCAACTTGCATACGAATGCAGCCCAAATAATAAAACAGAGAGGAGATGAAGGTATCAGCTTGGAATCACGGACGGAAGGGAAGAGGAATTCAAGTTTTCAATCGCCGGAAAACCCCTCTCCAATCGCCGGAGTCTCTCTCACCTCTAGGGTTTATTATTATTATTATTATTATTATTATTATTATTATTATTATTATTATAACAATTTATTATATTATTATTTAATATTATTACATGAAACTAGTTGGAAGCCTAACAAGCTAAGCTCCAACGACATACTATTACATTAATTGAACAGGTTGATGTGCTAGTCTACCAGCGGGCCTCATGGGGAACCTTGCCAAGGGGAGCCGAAACGGCGGGCGGGGGGGCGAGATTATGTCACAAGGGGGGCAAATTAACACTACCTTCCATGTTAATTCCTGTTATTATTATTATTATTATTATTATTATTATTATTATTATTATTATTATTATTATTATTATTATTATTATTATTATTATTATTAAAGATTGCCTCCAGGGGCTTTTATTAAAAAAAATCAAAGTCATTTTGTACATGAATGGGCGGGAGTCGGGCAACAATTTGTGCTCCAACGCCCTTTTGGGCAACAATTTATTATTATTATTATTATTATTATTATTATTATTATTATTATTTTATTATTATTATTATTATTATTATTATTATGAAAGGAGCCACAAAGAGCAATTTATTAGAAGAAAAAAACGAGTTTACATCACATCATTAGGTACATCAATGGGTGGGAGTCGGGCGACGATCGTGCACCAACCCCTTTCTCGGATTGCTAAGCCTGCCCTTGTGAAAGAGGGATCCTCCGACTTTCTTTGTTAACATCGTAGTTAGCCAAGATTCTTCAATCTTCTCGGAAAAACAACCATGTCTTCACCTAATTCGCCGAGAGTAGTGAAGACCAAGACACTAAAGCCATAGCCATGAGATGTGCATAAGTCTAGATATTTGTTCCGTTTTGCGGCTAACCTGCAGAAGAGATAGCATGTCCGGAGTGAAGCTGCGACCTCCTCCACCGTAAAATGGAGATACACCGGTGACGTCGAAGCAAGTGCTCAAGCCATTCTCCCAATTGTATACGAGAATATCCGCAGCTTGCGCCCGGACGCATTATGCATCAAAAAGCCCAAGGAGGCCTCTTTCTGGCAAAGAACCCTGACTCTAAAACATATATCAAGGATGACATCTCGGACTAAGTCGTGACGGAATTTGAGGCCTACTTCACTCGCATAATGGAGGGCGTGATCTCCATAAATGTCCATGGTACTGCACACAAAGAGGGGCATATGCTATCCTCGGGAATATAGGTATACCAAAGCGGACGGGTAATGGCCCTAAACTGCCCGGAACCGATGGATTGGTTTGTACGGGATGGGGATAGCCTTGATGTAGTCCATAGCATGGTCTGCTTTATTAATCTCGCCACAAAATTGCGTCTCTTGTAGATAAAGTGAACTTGGAAGCCACCTCTTTCTTTACGGCATCGAAATACCGAACCGCCAATTGTTTCACAGGTCATGCAGGGCAGTGGAAGTAACATCGAATGACGAGGGGGAAAGGCTGCAGAGCCTGCAAGAACTTAGTGAGAGCATGTTGATAGCTAGAGCTTGGGGCGTAAATATCGGTGGAGTGCGGAATGGTTCGTTGTAGTTGCTTTGCGTCTCGAACTGGGAAGCTAGGAAGCAAAAGTGGTCGGTGTCGTGCATCGTATATACTCCGAGACCTCCGTCTTTAATAGGCAGGGTAGTTAACCTTTGTTGAAGAGGACTGAAGCCTGCGCCGTCGCCAGTGACTAGGTGTTGTAAGAATTAAACCAAGTGCTGATCAAAATAAGTTATGGCAGGCTGCAGAACTTGAGGGGCAGATGTGCGAAGGGTGAAGTAGAGCTGACACTCCGGCGCAATTACGCAACAACAAAAGCTCACATTGAGGATCCTTCAAGGTTTTCACACAGTCCATGAGTTTTACCGTTTTTACCGCCCTTTGCTGAACCATACGACTGCAATATTGCGTGTCTTGGCTAACCGGTCCCCCTAGAATCTTCACTCCACCCGTGGACGGCCAATATTGGTTGGAAAACATCCTTAGCAAGAGACCTGGGATCTGTAGTTGGCCAGAAGATTTCAGTCTTCCTTATGTTTAAATGCAGCCCTTTCGCAGCACCTTCTCTTTGTATAATCGAGAGGGCTTTGGATACCTCCATTGTGTCTCCAACGATGGTTCCGTCGTCCAAGTACCACGCATGGAAGTCCAGAGAACATTGTGCGGCAATCATACGAACGAGAGGGTGTAAGACCAAGGCGAAGAGCAAAGGGCCTAACGGATCCCCTTGTTGCACACCCTGGGTAGAGGATAATATTGCATCATTATAGTACAACCGGGCTGGCTGAGCGTAGCAAAATTCAACCCAACGCGATATACTGGGGCATCTGTCTCGAACCTCTTGGATGAGCGTCGATCTGTCTACCAAGTTAAACGCATTTGTGAAGTCGATGAGTAACATAGTGAGGTTACTGTGTGTACCCTTAAGTTCAAGCAGTTTGTTCGCGGAGTGTAAGATGCTTTCGCCTCCACAAGGGATGCCAACACCAAATTGATGGTCACCTAGATAGCTGGCCATATCCTTGCAAACAGTGGAAGCCGCCAACTTTGAGCACAGCCGCCGCCAAATGGTACCGATAGCAATTGGACGTAAGCCCCCATCAGGCTTTAGGAGTGGCGTTAATGGGGCGCTGGCGATGTACTCTCCGAGGGAGGGAGGACATTGACCTGACAGCCACAGGTTAACCACACCTGCCATGGAAGAAAGAAGTTCATCCGAGACCGCAGCAGTTGCCCCACTTAATGCATCCAGGAGGTGCTGTGCTCGAAGTCCGTCCCTTCCGCACGATGTTCCCTTCGGAAAGCTCTGAATGGCACGCAGTAGCGCTTGGCTGTCGACTGAAATTGGTGCAGCGTCAACGATAGATGAAGGAATGACAGGAGGAGAAGCGTAAGGGTGTTTCGCCAGTAGCTCGGCAAAGGGTGTCTGTGCAGAGTCGCGCAACACCATTGGAAGAGAGGATGCGAATGGCGGAAGTGTAGTGACCTTGACTAAGCTTCTTCTTGCAGGCCCGAGCATTAGTTTTCCTAGGTTTCTTAGCGTTTTTCCTACTCGTTGAAGTTCCTTGTTAGATTCCAGGATCTCGGTGAAGTAAAGCAAAGACAGCCCCGAGGTTCCTTCCATTTGTCCGAGGAAAGGTTGATGGTGTGTGTCCGAATTTTCTTCCCGGCACCGAACCGTTCTTCCATTGCATTTTTAGGGATATAGAGACCGAGCGTACGGATGGGGAGAAAAGCACTGAAGCCATGGGCCTAACTCGAGATGGATGTGCTATAACCTTGTCAAGTGCATTTTAATGTTCTAGAAAAATTTAGTCTACACTGTGAAGGGATATTGGAAGTTGTTGTAATTTGCTTCCGAAATAGTAAGTTGAGCGTCTCTATAGACAACCCTGAAAGTTCATCATCAACAACAGACTCTGCACGTTGGTCAGTAGCGACGAGGGGGTGGGTGAAGTAGGTTTGTCAAGACCAAATATGAGGAAATCTGCTCTCTGCCATTGAAAGGTCCTTTAAGGATACCACCGGCATGACCTCGACGGGGCCTCTTCCAGAAAACCACAGAAGCAAGGGAAACAAAGCCACATGCGTAATTTGACGTAATAGTTTTTCCCTGTGTGTATACACACTTACCTCATTGCAGAGTCTGTCTCGACAGACATCGATGGAAGCTTTAGTCGGTAAGTGTCTGTCTTGTATATGCTTTAGGATCGAAGTTTTGACATATCCTTGGCCTCCTACACCATCTAAACACCCATCGAATTGTTTGAAAGGGCAGTGGCAAAAGGGATCATCGTCATCATCTGAGTCAATGCAGGGTAGAGTAGAGACCGAGGCTGTAGAACACCCTGCGTGGGAAGATGCAGAAGAACCCAAACTTTGGGGAATGGGCAGAACTGCAGATGAAGATTGGAAGGAAGATGCTCGAGTGCTCGGCATATGAAGATAACTGCCCTAACCGTCACCAAACAATGGCGAAATAGGAAGTAAATGGTATCGATCGATGCAGCAGAGTCTCAGGATATGGTAGGTTATGGATACGATTATTATTATTATTATTATTATTATTATTATTATTATTATATAAATAGATGAATCCACGGAAGACTCATTACACGACGGTAGTAGGCAGCCGAGCTACGATCTGGGCGCCTACACCTTTTTGAATAATAATACCCAGTCTATGAAATAAAGAGTTATCAAATTTAAAATTAGCATCATTGTTAACTAGGCAGTTTCTTAATCTCTTGAGAAGTAACACCAAGTCTTCTCCCAATTCTCCTAAGGTAGAAAAGGCTAAAGGCTTGAATCCATAGCCCCTTTAAAAGACAAGCGTCGACATATTTATTACATTTGCGTGGAAACAATTTGCATTGATTGCATGACCCGGGATAAAACTGCGGGTTCTGGAAGTGGTGAATGGCGAGACTCCAGTGACATTAAAGCATATATCTTTGCCGTCTTCCCAGTTGTGGACGAAAATGTCTGCCGGTTTAAGATCTTTTGCATCCGTAGACCGCATTCCTAGTGAGACTTCTTTCCGTGCCGGTATCCCTGCCTTGTGGAAGATATCTATGATGCCATCCCTCGCCATATCATGTCTGAACTTCAAACCCACCTCACTTGCACAATGGACTGCATGGTCTGCGTAGATATCCATAGGTTTGCCACATACGGGCATGTCTTGTCGCCTTCAAAAAGGGTATAGCTAACCCGTACATGAGGATGGATCGAAGCCGCGCCCGACAGTTTGGTTGACCCACTAATAGGTACAGCCTTGAGGAAGTCCATTGCATGGTCTCGCAGATTACATTGCCAGATCAAATGCTTCACGGTCATTCAGGTTGAAGCGGGTTGGAATGTTCTCCTTAACAACGGAAAAGTATAACATCGCCAGGGCTTTCATAGGATGGGGGGCGATATTGTTGATGCGAATTCGGAGGACGATAATCCGCAAGCACTCATAAATGTGTGAAGTGCATGTTCATACCGGGGCTCGGAATCGATGGAGTTGGGCAGTGTAGAATAGCTTCTTGCAAGTGAGTGGTTTGAGTATAAGAAGCTAGGAAACAATACTTGGAGGTGTCGGTCATTGTGTAGATGCCTAACCCTCCATCTTTTATTGGCAAGGTAGCCAATCTTTGTTGAACCGGCCCAAAACCTGCTCCATCACTAACAGTCAGACGTCTCATATATTGGAGTAGATAGTTATCATACCTAACTATGGATCCCTGTAAAGCGTTAGGACAAGTTGTGCGGAGTGAAAAATATAATCTCGAAACCCCGGTGCAGTTTCGGAGCAACAAAAGTTCGCACCGTGGATCTTGTAGCTTCGTATTTTCTCCATTAACATGTACAGTTTTGTCCACCCTACTAAGAGCAATTGCGCTGCAAAGATTCAACGTCTAAGCCGACAGGCCCGCCTAGAAGTTTTACACCTCTTGAAGGTCTGCCTATATCCACCGGAAAAACACCTTCTTGACAGCACCTTGGATCCGTGATGGCCAATAAATCTCGATCTTCTTGATGTTAACATGTAAGCCCCGTTTAGGTCCTTCCGACTGTATGATTTTCATGGCTTTAGCCACTTCTAGTGTATCACCTGCGATGGTACCGTCGTCAAGGTACCATGCATGGAAATCCAAGTTGCATTGTGTAGCAATCAGGTTGACGAGAGGCTGTAGGGTTAGTGCAAATAATAGGGGACCTAAGGGGTCACCCTGTTGCACTCCCTGGGTAGAAAAAAGGATAGAGTCATTGTAATAAAGCCTAGCTGGCTGCGAATAACAAAACTCTACCCATCGAGCAATGTCATGGCAGTGTGTTCGAACCTCTCGGATTAACGCAGTTATATCAACAAGATTGAAAGCGTTACTAAAATCAATGAGCATCATTGTATTGGTGTTGCACGCACCTTTTATTTCCAGCAGACGATTTGCGGCATGTAATATGCCTTCTCCTCCACATGGTATTCATACCCCGTACTGGTGAGTACCCAAATAAGATGCCAATCGTTTACGCGCGGCAGTGGCTGCAAGTTTGGAGCAAATCCGCCTCCAAATTGTCCCGACGGCAATTGGCCTTAATCCTCCACCTGGTTTAAGTAAAGGGGTCAGGGGAGCTTGCGATATATTCGCGAGGATGGGGAGGACAATTGCCGCCAAGCCATAAGTTGATGATGCCCGACATAGACCTGGCAGAGGTCATCACTCACCGCTCCCAGGCCGCTTAAGGCATCCAAGAAATGTTGCGCCCTAAGACCATCTCTTCCACTTGAGGTGCCTTTAGGGAAGCTTTTGATCGCACTAATACTTGTGCAAAGATCAACCGATAGAGCAAAGAAAAGGGATATCTTCAGGATGGGATGGATGGTGGTGGAGCATAAGGGTGTTTATCGAAGTTCAAACAGGTGTCGGGCGTTGCGGGCTATACCGTCGTAAGAGAGTATACGCACCGCTGCATGAGTGTAATGACCGTACCCCAATTTCTTCCTGCAAGCATCCAAATTAGGATTCCTCTTTTTCTTCTTGGTGGGCTGCCTGTATTTATTACTTTGGATAGACGATGTAAGCAGTTGCTGAGCCAAGGTAATGCATCCGTTAGACTCCCTCCACTGAGTCAGAGAATGGTTAATTGCGGTGATTTGAAGCTTCCTGCGATTGCCAGAGCGTTCTTCAGTTGCGTTCTGTGGTCTATAAAGGTTTAAAGTACACACAGGAAGCAATAAAAGTTGTAGCCATGCTTCCATACTGTTGGGACTTGCAAGCACTTTATCCAACGCATCTTTAAGGGTTCGGGAAAAATTCAATCTGCATTGTGGAGGTATGCTTGCAGTTGTAGGTATACGTTTCTGAAATATGCTATTAAGTAACTCCACAGTGAGGCCATTATCCTGGACTGTCTGAGGATCATTGTTAGCAGAGCCTACATCTACAGATGCCCTTTGGGGTTTCTCAAAGCCATGGATTAAAAATTCAACTCTACCTTCTTTGTATGGACCA
The DNA here is from genome assembly GCA_023531295.1 of Papaver armeniacum. Taxonomy (NCBI): domain Eukaryota; kingdom Viridiplantae; phylum Streptophyta; class Magnoliopsida; order Ranunculales; family Papaveraceae; genus Papaver; species Papaver armeniacum. Next base: position 102,145 of record JAJJWW010009892.1, read on the forward strand.
AGGATAGTATCTCCAGGCTGATGATTGTTACATGACTTCTTCCAGGCATGAACGTGTAGGCAACGGATGCACAACCACATCTGCATTGCCTTCAAGCTTGTCTCCCAAGCAAGATAGCAGTCAATGTTGTTACAGATTCTATCTCGACATTTATCCTTGTCTTTCGTTGTGGGGAAATGCTTATCATGAATATGTTTATAAATTGCACTCTTGGCGTACCCCCTACCTGCAACACCACCAATGCAACCATCGTAATTCTTAAATGGGCAAGGGATTTTATCTCCTTGTGACGACGATGATGGGTTCTGAGAGTATTGTTCCGTGACTGGGGATGAAACCAACGAAGGGCTACCATAATGTTGAGACGATTGGGATAGGGAACGTCGGGTCGATGTAGTAGGGGAATTGACTGGTGGTGATGATAATGCCTTGGGAAGTATGGAGGAAGAAGAAGATTGTCTGGATCGTGTTCTACGCATAGTTTGTAACCGCAATAACTACCCTGGATCGAGAGAAAACAGCCGGTGTAAAGTGTAAAGTGCATCGCTCTCAAGAAAATAATGAAGCGAATCGAGGGAGGATATGAAGATGGGAATCCGTGAAGAAAACCCAAAGAAAAACCAAGAACAAATTCTCAGGCTTTCAATCGCCTGAAAATCGCAGGGAATGGTGGGCAACCTAGCAACAAGCTGGGCGCCAACACCTTTTTGAATAACAATGCCTAGTCTATAAAAAAAAGAGTTGCCTAACTTGAAGTTGGCATCGGGGCTTTTATTATTATTATTATTATTATTATTATTAAAAGAGAGCCACCAGGGGCTTTTATTATTATTATTATTATTGTTATTATTTTTTTTATTTTTTTTATTTTTTTTATTATTATTATTATTATTCAAGGTTACAAGAAATGGTGTGCAGCCTAGCTACAAGCTGGGCGCCAACACCCTTTTGAATAATAATGCCTAACCTGTGGAATAATGAACTTCCAATTCTATGGTTATCATTGTGACTATACATGCAAAATCAATAATAATAATTATTATTATTTATTGTTAATTATTATTTATTATTAATTATTATTATTGATAACAATAAAATTGTTTTTACAAAGGAGCAGTTGGTAGCCTAGCCACAAGCTGGGCACCAATACCTTTCTGAATAACCAAACCTAATCTATGAAAAAGAAAACTACCATGACCACACTGCTGGCATCAAGGTTATCCAGGCATCAAGGTTATCAAGGTTATTATTATTATTATTATTATTATTATTATTATTATTATTATGAGCCACTCGGGGCATTTTATTAACAAAATATAATAAGTTCATTACACAGGGCGTGTCGGGAGCCGAGCTACAAGCTGGGCACCAACTCCATTTTGAATAATAATACCTAATCTATGGAAAAGGGAACAACCGATTTTATGATAGGCATCGTATCGAACAAGGCAGTTGCTCAACCGCTTTAAAAAAGAAATAGTATCTTCACTGAGTTCACCTAGGGTAGTGATTCTAGTGAAAGCCAAAACTTGGAAGCCATAGCCCTGTGTTATACAATGGTCAAGATATTTGTGCATCTTTCGAGTCACTGCCGCTGCAATGGCATGATCTGGAGTAAAGGATCGAGTTCTAGCCGTGGTGAATGGCGATACTCCTGTGACATCAAAGCAAACATCTTTACCTTGAACACAATTGTGGACAAGAATGTCCGCCGGCTTCAGAGAGTTTGCGGTATTGGAGATCATTCCCAATGAAACTTCCTTCCTTGCAGCAACCCCGGCCCTATAACACATATCAACAAAAGCATCTCTAGCCATGTCATGTCTAAATTTGGAACCCACCTCACTGGCACAATGAAGAGCGTGGTCCCCGTAGATGTCCATGGGTCTGGCACATATAGAACATGAGCTGTTAGCTTGAAAGAAAAGTATGCCAAGTCGGTACTGGAGCACGACACTGAATTGCCTCGAGCCAACTGCTTGGTTTAGGCCAGCGATTGGAACAGCTTTCAAGAAATCCATAGAGTGTGTCCCCCTGTTGTGTTGCCATAAAATAGACTCTCGGTCATTCAAAACAAAGCATGAGGGTATGGTTTCCTTAACAAAATCAAAGTAGGTTGCTGCCAGGGACTTCATGAAATGTGGGGCAGCGTCGTTGATATTGTAGTCAGAAACCGAAATGCCACAAGCTTGTGTGAAGGTCTGTAGAGCCTGACTGAAACTGGGGCTTGGAGTTGAGGGGGATGGAAGCTTGAGAATATGGTGCTGTAACTGTTGAGTTTGCGCATGTGAAGCCAAGAAGCAGTACTTCCCTGTGTCATTCATTGTATAAACACCAAACCCGCCATATTTGATCGGTAAGGTAGCAAGCCGTTGTTGCACCAGAGCGAAACCTGCCCCGTCACCCACTACAAGCTGCCTTAAATATTAATAGAGGTGTTGGTCATAGAGAAGAGCTGCAGATTGTATAGCACATGGATTAGTTGTTCGCAGGGTGAAATAAAGCTTGCAAACACCGATGCAGTTCCGTAACAATAATAATTCACACTGGGTATCGTGGAGTTGTTGAACTCTGTACATCAATCCGATAGTTTTCTCAACCTGACTCCCAACTATGTTACTACAATATTGGCAGTCCAAACTTACCGGCCCTCCCAACACCTTCACTCCAAGGCTAGGTCTACCAATGGTTGAAGGAAACACTTCATCTGCCAGACTTCTAGGGTCAGTTGTCGGCCAAAAGACTTCAGTTTTGGCGATATTCAAGAACAACCCCCTGTCAGGTCCATCTTGTTGTAAAATATGCAAGGCCTTGGCTACTTCAAGGGTATCACCTGCGATGGTTCCATCGTCGAGATACCACGCATGAAAGTCTAGGTTACACTGTGCTGCGATCTTGAGAGCTAGAGGATGTAAGGTCAGGGCAAATAGAAGAGGACCAAGAGGGTCTCCCTATTGCACGCCCTTTGCTAAGGAGAGTGTAAGATCATTGTAATAGAGCCTGGCCGGGTTTGAGTAACAAAACTCAACCCACTTTGATATGCTAGGGCAATGTAAACCGACCTCCTTGAGCATGGCAGTCCTGTCGACAAGATTGAATACATTCGTAAAGTCGACCAGAAGCATAGTGTAGGTTTCACAATCTCCTTTGTGCTCCAGCAAACGATTGGCAGCATGTAATATGCCTTGTCGGAATATTTTCAACTGTGCTATCCAAGGGGGGGTCCTGGGGGGGCGTAGCCCCCGAAAGAATTTTTTGGTTTAGGGTAACTGTTTCGACCGTTACAAACTATCCAGAATATTCAAATCCAACAGACGCCATTGATGTCTGATGATGAAGAGACTCGAGTGAAAAAGATGTATTCCCAACAGATGCGAAAATCCCTATAAATGGCATCTCCCATAACTTGTTGAAAACATCATCGAAAAACCTTCTCTGTTTTCTCTCTTAAACAAAGCATCATCAAATTTTTTACATGTGTTCTTGATTGGATCAAGGTACAAACCTTGAATTCAATTTCCGTTGTAGGGCTTTCATTGTATCCTGAAGGCATTATTTCACATACCTGTTGTAATCGCCAATTTATTGGGAGGGTAGAAATAATTGTCTAAAAGAAATCGTATGAGCCTTGAAAGCTTTTGAGTACAACAATTTCTTTGTGTTTATTTCATCCTCTATTTGAACCCATTTTCCAACAGCCTTCGCCGCCACACTGATATGGCACGTAATACCGATATGCCTAATCGACGGCCACACTGAACCTACCATATACACAACCTACCTATTACCTTCTTTTTTTTCTCTTAATCTTATCAAACTATATACTACTATTACAAAAAGAAGAAAAGAAGCAAGCGAGACTAGAAAAATACTACAACAATCTATTCATTTATTTTTTTTGTTGATGCAACTCTTAGATAACGAGTAGTTTCTAAACTCAACCATCATTAGAGATAAGTGTCGAACTCCCAATAAAGAATCAAATTGAAGATTATAACTTTGGTCATTGGGATGTGACCACAGAAAGCTCTTCCTAGATAAAAACGATTTTTTATGATACACATAGCACATTACAAGTTTCATTATGTGTTAGACACTTATTTGTGGATTACATTAAATATTCTCAGAAATCCATTGAGTAGTTAGTTGGATTCACGCATTTGAACTCAATTACCCCCCAATATTTCATTTGTTTCATTAAGTATAAAAGAAAGTTAAAACCCATATATATCAAGAATAAAACAACAACAAACCCCTCCGCTTTTGTATATAAAAATTCAAGATAAGAGAAAACAACTTGTTGATGTGTTGATTCTTTGACTAAATTAAAATTACGTGTTGAAACTCATACTCTCCTTGCCACATACAAGAAACCAAAAAGTAGTGAGATATTGGGTTCATACAGTAAATAAAACAACAACAAACCCCTCTGGATTTTATATATAAAAAATCAAGATAAGAGAAAAACAGCTTGTTGATGTGTTGATTCTTTGACTAAATTAAAATTACGTGTTGAAACTCATACTCTCCTTGACACATACAAGAAACCAAAAAGTAGTGAGATATTGGGTTCACACAGTAAATAAAATAACAACAAACCCCTCTGGCTTTTATATATAAAAAATCAAGATAAGAGAAAAATAGCTTGTTGATGTGTTGATTCTTTGACTAAATTAAAATTACGTGTTGAAACTCATACTCTCCTTGCCACATACAAGAAACCAAAAAGTAGTGAGGTATTGGGTTCATACAGTAATTAAAACAACAACAAACCCCTCTGGCTTTTTTATATAAAAATCAAGATAAGAGAAAAACAACTTGTTGATGTGTTGATTCTTTGACTAAATTAAAATTACATGTGGAAACTCATACTCTCCTTGCCACATACAAGAAACTAAAAAGTAGTGAGATATGGGTCAACACAACTTGATTTGAAAAAAAAAACAATGGGAATTCTTAAAGGATCTCAGCGAAAATATTTTTCATTCATGGATTGTCATGGGTGACCTTAATGTGCACATTGCAGCAGAGGATGCTTCAACTATTGTTACCTCTCTTGACAATTGGATTTGTAGTATTATTAATAGTGCAGGGTTAATGGATATGGGGTTTCTTGGTTCAAAGCGTACCTAGACAAAACAAGAACTAATGGAAAAGTATATAAGATAAAGGTGAATAGATTTAATCTTGCACAACTTAAATTGGATCAGAGATTATCCAGATTTCAAAGTCCTTCATTTCCCTTTCTTAGGCTCTGATAATTTACCATTACTCTTAATTACAGAGACAGAATCAACTAAACCTAAGAATGTGTGGAAATTCTATAGATGCTGGCTTAAGGATTTAAATTATTCTGATATCATCTCAAATGCATGGCAAGTGTCTAATAATCTGGATCTATCTCAGAAACTCTGTCATACTACACGCAAACTGTCTAGATGGAATAGAGAGTATTTTGGGTGTATAGATTTTCATGTCAGGCATTTAAGAGATCAGCTTTCTACTCTCCAAGCACAACCTTATAGTGAGGATATATCCATTAAGATACATCACACTATTCAAAGGTTAAATCATTGGAAAAATTTGGAAGCAGACTTTTGGCATCAAAACTCAGGGGATAAATGGTTAAGAGATTCAGATAATAACACATCCTATTTTCATACTCTGGCAAATAAAAGAAAAGCAAGGAATCATATCTCAGCTCTTAGACATGAACATGGTCAATGGCATCATTCCTATAATGACCTTCAAAACCTTCTTACCAACCATTTTTCTTCCATTGCCAAGTCAACTAATCCTGTTTTTTCAGAACATACTTTTGACATCATTTCCCCAATTATTACTCAAGAACAGAATAGTTCTTTAGTATCACTTCCTACATAAGAAGAAATCCTAAATGTCTTAAGAAGTATGCCGAGTTGGAATTCACCTGGACCCGATGGATTTCAAGTTGGGTTCTAATTGTCACAATGGGCAACAGTGTGAAAAGATATTGTGCAATTAGTGCAACAATTTTTTCATTAATAAAACAATGCCTGCTTTCATAAACAAAATTGTTACTTGCATGATACCAAAAACCCAACATCCTTCGACACCTAGTGATTACAGTCCAATTGGTCTTTGTAACATCACTTACAAAATAATTTCTAAGTTGATAGTCACAAGAATAAAGCCACTGATGGAGAAGATAATCTCTCCAACACAAGCTGCTTTTGTCCCAAAAAGGTATATCAATGACAATATAGTTAAGGCACATGAGTTATTTCACTCAATGAAGAAATCTAAGAAGAAGCATGGGTTAGTGGCACTTAAATTGGACATGTCGAAGGCATTCGACAGGGTAGAATGGGTGTTCATTCTTAAAATGCTGACATCTTTAGGGTTCTGTGAGGAATGGTGTGATGACTTTTAGATAGTGGTAAGTAGATTTGTCGTTCACTCGGACTTGTTGAAATCAATTTTAAGATTTAATAAAGAAAAATAATATAATAGAAATAGAGAAAATATATAATTTATGTCACAAGATGAAGAGAGTTAATGGGACTCGGGATTCCACCAATTCTCACATTCATGTGGTTCATCTATTAATTCCGGACAATTAAAGCTCATAAAATAACAAACATCGACTCTAATTCTTTGCCAAGGTAGATTTTATAAATAAATATATGTAATTCACAAGCATGACGCATCTAAAGTACCTAAGACTAAGCATGCGACATCTAACGAATTCACAAATAATAAGGAAAAATCATAAATCAATTAAAATAGTGCAAATAGTCATAAAGGAATTAAATAGAATTACCACATGGGTGCAAAACAGCTTCCTCCGTCGTTCCAGTGATGGGTTCTAGCTCATCATGTTGGAAACACACTCAAAAATCATTATTATTGCTCAAAGGGTTTACAAATGATAAAAATGGGAGAAACGTAATAAAAACCGGGTTTGTAACAGTTATAAGTGTTACAAACCGAGCTGTTACAAAGAAGGATAAAAGCTTCATGTCACTGTTATTGTTGCTTTAAGACTGTCCTACGAACTACGACCCTCAACAGTGAGTCGTTATCACCGTAGTAAAAACGACTGTCATCCTTTGTCGTCTAATGTTCTTCGTGTTCTTCAATGGCGGGAGCAGCAGCAGCAGGTTTCTCTGGTGATCAAATTTTCGCCTCTGTGATGCTCTGTAATCTCCCCAAACTCTTCATACTCTCCCCTGCTACCTCAACAGACTATTTATTCTCGACATCCTTCAAATAATCTCAGTTTAATGCGAGAATATCTTCTCTTTACTAAACGGAAATAACCGAGATTTCTTACTCTGTTTTACTTCTTCACGTGTTTGTAGCTGGTTAACACGCTCCCATATCGTGAACTTACTTGCCAGGTGACTTAAACCTTCTCCAGACACGCGCGACATAGAGAAAAAATCGTAAAGGAATAATAACCACCGTGAATATTTCACGTCTCCCTGTTTCATTGAAACACCGAGGAAACTTCTTTTTTTTCTTCAAACCAACCGGGTTAACAGCCCTGATTTGTCTTAACAGGCCCATACAAGTCCAAAGCCATAAAAGAATCCCCACAAAATCTTCCCAAACTCGATTCAGCAATTACGCAGGTGACAAAATATTTCTCCCGCCAAATTATTTTCAAACGAAGGAGATGAGGTTACCCCTTATCCAGCTGCTTGGGTGCGAATATCTTGTGGGTGCCCCTTAGTAATTGAGGTGCCCCTTAACCAAAGTGAGAGACCGCATAGCAAATGTCCTCCGGGGGTGCTCCGCATAATTTTTCGACCCGATTTTTCCAAAAATGTTTATTTCCCAAAAATACCTACAAACACACAAAATACCATAATAAGGACAACAATGAGTACTAACAATACGAAACATTGAGGACAAATTAGACACATAAATGCGTCTATCAAATACCCCCAAACTTATTATTTGCTAGTCCTCGAGCAAAAACTAATAAAAAATAAAATTCTAACTCACTAGGTGGCCCCAGTGACCGAGTTAATCTCGGGAGGGTTTACCAGAGGTGTACCCATAAAACCATTACTCCAGACTGATAAACACATTTTTTGTGTCTGAATTGTCCTCAGTGTTGGTATTGTTGGAACTCGATTTTTGTACTAATATTGTGTTTTTATGTATTTTTAGGTATTTTTGAAAATAAATATTTTTTGGAAAATTCGGCTCGAAACACCCCCGGAGGACATTTGATATTCGGACTCCCACTTTGGATAAGGGGTAATCCAATTACTAAGGGGCACCCATTTGATATTCGCACCCCCAGCTGTTGGATAAGGGCTGACCTTCTTCATCATTTGAAAATCCAGTTTTGGCGGGAAAACTTATTTTCTCACTGCAAAATTTTGGTTCGAGAATCAAGGCATTTTGGAGAGACTCAATGGCCGAGATTGCTTGGGATAACTTTGTTAGAGCCCAACAGGTTGGTATGGGTTGATTAGTGACCTAAATTTGGCTAGATAACTCGCTAGGAGAAAGCAGAGAAGCACGGGTTTGCATGGGTTTTTCGTGAATCGCTGTGAGTTTGAGACGTGCACTGCTCGTGTTTGGAGTGTGTGGGTTGTTACCAGACGAGTGTAGAAGGTAAATAAGGAGAAAATACCATCTACAAACGCGTGAAGAGTTAAATCAGGGAAGAAAATATTCCCGAAAATATTTTTTCAACACCGAGTAATGGGAAGATTTCTGGGATTAATGAGGAGTTATTCTTGCTCCAAAAAGGTTATAAATAGGTGCTGGGAGGTCATATAACGGATACGGAGAGTTTAGGAGACGTACAGAGCCAAAAATCGGAGTTGCAGAATTATTCTCTGCTGCTGCTTCTGCACCAAGAACACGAAGAACAGACCACCAGAGGCAGTCGTTCTTCTACAGTAACAACGACACTTGAACGAGTGTCGTAATACGGAAGGCAGACTTAAAAGGCAACAGTAACAGTTTTCTTTTATCATTCTTTGTAACGGTGTTTGCAACACTTATAACCGTTGCAAACACTCGATTTTCATCATATTCTCCATTTCATCCTTGTAAACACCCTTTGAGCAATAATAATGATTTTTGAGCGTGTTTCCAACATGATGAGAGGCTAATTCTCCCACAACCAAGGCAATGAGGAAGCTATTTACGCATGAATAAGTGGTAACTATTCTATTTTCTCTAATTTATAAATTATAATTCACTCAATCACTGCTTTTGCAGAGTTTTAAATTGTTCGCAAAATTCTTTTCATTAGTTGTGATTCAATTAGATAAGTTATGCTTTGTATTAAGATAATCTATGCTTAGGGATACAATTAATTTTTGAGAATTTGTTTGATTATTTGTGAATTAAGAAACAAGGGATTTAAAAGATAATTAGAGTTTTGGGTTATTTACTGTTATTCATTCATGTGTAATAGTGGAATCAGTGTCTTGGTTATTTTCTCATATCTTGAATCAATTTTGTGTTAAATTTTCTTTATTATTACTTTTTATAAGTCTAAAAATCCATTGCTTTCACAAGTCTCAACGAACCTTTTTACTACAACATTATTGAGTTACATCACAGACCCTAGCTATCTAGGCAGAACCTTGGAAGGCACTAAAGAATCTCCTTGGTTGGCTTACTTATTGACTACAGGAGGAAGTACCCTGATGCGAAATTCCAATTGTTGTACACGAGTTTGCACTCAAAGCATACTAAAATTCATATAAAGTGACAGAGCTCTACTCAGATAGTTTCTGGACATCATAAACCGGAGTCAACCCAATCACATGGATAGATTAAGAAGATGGATGTAGAGAAAAAACGTAGATGATGTTGACTAAGGTGAACCTATCTTAATGGATTGAGATACCGGTCTGGACTAATATCAATACACTGGTATATACAAGGGAACCAGTGGTCGATAATCCTAACTCTAGGTCAACTCAGCTGGCATATACAAGGGTACCAGTGGTCGACTTTATTGTATTTATTCCGGTTGGTCTAGTGGTCTGGTCTCAATTTTTTTTTTTTTTTTTGTATCTCAGTCACTTTATTTCACCCTAGCAATGGTAAAAAGAAAAAGAAGTGATCAGGATTCTTTCGATGTTTCCATCACGAGGATATGGCGAAACTACCATGTTTTCTTTTCTAACACCTGAGCTCTGTGCTTTTATGAATAGACTCTTTAGATATTTCCATCTAATCAGATTGGTTCCTCAACTCTTACAACCAAGATGCTTCCATCCACTTAGATTGGTTAGTGCCATCCTTAATAAACATAAATTTCTAGGCTCTGGAGTTTATTTATTCTAACAAAAAGGTAATAAAAAGTTTCTACCCCACCCCCAAACTTAAATCTAACATTGTCTTCAATGTTCTAAAAAATGAAATTAAAAACATGAAAAAGGAGAAACTGTTACCATTTGAAGCAAAAGAGATAAGGAAAGATATTACCGTGTCGCATGAATATTGGGTTACCTCCCAAGAAGTGCTAAGTTTAAAGTCTTTAGCCAGATATTGGAAGAGATTAGTCATCTCGAAGAATCATAAAGCAGCAGCCGGAATAACTACGGGTCATGTGGATCAAAAAGTGCTAACCACAAGAAGAGGAGACTATAACAGACCAGGAATATATCCAACACACCCTTATCTATTTTTTTTGTTTAAGACAACTACATCTAGTTGTGGTTCGGGTTCAGGATTTATGAAAGGGTCTAGATAACATATTTTCATGGGTTGCGTTTCCTCATAAGTTAGATCCGAATGTTCAGGTTCTAGAGTCTGGAAAAACTCAAATAAAAACTTAGAAGAACATAATAATAACCTGAATAAGTCAATCAGTTTTGACTTACACAGCTGACCACAATAAGATTGGTGGTCTTCCTTAAGCAAATTTGTCGACCCTAATATCCTAAAGTAATTAGTTTTAGTCTCAAAACTTAATAATTGACACATCTGAAACTTATACGTTCCCACAATTGGAAGGAAGGTTTTTGGTGGGAAAACAAAGTCAATCATGGTATCATAGCACGGGTTAACCACATCAACCAGAGGATGGGTTTTAAATAACCGAACTTCTTTATGGACACAACTAGGTTCGGGGAAAAAGTGTATGAAGATAATCTCTTAAAATGGTTGAGGCACATATGTCAAGTCCCAAGTTAGGGACCTTTCTAAGAGTTAAAGCACATGGAGAATGATAATCACCCCCAAACTTAGAGTTTTCAGTGTCTCTAGAAAGACTAATCACAACTTCCCTAATTTCAAGGTCATCTGATTCCTGAAAATGGTCAATTGATTCTTCCAAGTCAGGTTCATCCTCACTCATCTCTATAAGTTCATCTTTTTTGTCTAAGACTAATGTTTCTAAATCGCTAGACTCGAAAACAATATTCTCAGGATAAACCCGCTCCTCTAAGCTATTATCGGCTTCGTAATCATAGGGAAATACTACATCGTCCAAAACTGGGGTATCTCTAGTCAAATCCTCGTCCTTTTGAATAGTTGAATAATTATCAAAATTATTTGGATTTGAACTAGAAATAATATTATCGTTATAAAGCTCAATTGGGGTAACAAATTCCTGATCACTATGCCTATTTATTTCAAATTCTTCATCAACACTATCCTCATCATAATCATCATTATAATAACATGAAAATGGTTGAACCTCATCTAATTTAGTGTCTCCAATTCTAACCTATCTTGATTATGCAAATAATTATCCTTATTTTCAAGGGTACTATTGGAAACACTACTATTGGAAACACTAAGATTATTTCGAGCAGTTATGTTCTGGGCCTCTAACAAAAGCTTTTGAATTGACTCACATGACTTCCTTATGGTTTCGTGACTCGACTTACATGATTCCCTTATAGTTTCGTGTACAGAAGGTTCACTCATAGGTGCATTTTGTTTATCCATTTCTAACACAAACCTATTTGCTGTATTCTCAGTTAATTGTTTGAGAGACTCTTCTAAAGGAAGAACAGGTTCAAAAGGATCATAATAGGGACTAGTTTTCAAAAGTTTGATTGCAGCCTGCAAATACGAAGAACTAGTACTATAATCTTCTTGCTCGAATGACCGATGCTCGTGTGGATAGTAATTGCGCTCACCATCGTATGACCCATAACCTTCAAAAGATTGGCTTTCCTAACCACTATTCACACTATGGTCATAAAAATAGTAATGTCCATATTGTTCAGTTGGATAATCATTGTATTGGCTGTTATAATACCAGTTTGACATCCTAACTGCGAGGGAATTCTACACAAACACAAACAAGGCTGACTCGACTACAATAAACCTAATGATTTCTAGCAAACAAAAAGCGTGATGGCTCCGCTTAGATTGTTTCTAGACCAGCTTCTAATCCTTCGAAAGGGAATTCGTTACAATCTGAGCAAACCCCTCTGGAATCAATCCGAGTTTAAGTAAGTTGAATAGAGGCGAGGGAAGTAGAGTTGGATAGTGAACGACAACTCTATTCTTGGCAGCGGCGCCAAAAATTGATGACTTTTAGATAGTGGTAAGTAGAGTTGTCGTTCACTCGGACTTGTTGAAATCGATTTTAGGATTTAATAAACAAAAATAATAATAGAAATAGAGAAAATATACAATTTATGTCACAAGATGAAGAGAGTTACTGGGACTCGGGATTCCACCAATTCTCACATTCATGTGGTTCATATATTAATTCCGGACAATTAAAGCTCATAAAATAACAAACATCGACTCTAATTCTTTGCCAAGGTAGATTTTATAAAGAAATATATGTAATTCACAAGCATGACGCATCTAAAGTACCTAATACTAAGCATGCAACATCTAACGAATTCACAAATAATCAGGAAAAATCATAAATCAATTAAAATAGTGAAAATAGTCATAAAGGAATTAAATAGAATTACCACATGGGTGCAAAACATCTTCCTCCGTCGTCACAGTGATGGGTTCTAGCTCATCATGTTGGAAACACGCTCAAAAATCATTATTATTGCTCAAAGGGTTTACAAATGATGAAAATGGGAGAAATGTAATAAAAACAGGGTTTGTAACAGTTATAAGTGTTACAAACCGAGCCGTTACAAAGAAGGATAAAAGCTTCCTGTCACTGTTACTGTTGCTTTAAGACTGTCCTACGAACTACGACCCTCAACAGTGAGTCGTTATCACTATAGAAAAAACGACTGTCCTTTGTGCGTCTAATGTTCTTCGTGTTCTTCAATGGCAAAGATCGTTGACGAGGTTTCTCTGGTGATCAAATTTTCGCCTCTGTGATGCTCTGTAATCTCCCCAAACTCTCCATACTCTCCCCTGCTACCTCAACAGACTATTTATTCTCGACATCCTTCAAATAATCTCGATTTAATGCGAGAATATCTTCTCTTTACTAAACGGAAATAACCGAGATTTATTACTCTATTTTCCTTCTTCACGTGTTTGTAGCTGGTTAACACGCTCCCATATCGTGAACTTACTTGCCAGGTGACTTAAACCTTCTCCAGACACGCGCGACATAGAGAAAAACTCGTGAAGGAATAATAACCACCGTCAATATTTCACGTCTCCTTGTTTCATTGAAACCTCGAGGAAACTTCTTTTTTTTCTTCAAACCAACCGGGTTAACAACCCTGATTTGTCTTAACAGGCCCATATAAGTCCAAAGCCATGAAAGAATCCCCACATAATTTTCCCAAACTCAATTCAACAATTACGCAGGTGACAAAATATTTCTCCCGCCAAATTTATTTTCAAACGAAGGAGATGAGGTTACCCCTTATCCAGCTGCTTGGGTGTGAATATCTTATGGGTGCCCCTTAGTAATTGAGGTGCCCCTTAACCAAAGTGAGAGTCTGCATAGCAAATGTCCTCCGGGGGTGCTCCGCATAATTTTTCGAGCCGATTTTTCCAAAACTGTTTATTTCCCAAAAATACCTACAAACACACAAAATACCATAATAAGGACAAAAACGAGTACTAACAATACGAAACATTGAGGACAAATTAGACACATAAATGCGTCTATCATTGTGTACTATCATTTATCAATGTATCTCGACAACGTCTGTCTCAATACGATTAAATGGTAGTCATTGCAAGTCATAAATTCCATCTAGAGGACTGAGGAAAGGGGATCCATTATCCCCTAATCTCTTCATAATATCAATGGAATATCTAGCTAGATCCTTGACAAATACAGAGAAACAAAGTTTGTTGACTGGAATTCAGGTGGTGAAGAACTCAATTTCTATTAACCACCTTCTATTCGCAGACGACTGCATTCTCTTCTTTCAATAAGCTGATAGTAAAAGCATTGAACAAGTTCAATTATGTTTGCAGAATTTCAGTAATGTCTCTGGAAAACTGATAAATTTTTCGAAATCTTCAGCTTATGTTACGGGTGATCTTTCTCATAATGCTAAGATATCTATCACACAGAATCTTGGGGTTAAACAACTTCGTACTTCTGATAAGTACTTAGGTTTACCAATTCTTTTGGGGAGATCAAAGAAACAATCTTTCATCTCAATCCAAAATTCTTATGAAAATAGATTCCAAGGTTGGTGCTCCAAAACTCTTAACCAAGCAACAAGATCCACTTTGGTTAAGTCGGTTCTAAACTCAATACCTACCCATTATATGAGTCATTTCAAGATTCCTAAAAACCTCATTAGGAAACTTGATTCGCCTCAAAGGAAGTTTTGGTGGTGCCATAAATCCAACAGAGGATTAAATTTCATTACATGGAATTCTCTGTGTGCTACAAAAGATAAAGGTGGACTATCTTTAGAAATCTAGAGCAATTTAATGTGGCTTTAATTACCAAGCTAGCTTGGAGGTTATGCACTGAAGAAGATAAACCTTGGGTACAGCCTATGAAATCAAAGTATTCTCCTCACTGCAATTTACTGCATCTCCAAGATTACCCCAATAATTCTTCCTGGATTTGGAAGGCCTGGAGGTTGGAATTCATTATGTAAGAATGTTTCATAGATGGGATGTTCGTAGTGGTAACAAAATATTAGTGTGGTATGATAAATGGGTAAGAGGCTTAAATTTACCACCTACTCCTAAGGATACTTTTCGAGAACTAGCTAGGATTGTGCTTGTTTCTGGTTTGATGCTGGATAATCCAAGAAGATGGAATGCACAATTAATCTGGGATTTTTTTCCAGAAAACACATCAAAACTGATCTTGCAAATGAACTTAGTTCAACAAGGAAATGATTGGCTTATATGGGAACCAAGTAGGAATGCAGAATTTTCAATTAAGACATCATGTAAAGCCTTATCTAACATGCACCCTAATGTTAGGAAATATTCAGGTATCAACTGGAAAGTATTGTGGAGAACTGATGCACCAAATAAAGTTAAGTTATTTATCTGGAAGTGTCTAAAAGGAATAGTGCTGACTAGAGTCATTCTTAATAGATATAATCCTACTTTAGACACACTATGTCCTAGGTGTTCTCAAGCAGAAGAAACATTGCACCACCTACTACTAGATTATGATCATTCAAGATCAGTGTGGTTATCATTGAACATAAATGTGGCAGCACTTCAACAACATTAATTTCCAGTTTCCGATTGGTCTCTAGTTGGTTTCAGACTTGTTCTGATTCGAATAACTAGGATAGAGATTATTGGATACTGAAGCTCATGATCTCGGCTTGGTTTATTTGGAAGAACAAATGTTCTAAGATGTTTGAAAATAAAAATCAAAACGTACTCTGCACAACTCACTTCAAACAATGCTCTCCTGGGGTAGTTAGTAAATAATAAAACAACAGGAATCTTGGTCTCCACCACAACATAATGAAGTCAAAATAAATATGGATGTGGCTTTTGATTATATTACCAAAACTTTTGGAATTGATTTACTAATTCGAGATTCTACAGGGTACTGCCATGGAGTCAGGTGCAGATATTTTAATGGAGGAGTAGATCCTGAGCAGGCGGAGTGTCTAGCCATGAAAGAAGCTATCATATGGGATGGACAATGCAATTTCAATGAAGTGGTGTTGGAAAGTGATAACCTTAATGTAATTAACTCTATCAAGCATGCCATTCCTTCAGTTCACTGGATGAACCAAGGAGTAGTAGATGAAATAAGGCATTTGCTCTCTTCTGTTTCTTGTGTTAAGTTAAATTAACCATGTTAAGATATCAACTAATAATGCTGCTCATGTAATCGCTAAAACGGCTAGATCTATCCTTGGATTACTATGTTAACATCCCAGATAAATTCTACAATGCAATCAAGGATGATTAGCAAGCCTGTCATTCTAAGTTATGTAAAAAACCTTAAGTAATGAAAGTTGTTTCTTGCATCAAAAAAACAAAAAACAAAATTGGGTTCATACAACTAGAATGGGAAGGCAAAAAGGTATGTCAATACGGTGGTTGTGGACGTATGCATCGTATGACAAATTCTCCCAACAAAAACTTTGTTTTTCGATCACTACCAGTCCAACGAGCAAAGCATATGTTGTCGGTTGTCATTGATTGGATCACTGCCAATTCCCCATCATGCAGAGGCAGAGCCAAAATTTCTAGGTTGGGTGCAAAAAGTTGGCGTGGGTATAATTTTTTATGTTAAGGTGTAAAGAAGTAAAATTAGGTAATAAATCCTGGCGAGATTGGGGTATACCCAAACTAATTGGGGTATACCCAATGAGACAAAATAGGGTCATTTCGAAGTAAAAGAGGTCACCCCTTAACCAAATATTTTCAAAATGGCAAAATTGCCCTCGTTTAATTAACCCTAAAATTTTGATTAGATTAATTAATTAAGTTTAAATTGATTGAATAGATTAAAACTTATGAATTTTAAGTTATGAAATTTTGTTTTTGATTGAACTTTTGTGGGATGATTTTTGATGATTTTTTTTTTTTTTTTTTTGAGAATATCTCTTGCAACGAAAATGAAGCACACAACCGAAATACTTCTAAAAAAGGGGATTGTGAATTCGTTATATGAAATCATACTCAAAATCAAAGAATAAATCAACACTTTCAGTTCTGAAAATATGAAAAGTCGGCAAGGTCGACTAATGAAGATCATGCCGGCCAAAAGTGGCCGGCAAGGTCTTCATCGTCGACCTCGCCGGCCAAAAGTGGCCGGCATGATCTTCATCGTAGACCTTGCCGACTTTTGTTTTTTGACATACAGGAGATGACATAAAAAATTTATTGGCCGGCAAAGGTATTCAAAAATACCCTTCCTATTGTTTTTGGTAGGCAAGGTATTCAAAAATACCCTTCCTACTGTATTTGGCCGGCAAGGTATTCAAAAATACCCCGCCATTTGTTGAAAAATTCTGATCGCCGCCATGGCTGTTATGAAAAGTCGGCAAGATATGCATGTTACGACCTTGCCGGCCAAAAACACGTAAATCATAATTTTCGATTTCTAACCTAATATAACAATCAAATCACACAACACAATGATGGGTTTGAGTTTAAACATCATTTATAGTCTTTTTTTCATTTGTTAGAGTCAACAATTTTTTGGAAAATCAAAGTTGAAGATTTTTATATGGCTTTGGTTGATGGAAGATGAAGATGAAGAAGAAGAGAAGATTAAGAGTTGGTTAGTTTTTTAATTTTAGGGTTAATGAAATTAAGAAATGAGTTTATTTTTAAAATTTAATTAGTTCAAGGGTATTAAAGTAAAATCACACTTTTTAATAATGACACATCATGTCCCCTTGAAATTGGGTATACCCCAATTAGTTTGGGTATACCCCAATCTCGCCAGGTAATAAATAGCCTTATATTTATTATTGGACCAAATTTAGATTTTGGAACCAGCTGGGTGGGGGTGAAAATGTGCACCCATGTACTTGGTTGGCTCTGCTCCTGCCTGGCTGCCATCATGGACAAAACAAGCTGCAGCTGTTGTTGCAGTTTGGAAAATGAAAACCACTTTATTACGGATATAAGAGCAACCACTCCACGCCCATTGCAACAACAATTATCCATGCACGTAGATGCATGAGGCCAACTTTATCGATACTTCTTATGAACATGGTGGAGTAAGCGGACCTATGAAACGGCTAACCTGGCAGCCTAGGTAGCCCTCTAAATCTACAAGCTTAAAAAAAAAAGCTCTATCCTGTTTTGAGGCATACAAAATGATCTACCTAGGTAGGGCGTGTTATAAGGGGTATCGTAGGATAGATAAATTACTTAGTTACTCTTTATTAATTTAATTTTCTTTCTTATTTTTCAAGATTTAAATTTCTTTTAAGAAAAAATTGAAACCTTTTTCTTCCATTTTCTCTTGCCTACACCAGCTGATTGCTAAACCTGACTTCAATTTTTATCGTCGTCGACGAAATGTAGTGGTTCTAGTAATTCTTCAAATCCCTAAATTAGTGTCGAAGAAGAAAGAGTTGAAGCAGAATCGAATTATGACAAGTTGTAGAGCGAGAACTAACTAAATCCCGTTACAATGATATGTACAACAAAAAGTATTTCCCACAATCCATATCTTATTTTCTTGTGTTTGATCGATAGAATAGTTTTAAATCAAAAACACTAAAATTTTTCAGTAATTACAGAGTGAAGTTCGGCTAATAATTTTTTCCAATTATCCGCCGAACTGCTCATTTTTTTTTCGTTCCTAAGTGTTGATAAACAGTTCTGTGCACTTCATGAAGAAAAGCACTAAGTTCGGTTGCCCTATTCTTTCCCTCGAACAAGCGGAACCTTAAGTTTGGCGGTTACAAATTATCAACCAAACTTCTCATTGTTCTTCACATATGAAAAATACTCGAAGGTTCAACTGATAACTTATTAGCCTAAGCTAATGTTGTAAAAAAAAATAATTAAATTTCTTTTAAGAAAATAGTTGAAGGCTTATTTCCAATCAAAAAAGTATAAGGCCAAGGGGTTTTAGCATTGCTACCTAATGACCCTATTTTATCTTTCATTTGATATGCCTAAAAGGTTTAAGCCCAAAGAAAATTTTCAGCATTCATGTCTTTATTTAATCTTTCAAATCATTTGAATGTAAACCCCTCTTTTATTGGAGCTGCTAATGGGTACCAATTTGCTTGGGGGTGTACCAACCCCAAGGCAAATAATTTTTTGTCTTATTAGCATTTGGTACACCCCAAGCAAAACCAGTCCCCCCATTAGCAGCACTGTCTTTAGCAGCACTGTCTTTTATGTCCGACTTTGATAATACTAGTTAACAGGAAAACTGTAGAACACCAAATTTCGTAGGAAACAAAGAATCCAAGGCATCATTCGATCTAGATAGGGCACAAATATTGAATTCCTGTCAAGAAAATACTACCTCCGTCCTAGTTTACGAGTATAAATTGGTTTTTGCACAAAGATTAAAAAAAGTAGAGAGAGGAATTTTTTTTCCAAAATTACCCCAAGCTAGTATTTAAGATACATAGTTTTTATATGGGCCAATTACAGAATGGTCATACTTTTTGTAATTCGTTCACAAAATGATCACACTTTTGTATTTCGTTTACAAAATGGTCACACTTCCATCCGATTTAACACTTTTGAATAAAACGGTGTTAACTTTTCCCATAATGCCCTCCCCTAAAATACCCTCTTCATTTAACTAATTGGTTGATGTGGTGGTGATGAAGCAGGGGTGGTGGTGGTGGTGGTGGAAGCTTAATAATCTTCGCTAAACCCTAGAGGGGAAGCGGTGAACCCTTTGGGTGAATGTGGTGTAATGAACCTGAATGCGTTCTAACGATCCTGAATGCGATGTACCGAGATGTGAGCGGTGGCACCACCACTTACACGTAGCACCACCGTCAACAACACTATAATGAAGGAAGAATTTTGAATTATATATGGAGGGATAAATAGGAAGGATATGTAGGTAATTTCACTAACATATTTAACTGTGAGTCACCACTTAACTCTCTATTTAACGGAAGTATGACCATTTTGTTAATAGTTTGTAACAGTATGACTGTTTTGTAAATCGGGTCTTAATAGTATGTTTTGTTTTGCAATTTTTCCTTTTTATATCTAGTTTTTTGGTCTTTTCTTGGAAAATTCAAAAAAAAAAAAATCTTAATTCAAGAGAATAAATAATTTATGGAGAGAGGACTATTTAAAATTGTGTATAGGAAATAGAATTACACAATTCTCAATACCATGACTTGATTCCAATATAGGGGTAGATTAAAATAAAATGGGGAAAAATATGAAACCTAGCAATTAAATTAGGACCAAAAAAAAATCCCCTATTTAGCTAAGTAAACTAGGACGAAGGGAGTAGTAGATATCTAACTTCTATATGAAAGATAAAAGTTAATTTTTCAAATAATATTATTAATTAAATAATTTTTCGTTATTCCATAGGTACTATGTACACAAGCAAAATTGTAACCGGATTTGGCATTAATAAATCTAAAGACTTAAAGACCTAGACAAATAAAGCTCCCACGTTGAACGGTGAGGAAACCTTCGCTTGTTATTAGCCGAAATAGTTTTTTGTTTGAGTTTTGTGAAACGAACGTTTTGGTGAGGACACTTGGCAATGTATAACTAGTTTAAAAAGAATATGAAAAAGATTTAAAAAAAGAAACAAAATTCAATTCGGAAGTCATGATGTGACAATATTTAGGTGAGGACATTTTGACAATGTACGATTTGTTTAATTACAAACTTAAAAGAAAACATAACTTACCATGTTTGCAATTTTACGGAAGTCTAATTCAATTTAGAAATTGCGTAACTACTATATTAGGACTAGTTTTTCAAAATTAATATATAAAGACAAAAAATATCCACATAATTTCTGCGAAAATAAAAAGAACAAATAATTGAAATATGCACATATTCTCCACCTATTTGAGGTATTTTCAATGTTACGTGAAATAAAAAATACATCGCTACGGGATGGGGTGAAGCCCCAAGCACACCAAATCAAAAATACATTGCCACCGGGTGGGGCGAAGTCCCGTGCACACCAAATTAAAAATGCATTGCCACGGGATGGGTGATGCCCTTCGCACACCAAGTAAAAAGGAAAAAATAAATAAAATTTGCACATAGTCTCCATCTATTTAATGTATTTTCCGTGCCACACCAAATGGAAAATACATCGACACGGGATAGGGCGAAGCCCCGCACTCACCAAATCAAAAATGTATTGTCACGGGAATCGAGTAACTACTATATTAGGACTCTTTCTTCCAAATTAATATATAAAGAGAAAAAAAATCCAAGTATTCTCTGCGAAAATAAAAGGAAAAAATAAGTAAAATTTGTACATATTTTCCACCTATACTCTTTTTCAAAAATACTTCGCCATGGCACGGGGCGAAGCCCTGCGCACAGAATCAAAAATGCATCGCCACGGGGCGGGACGAAGCCCCGCGCACACTAAATAAAAAATGCATTGCCACGGGGCAGGGAGAAGCCCGGCGCACGCCAAGCTTAAAGAAAAATAAAATAAAAATTGCACATATTCTCAACCTATTTGATGTATTTCCCCTGCCACACCAAACCAGAAATACATCCCCACGGGACAGGCTGAAGCCCCACGCACACCAAATCAAAATGCATTGCCCGGGATGGGGTGAAGCCCCGCGCACACCAATGAGAGAAGAAAAAAAGAAAAAAAAAAGAAGATAAAAGTTAATCAAGCACGTTAAATGCAGCTAAAAATCTTAAGATAAGAAATGGGGAAGGTTTGCTAGGATAAAAGTCACCGTTGAATGACAATCAGAGCAGCTTTCTGGATTCAAGTTCATTTGATTACTATCCGGGCTGACTTTACACAGTCATAATGGATTGGGGTCAGAGCGTCGTCATATATAACCTTCTCAAATGAACAAGTCAAGCCATCTTTGCTTCATGCTTCATGCTCTCCTATATCTTATAATATGCATTCATTATTCACACTAAAGCACAGCGCTGTCAAAATAAGGCCTGGCAAAGTAAGGCACGAACCTCTATGACAAGTTTTAAATTTTCTGACCAATCAGCTGGCAATGTAAGGCACGAACCTATAAGGCCTGGCAAAGTAAGGATATGAGACACATTGATTGCTCCCCGGGAAGCTCAATAAGTTGAATGGCCTCAACTCCTCATACAATTTATTTCCCAGGTAATAGAAGAGATTACAAATCCAAAACCCCTATTACTATTAAAAACAAAATTTGTGAGATCATGCACTAACTGTATCACAAAATCACTACGAAATAACCAAATGCTTCAGAGTTCAGAGAATGATGAGTTCTTTAGTGACTTCTTCTTACCATCATGAGTTTTCAAATTTCTTTTCTTTCCCTCATGCTTCGCTAAAATTATGCTCGAGTTCATGCACAACACACAAAAAATCATACAAGAAAAATTACAAAAAACAAATTTGTAAGAAAATCAAATTTGATTATCCCATGCGACCATGAATTCCATTTGACGTAGTCTAACATCAAACATAAGTTCAAGCAGAACTCCGCAGATATGGATTGATAATGGTTCTCTGCATTCAGAATAATCAAATATACATCTTACTGCTCAAACATAATGTAATAGATTGATAATGGTTTATAAATTATGCCTTGCACATATGGAGCTCCAGGAAAGTTTCGCCATGCTGAAAAAACAAAAAAAAAACAAAAACAAAGAAAAAACAACAAATAACTCTCTGGCAATCGTTTCAGTTTCATATCAGTTAAATAGAAATGTCACCGTACTCTAGATCCCAATATATCCAATGCAAAATAGCTGCAGATAAGCACAAGCCAGAAACCAAATATGTGCCCCAGCTATACCTTCGTAATTCCTGGTACACGGATTTTGCTCGCTCAACTATCAGCGAGAAGGACTTATAAGTGCCAGGATCGGCATCCATCTTAGATATTTCTTTTGTATCTTCTACAAATTCACTTGAACCGAGTGAAACTAGACTTCCAACAAAATTCGTCGGCCAAAAATGTTTTGGCATGCAGGGGATATCCAAAGTCACAAGTCTTCCATTATTTAGGTCACAAGAAACTAAAACATCCTCGTATGAATCTTCACCTTCTATACGTACTTGTCCGTGTAATAAAATCTCGCAATTCTTATTGAGATAATGCAGTGGCCGTAATGACCCAAAATTTGTTTCAGTTTTGGAAATACTGAAAATTTTGGTCCAAGAATCTATAACTCCATACTCTTTCATCACCCATAGATCGGTATTGCAGTCAGGCCGCCAATTATTATTAACTGACAGATAAAGATCCTCTCCCAAAACACCCACATCCAGATTAAAAAACGAGTACAAATCATCGTCTAGATAGCAACTTGGTATCTGGAATTCGTCTTTGGTACGCTCCTCAACTATATCAAACGAAACTATAACTCTTGTGTGTTTTATCCAGTGAATAATTCCATATAAAGTCTTCAAAGGCACATGACTATCACAAGGTACGTTTCCAATGCTATTCCATATATCTGAGCCGAATCTACTAACCCAAACTTCAGGAAAAATATCATATCGTCCGGTCACAATTAAGAATAACTTGTAATCATCAATTTTCCAATCATAACACACCCCATATTTAGACAAAGTCTTTGTTTTGCCAACAATTGATGTTGGTACCGATATATTCTGGTATTCTCGAGTTGATGGATTCCACAAACAAATCGTTCCGGGTATATCCCCATCTGGATTACTGATGGATAAACCGATCAGGCCATTGCTTGGGTGAATCAGTCGAGAATCAAGTACAGACATATCACGTGGGAGATCAGTTTGAACAGCCATATGGTAAGATGATGATGTTACATCGAAATCTATTGTATAATGATAGCCATCCTTTTCATAGTAAGAATTTTCCGTACATGATTCGAGTATAACACTAAACTTGTCGTTTTGAATAGCATGTTGATGGTGCATCCTAATAAACTTAGGGTTTTTTACCAATTCATACCAGAGTTTGCATACACACCTGAAACAAGCGACCGATTTGACTGATAACTTCAAAAGTATATCGTTGATGATATCTTCGGGAAGGCTCGCCAGTGTAGTCATTGTGCTTTTGTTTCCTTAGGTCCTGTTGTTCATATATATACGTACCTTAGGGATCAAGGTATACGGTTTCCTTATATAAAACCAAACCCTTATATATTGGAATTCCTGTTCTACTAGAACTCTAATACTGAGTTCTTCCTCACTCAGTCTAGAAGCAGAACAACAGGGTGGAATGATGAGGAACGAAGTTATGAGATGGTGTTGTATATGTGGGAAAGTTTTAAAGCTTAAGACAGTAGCGACGGAGGTGATGACCGAACTAGATGTCATTCGAAGGCTTAAAAAGTTAGAGAACAGTTGTCTCAACTTGTTCTTTAACTCAAACTACAAACCATGACGCGTAGTCTCCTTTTAGCGAAGAGTTGGACGCACCACAACCATGTAGAATTCATCTGGGATCGCTATCGCAATTATAGGACCAAATCCCGGAGTAGACCTCCGCAAACGAGTTCTCGGAGGAGGAATACCTATTTACGAGAAGAATTACGAAGAAGCTTGCAGGCATGTTCCACCATGATCACCATGACGATACAGATGTATCATCTTCCACGAAAGATGGGAATGCAGAGAATAATCATCTTTCTGTTCAGAAACCTGTGGGTAATGGTAAACTCCATTTTAAAGGCAAAGAGAAACTCATGCAGATGCAAATGAGAAGAACAGAACTATAGACAAGCCAAGAAACCACCAACAAGGACATTTCCAAACACTTGTAGGAAGATTCTTTAGTCACGTTCGTGGTTCAAAGAAATGTAAGGCGGTGTCATCTGGCACCATACGATTAAAAAAGCAGTAACGGATAAGAAAAATGTTAAATGGCATTGGTGGCAGAATTTGCGAAAGCGAGGATTACCCAATAATAAGGGAAATTAAACGGCCGGGATAGCATCACCTAAAATATGTAACAGTACTCAATATGTAATCAGTTGATGTATATTGTTTAACCAAAATATTTTGCAAACGAATAAAATGATATTGTGCTTTTGTATTAGCTCACCTCCGGTTGCTACGTACCTAAAACCCCTGGTTTCTCATCACTTCTCGAAATTTTGTAAATTCTTAGTATCTTGCAGTTGAAGTTGGTCACAGTCACTGTATTAGGCAGCATATTGGGATTTTTAGTTCGGCTCTAAGGACCAAGGTTATTAGACATGTATTCTTATGTGAAGACTACAGCCTCAAAGTGAGATCCTTTCCACGGAGAATCAAACTTTATTGTTATTTCATCTTATATGTTTTTCAACTCTAGGAATTGTTTCTTTGGTTTCGAAACAATAGAAGGTTTTCTGTTGTTTGATTTTGATAATTTTGGCGCTTCATGGCAATTGCTCATCAAACAGCGTAAGATTTTCCTTAATGCCTAGCAGAAACCACGAAAATAAAGCATAGATTAGAGAAATTAAAGAGTTCACATCATAATTTCACATTCCATACTTTGCCGTTATTGAATTCAAAAGAGAACACTTTTCTCATTTCATTTCATGATGGGATTACATGTAACAGTGGTTATGGTAAGCAAAGTCAAGGTAATTGAAGATAAAACCTATGAGACATTGGAGGAAACTACGGTGGATCTAGTCTTGGGATTGAAACCAGTTAGAGTAGTGTTATTTACCCATTTTATTGGATTATTAGGGATTTCAAAGGATTCTTTGGTCAAGTTAGAAGCTTAAAAAAGAGTAGTGATACACTCACCTTAAAAAAATGCTATAGAACCTTATATGCATTAAAAATGGAATTAAGTACACTATGTATTTTGTACTGAAAACATCCGACTGCTAATTTAGTGAGGCACATATTAAATCCAATTTGTATAGGAATAATCCAATGTCCAAGGAGGGTTACGTATTTGGTATTTCTTCTAAAACCAATCCCAGAGTCTTGGATTATAATGCAGCTGCAACCCCATATAGACTCTTCAACTAATTAGAGGCCTTGATAAGTAATGTCTAGTTTCATTCAAGGGGAAAGCTTAAGATTAAAAAGAAAAATGGGGGTACATTTGGAGACCAATTAGATTTACCATGTCTAATTTTTATTTAAAATATTTCATAATTTGATTGGAACTTAGACTACGCTTTTTAGGCCAAATTCTTGGTTTAGGATGCCTTCATCTCCTTACAGCCATACACAGTAATGGCTTTTGAAAACCATAAAATTGAGGCCAAATTCTTGGTTTAGGATGCCTTCACCAAGTATAACCAAAAATTCATACACAAATGCAACTAAATCATCAAGGGAATGGGCATGTTGTTTATATACCGAAAAGGAGTGAAATAACTTGATGATTCTTCCATCAACAATTAACACATGCTAACGCTCATGCTTACTATGTCAACGTACAAGCTACGAATCAGTGTGAATTTAACGCTCATGATGTTTATATACCGAAAAGTACCTTTTTTCAATTAACACATGCTAACGCTCATGCTGTTTATATACCGAAAAGTACCTTTTTCAATGAATTTTCCTCTTGACCGATCCCAAAAAAAAAAAAAAAAAATGCTAACGCTCATGCTTACTATGTCAACGCACAAGCAACGAATCAGTGTGAATTTCAATTCATACAACCGAACAGAGGTATGCATGTTGGCCAGGGCTGTCAACGGCACTAAACGAAACAAATAATGGCTCTGCCGCTACCGTTGCCGTTAAAATTGGCGGTTAACCGTTATCCGCTAATTGCTGACGGAATTGTAAAATCAGTTCCATTGCCGTTACGTCGGACTTATCGGTTAACGGTTAATTTTCCGGAATTAACCGGAATGTCACAGGACAACACAAAAACAGTTCTAAATCCAAACAAACAACTTGTTCACACGGAAAAAAAACATACATATGTTCATGTTCTAAACCAAATTACATGTTCAGATCATCACAATGTTCTATCAAAAGAAAAAAACCAAGTTTTTGCAAAAGAAAAGACAAAGGATTAAAGGAAGTGCCAACTGCATCTGCAAATGCATTCCTCCATCTCCAAATTCTCCACTGCCAAATGCCAATGCCAACTGCATATGCAAATGCATTCCTCCTTAGTCCTCAGCTTCTGCAATAAGCCAATAAAAGTGTCAATATCAGTGCAAAGTGGCAATGTCAGTGCAATCACAACTATCAGTAAAAGATTAAGATATAAGATTTAAGTAAACTTACCAGTAACACAACTATTGCTCTCACTGACGTGAGATGTGGCATCCAATCACCCAAACAAAGAAAAGCTTCAACAAGATCTGGAGCTAATGAACTCCTGTGAGATGTGAGAACTCTGCCACCAATACTAAACATGGATTCTGATGCTACACTTGTCACTTTGGAACAACCAATACATCTCTTGCAATCCTTGAGAGAATTGGGTACTTGGCGAGAATGATTCTTCCACCAACTTAAGATATCAAACCTCATTTCTTGACGGATGTGCCTTTAGGAAGAACTGGTTACGCTAAGTATGTCTCCAATTTCGACTTCTCAACCTCAAACATATTGTTTTCCATAATGAAATCATCATAACAAAATCCATATGATGTTGTTGTACTTGTACAACTCTCAAATGCGATTGAATGCATTCAGAATCAAAATAATCTGAGAGCTGTAGTGCTGGTTTCATGAGCACAGAAAATAGCATTGAATGCAATCTCAAATTTTCTATAGTGACTTTTATAGTGATCCACACCATATACTCTTTTCATAACAAACTCCACCCATTTAGCTTTGTACCTAGGATCTAAAACAACCCCAATGCCCATCAAAGTGTTACTTTCTTTCCAAGTAGCTATCAAATTTCATCCTCATATTCTTGGCCATGTCTCGATGTACTCATGCCGACTTGATTCCCGAGCTTAATTCATCTATTAACTTCTTGCACCCCATTATAATACAAATTTGATGTGGGATACTTAATCCCAAACAAATTTTGTTGAAATGACATCAAACAATTCCAAACATTCACATATGTGTACTCCTTGTTCCCACTCCCGAGAGGTTAGTAGTATCTTGAAGTCACTATCTAACTCGGCTAGCCTAACAAAAAGCTTGTCTCGGAAAAATTGCATCCTTTAGCATCTTATAGGTGGAGTTCCACCAGTATCCACATCTAAACCCACAGACCTTGAAGCGGAAGCTTAACTTGAGCAAAAGAGCAAATTCAAATCTCTCTTTTCTAGAACGACTTGCTTTGACCCATTTTACACACTCTCTAATTGCATCTATAAATGGAGCAAACCCACTCCCATTCCAAACCCCACAATCAAGTGTAATACATGATTACTACACCTCATTTGGAACATATCCCCATTAAGAACTAAACAGGTCTTTGCTATCAAGCCATTTCTTCGGATGGTTCATCATGACATTGTTGGAGCTAGCATTGTCGCAGCCTTCTGACAAAAAGCTTAGTATCTATGTTCCAATCTAGACATACTTGTTTCACTACATTTGCTAGAACTTCTCGAATGTGGTGATGGTACTAAAGTATATGCTAGTGTTTTGTTAATCATCTTCCAGTCCTCATCTATGTAATGCATTGTCACACAAAGAATAACCATCCTTTGTATGCTTACATGACCACATATGTTTTGTTAAACTACACTTAGATGTAATTGTCTCAAATTGGTCTTGTAATTCTTTTTTGAACTGAGCTGTTAGTTTCATGATATCTTCCCTAACTGTATTCCTAGTGTAAAGCTTAGCAGCAGGATTTAAAGACTTCACAAACTCAACAAAAT
Organism: Papaver armeniacum; assembly: GCA_023531295.1. NCBI lineage: Eukaryota > Viridiplantae > Streptophyta > Magnoliopsida > Ranunculales > Papaveraceae > Papaver > Papaver armeniacum. The sequence continues at coordinate 130,876 of JAJJWW010009892.1, forward strand.
ATGGATGCTCAACTATAGTGATTGGATAACCATGTTTATCAATCATTTTGGCAACTAATATCCTAGTAGCATCAGCATCATACTTCCAATTAGCAAGCTTAGTTTGTGCATTACATTTTGATTGTAGCAAGTTTTCTTTGTCCTTTCTTGTTTGCAGGCTTTTCTTTGCAGGTTTTAGCATGGTAATGCAATTTGCTGGTTCCTTGGTTGTTGGGTGCAGGCATTTTCTTATTACAATATTTGCATTTAGCTACAAGTATCCCAATCTCCTTACCTTTTACCATCTCTTTCTCAGTTAACCTTTCAAAATCATCCCAAACATCGAGACCTTCGCACGCATTTTCTTCTTTGCATCAGCTATAATTGGATCTTCATCTACTTCTATTTCGTCTACTGCTTCTTCTGTTGCAACAGCAGCAGGTGGTGGTGATTGATTTCCTGATTGTTGAACTTGAGATGCAGAAGGTAATTGAGATGCAACTGAAAGTGATTGAGAGGGATGACTTCTTTTTGATGAACCAACGTAGTTGGATGCTCCTCCACTTTGGATCATGATTAATTTCACGAATTGAAAACCCTAACTTCAATTTTCAGAAACCCTAAATTGAAAATTTAGTTTTTAGGATTGAAATTAAGCTCGAAATAAAAAGAAGAAGATAACCCTAGTTTTCTAATCGAATGAAGATGATGATTTTGCTTGAATTGAAAGGAAGGAGATGAGGGATTGAGGGTGATTGATGAGGGGGTAAGTTTTCTTCTGGTTTGGTCGAGTTGAAGAACGAAGAAGAAGATAATGATTCATTCGATTCGAGTATAGCCTAGGTATAGAATGTTACACGTGCTAGGTACACGTTAGCGGTTAACGGAACTAAGACTAACGGAAATAGGCCTTCCATTGCCGTTACCGTCGGATAAAATTAACCGCTACATTAGCGGTAACGGGTAACGGCTAACGGTATAACGTAACTAAACGTAACGGCAACCGGGTAATCGGTTACGGCTAACGGTTAACGGGTTTCCATTGACAGGCCTAATGTTGGCAAATATTAATTGTTATGCATGTTGGCAAATATTAATTGCTAAAATTATTGCAAAGACCCACCAGTAAAATGATGTGCTCTTTAGAAATTTAAGAAAATTTTAAGTCCAAAATCAAGGAAGTTGAAGATAAATCGTATGAGATATTGGAGGAAACTATGACGAAGCAAGGGATGAGATTGAAAACTTGAAACTAGTTGCAGTAAGGTTGCATTCCCTTTTCATCTGATTATCAATAACATCTACAGGATGCTATTGGGTATTTTTTTACAAGAGAATAAGGGTGAGCTAATTAAAAGCCGCGATATGCCATGAGACCTAATACACAATCTGTTTTTATGAAACCGGACCATCTGGGAAGAAATAAGGGAGAAACAGATAAATTGTGTATACGCACTTACGTATTTTGTGTTGAATAACATCGGGTGGCTAATCCATTTTATTTTCTTGTTCTTTATTTTTTTTTTTTTTTTTTTTGTTTTTTTTTTTTTTTTTTTGGATGTACTAGTGCAACTGTGATTTGGGCCCGAAATAGTTTTAATGTACACAAGATTCATCTTATCCTAATCGGCTTTGATAGCTTAGTTGGTTATAAAGCACCGCTTAGTAAGCAAGGGGTATGAGCCTAGTTAGCAATTCGGGTACGGGAAACGTTCGGAACGGAATTCGTACGAGTATTATACGTATTCGTAAAAGCCAAATTCGGTCAAAAATCCGGTCAACGATTTGTGCTTCGGCAGTAATACGGAACGGCATACTGCGCGTATAATTCGCTTTAGAGATATGAATTCGCCATACAAAATTCGGCATATATTAACCAGTTAAAATGTCATTTTTAATATAATCGCTCCTCAGATGCTTGTTTGTAAGGTAAAATTACTCCTACCCCAAACACAGAAATTTGTATGATGATTTTGCTGATAATCGATCCGTGACCTCGATCTTCAATCAAATTATGGAGAAGGGGGGGTACCTGCAAAAAACCCTCCGATGCTAAAGTCAGTATTGGATTTTTCACAGGAGTTTTTGGTATGGAAGATTGCTTACCATTTTTGGTTGTCAAACTCTCCATTTATATGTGGCGAATTTCCGTTTTATTTCTTTGATTTTATGGAAGATATCAATTGCCATAACTGGCCCCTGCATGCCTCCCTGCAATAACTGTCCCTACATGTCTCCTTGCAATAATTCTCCTGCATGACTGCATGGTTGCATGCCCTGGCATTGACATCCCCTGCATGTCACCCAGAATATTCCAGAAACTTACATTATGGTTAAGGCATTATAATGGGGTGTGGATAACAAAAGGAGTAAGAGTAGTGGGTGTAGCGCAGCCCCAGGGCGAAAATATCCTCGAGTCATAGGATAGGGGCGCAAATATCCGGGGACTACGGGACCAAGCTACATCGCGCAACACTGAATCAATGCGCAATTAATCGCCGAGTACCGCTCGTTTTGGGCCGCCGGCTCCAAATGACGTGGCACCTGCCACGTCATCTCGGCCGATGACGTGGCACCTTGGTTGCTGACGTGGAACATGACACGTCATCTCTTTACTGCTGACGTGGACTTCATTTGCTGATGTGTCACATGCCACGTCATCACTTCGATTACTGACGTGGTCGCTGACGTGGCGCCTACCATGTCATCACCTGTGCTGACCTGTCACTTTGTTTTGCTGATATGGCGCATGTGATGAAACTTTTTAACCCATGGGCTTGTACATGGGGTGTTTGTTAGTGAGGCCTAGCTTAGTTTGTTGCACATGGGCTTGTACATGGGGTGTTTGTTAGGCCTAGTTAGCCATACAAAGGGAGCACCTTAAGCCCAATGAACCCTCCTTTGCTAGTAGTAGGAGCTTTGTAAGCCTAGGTTAGCCCATTTATTTGTGTAGAATATTAGGGGTACAAACATCGCCCCCTCTTAACCCATAACTTTTGTTATGGTTTAAGAAGTTCGGGTTTCCTCCTACGAATTTGCATTTTTTCGGGAGTGTTACATAACCGCCCCCGAACATATTGTTCGGAGTGTTATGCAACTCGCTCCCAGGGATTGTTGATTGCTCTGGAGTGTTACATATCTTGCCCCCAAATGGTTGAGGTGACATATAACTCGCCCCCAGTATGTTTTGTGTCATGCTGCTCAATGCTTGCGCAGGGGTGCACCTCCCTGCTGCATTTTTCTTGCGCATGGAATGAAAAGTTGAGTTTTTTCTGCTATCTTGAATTTGCTAGGGGGCCGATTCGCTATTCAAGATGTGTGCGAGTTTGAGATGTGTACATTTTCACGTGCTCGGGACAGAGATGAAAATGTTCGCCACATTTGTCTTTGCCGTACGATGGGGATAAAATTGAGATAGGGAAAAAATGCTCGAACTGTGCACTCACCCTATCTACGAGGTGTCAGAGACGCTGCTGACAGTAGACTTGAACTGTACTGTTTTGTCATTTAGGGCTGACTGTGGATTCGATCATCCACATCAGCTTATAATTAAAACGAACAATATTGATAAAGTCTGGAAATACCAAAATAATGTTGAATTAAAATTTCTAAATTGAAATAGCAAGATAAATACCTACTGCTTCGACCACAGCTGCCTCGTTAAAACCTTTGAGTGGAAAACCCAGTGGGACAAAACCATCAAAAAGGAAAAGAGTGCGGCACGGCAGGATTTGAATATACTTCTAATGATAAAACTTTTTCAAGTGGAACGAATTCCCACGGCTTCCATGGCTTCGAATCCTCGGTCGTCGAGATTCCTCAAGTACTAGGATCCACGAGATCTTGGTCTATCCACTATGTATGGGCCTTCCCGATTCGCTCCTAGCTTCCATGATTCGGTTCCATTGTGGCTGCTCGGGTTTTCTTCAAGACATATTCCCCTGGTTTGAACGACCGTTCTCGACCTTGCGATCATATCCCGACTTGATTGCACCTGCTAGTATCGGACCAACTGCTGCAAGTCTATTTCTCTTTGTTCTTCCATCAACTCTTTATCCAAATCCAAGGATCTGTCATCGTTTTCCAGACTTGACAAAGACGAGTTTTGGTAGTCTTGAGTTGTACCTCGGTGGGTATGACTGCCTCTGTCCCATATGCCAATGTAAATGGAGAAAATCCGGGGGATCTTTTCGGGGTTGTTCGATAGGACCATAAAACTCCAGGGATTCTTTCAGTCCATTTTCGTTTCTCCTTCTCCAGCCGTTTCTTGAGGTTGTCCATAATAACTCGGTTGGTTGCTTCTGCCTTCCCATTGCTTTGAGCATAGTAAGGAGACGAGAAATTGTGGCGAATATTCGGGGCCCTTGCAAAAGTCTTTGATTACTCTGAATCGAACTACTTCCCATTGTCGATATTATCGCGTCTTGGGATACTAGAACCCAGACGATATTTTCCCATATGAACCTTTTCACATCATGTCTGGTGACGTGTACCAGTGCCACTGCTTCGACCCACTTGGTGAAATAATCAATAGCGGCTAGTACGAATCTGACGCCTCCAGGAGCTTTGGGGAGCGGCCCGACGATGTCCAATCCCCACATAGAGAATGGTCATGGACTAAAAACTGGATGTAATTCGTTGGCGGGTCTTTTCGAAATTGGAGCGTGTTCTTGGCATGGCACACATTTCTGCGCATATTCTTTAGCGTCTTTCTGCATGTACGGCCAGAAATACCCCTGGGTAAGTATCCTGTGCGTGAGACTGCGCCCTCCAGAATGGCTACCACATGTTCCCTCATGAGCCTCTGCCAGTATCAGTTGTCCTTTCTCGGCTGATACGCATCGCAAAAATGGATCCAAAGCTACAGGTTTGAGGTATAACAGCCCTTCGATCATTGAGTATCTCCATGAATTCCTTTTCACCTTTGAAGCAAGTTTCTCATCTGGGGGAGTTCTCAGGTTGTCGTCTTGGATGTAAGGTTGGCGCCCGGTCCGCAACTTTTTTTCAACATGATTGCCAGAATTATCTGTCGTTGGAATGTCAACATCCATATTGCTGCCGATGTTCTCAGTATCTCCTTGTGCTGATGTAGCTGCCCTTTCGCCCCCACTAGCGTGTTCGAGAGCCAGAACAAATTGGTTGTCGGAGATGCTAGGTAACTCTTGGAAATCTACTACAACGAAACGGGTGGAATTAGTTTCGACTGTAGAAGAAAGATATGCCAAAGCATCTGCATGCCTGTTTCCCAACTGCGGTCTCTGCCCAATAGAGAATTGGTCGAACTCATTTGCCAGCTTTCTCATATGATCCAAATACAGGGTCGTTCTCTCTTCCTTGGCTCTATAGGTCCTCAGAAACTGGTTGACCACTATCATGGAATCAGTGACCAGCTTCACGTTCTTCGCATCTAACTGTTTGACAGCTTTTAAACCGATTATTGCAGCTTCATTGTTCGATGCTTGGAAACCCAGCCTGGTCGCTTTCTTGATCCTCGAACCTTCGGGAGTAAGGATGACGCATCCAACTCCAAAGACCACCAACGTTTGATGACCCATGACAAATACAGTCCATAATGGTTCTGGTGTATTGATCTCCATTGCGGACTCGCCCCCAGTCTGATCAGTGACTGGCTCAGTGGGTTTGAACAACTCCTCTTCTTCTCTAGCAACCGTTTCTATATCGTCCACAGGAAAATCTGCTAGCAGCGCAGCCAGGGCATGTCCTTTTTCTGCAGTTCTGGTTTCGAACTTGATCTCATACGCCCCCAAAAAATTTGACCATATGTCTAGACGACTGGAATCATCAGCACGTTCCGGGATTCTCTTGCCGGGTATTCCGAGCATACTACGATCCGCCTTCCTTGGAAATAAGGCTTGAGGCGACGAGATGCGTGAAAAAGTTCAAGCGCTATCTTTTCAATTTTCTTATACCGTGTTTCCCCCCGTCAAGGATTTTCGATGAAGTAAACAGGTTTCTCATATGGGTGCAGTAACAAACAGACCTTTGCACTCACGGCGTTCTCCGTTGCGACCAAATATACTCCGGATAGGTTGTCCAGTTTTTGGACTCACCAAAACCGGGGAGTTGACAAATCTTTGCTTGATCTCATCAAAAGCCTTTTCGCACTCATCCGCCCAACCAAAATTCACTGCTTTTTTCAAAACATCAAAGAATGGCTTGAATCTATCCGACGATCGTGAAATGAAACTGTTTAAAGCTGCTAATCGCCCCGCTAGCTTCTGTACCTCCTTCTTCGTTATTGGGGATGGCATTTCTCTGATGGCTCTGATTTGCTCCGGATTCGCCTCAATTCCTATGTGCGTCATCAATTATCCAAGGAATTTTCCCGATGACATCCCGAATGAACATTTTTAGGATTGAGCTTCATACGATATTGCCTTAAGATATCAAATGTCTTTTGCGAGATCAAGAAAATGCGATTCCTTTTGCTCGGATTTCACTACCATATCATTGATATATACTTCCATCGACTTCCCAATTAGATCCTTGAACATATGGTCTACCAAGTCTCGGTAGGTTGCCCTGCGTTCTTTAGCCCGAATGGCATTACAAAGATAACAAGAGACTCCTCTGTCGATTCTAACGCAAAGATGCTCTTGATCGTCCTCGAACAAAGGTATTTGGTTATAGCGTAAAACCCGTCCATGAATGGCAGTCTCCCATATCCTCATGGTTTGCATCCACCAAATCTCTTATCCGTGTGGCAGTGGAGTACGAATCACTCTCGGACATGCTTTATTCAAATCGGTAAAATCGATCTGATTACGAATTTTACCATTCTTCTTCGGAGCAGCACGACATTTGACAACCAACGTGGATATTGCCTTTGGTCGAATAAAGCCTGCTTCCAACAGTTCTTCGACTTCTGCAGTAACTCCTTCCTTTTTACTTTGCGCCATATTCCTGATTTTCTGTCGAACAGGATGGAAATTCTCATCGATGTTTAGCCTGTGGCAGGCTACATTCGGATCTATCCATGGCATCTCAGCAAAACTCCATGCGAAAACATCGGCGTTTGCCCTTAGCAACGTAATCAGACCATCGCGTTCATGTGCAGGCAGATCTTCCCCTACGAACGTTGTTTTGTGTTCCTCATCTCCAACTGGACCTAGATCAGTTTCTCAACTGTTGGGGGTTCATCTGCGTCCTCTCCCCTATATGATTCTGGAGGGAGAGGATTCTGTAATTGTTATTTCTGCTCGACTCGCATGATCTGGTTCCCACTGACTTCTGAATTCTTGTACTCATCCATTGCACTCTCATGACACTTATGAGCGGCTATCTGGTCGCCTCTAACTTTCACAACTCCTTCTGGTGTAATAAACTTCAGGCATTGATGATTAGATGATGTGACTGCATCGATCTCATGCAGCCAGTCTCGTCCTACGATCGCATTGTAGGGTGCTCGGCAATCCAGCAACAAGAAGGTGCTCAGAATGGACTTGTCAGCTACTGTTATAGGTATCTTCACCTTCCCAATCGCCTTTGTAACTTCGCCGCTGAAACCGATAATTGGATTTTCATCCTCCTCGATCAAGTCATGTGGGAGATTCATAGAGGAGTAAGCTCCTGAAAACAGCACGCTCACTGAGCTTCCTGTATCAACTAGAATCCGGTGTACACGAAACATGCCAATCCAAGCAGTTATAACGATAGCGTCATTGGGGGGAGCATAAACACCTATCATGTCTGCATCAGAGAATTCGATCTTTGTGCACCCAAGCTTCCGAGTTTCTGCTCCATTACCGCTGACAAAATCGATGTGATTTGTCAAATACCATTTTTTTGAACTGCCTGAACTTCCTCCTGGTTTCGTCGTCTGACGCCCGCCTAGTCATTGAATGGATCCTGGCATGGCTGACGTTAATCACACGTGCGTTAATCATGTTGGTCGTGCCAAACCGTCCAGGACCTTTTCCAAAATCCTTTTTACGTCATCATTGCGGCTTCTCGGGCGTCGATCATTCGGCCGAATCTCGATACGTAAAGAGCGGTTCTCGATTTGGTTACCATGGTCTTTATGGAACTTGCAGTATTTGCTCTTATCACGTTTATCTCGTGTTTCTGCTGCCAAAGGACGTGGGGGGCTCAAATCCTTGTGTACTTTTTCGTACAGCTCTGTCGTTCATATCGTGAAATTTCTGATACCCACTTTCCATGCGTTAAACTTGATTTTTCTCTCGAACATCCCCGCGATAATTATGCCGTCCGTTCAAACGGTTCTTGGATTTTTCTTTCTTCCCATCGTTTGGATGATTGGATGTTTTTTGAACTTCTTCTCGAGCTTTAGAATCGTCCTCCACTCGGGCGTACTCTTCTACTCGATCATATAGTTCCTCCAAAGTTTTTGGTGGTCTCTTGACCAACGAACCGTACACACCTCTTTGATCATGCTGGTAAACCTGTTTGTATGCCGCAATGACAACTTGGTCGTTGGCTCCATCCACGTCCGCTAACTCTTGCTTGAAACGCCTAGTGAATTGTCTGATGCTTTCCTCCTTCCGAATTCCTAAAAGGAACAATGAATGGCATCCTTTAGGTCACGTTTGTTGTATTTATAGTTAGAGCAAAAATCATCGATCAAACTTATGGTAAGTCCCGATCGATCTGTCTTTGGAAGCTCGATTGAACAACGTTATAGCTCTTCCCGTCGGGGATTGCGGAAACATTTTACACATCAACTCGTCGATGTCATCGCCACAAGGACATGGCGGTCTCATAGTGTAAAACGTGCTGATCTGGATCATCAGTTTTCTCATCGAATTCCGGTAATTTTGGAACTAAGAAATTCATTGGCGGCCTGAATTCTCTGATATTCTGCTTGAAAGGAGCTCCTGCTGCTCGATGTAGCCTTTCCATCTTTTCTTCTCGGGATTGTTTTTTCATCATCACTTTCTCGATCATTTTGCAAAGGCGGGCTTCTGTTATTGCGGCCACATCGCCTTCTAAGGAACTGTCTCCCTGCTCATAATCTTGGTCCTCTGGAATATGAGTTTTAGATCTCATTATTTTCCTCTGGGGTCCAGCAGGTTCTTTTGCATCCCTGCCTTGATCCGAACGATCATTGTAATCATGAGAAAATTCTTCATCATCGTGCCAATCTTGAACCTCATCTTCGTCATTTCTGAGACGTTTTGAACGGTTGGTAGTTCTGGCCACACTCAGCAGAGTTGTAGGCGCGGGGTCCCCTTTCGACCAAGGTCGTAGAGGCCTTCGTTTGGGAAAATCTCCGGTGGGCGCGTGGATTTCTCTGGGTCGATCAAGATCGATCACCTCTCTGTTTGGGTTTGCAGCCTGAGGGCAAATGCGACTTCCAAGCCGCTGCCATACCGAACGACCTTTTTCGTTTGTTCCGATTACCCGTCTTAGGTCGAGATTGGTTCTCACATTCCAGCCTCAGGAGTGCGTTCTCCTTCTCTAACTCGTCCAGCCGATTGCGCAATGATTCTTCTTTAGTACTAGGAGTCGCGGTACGTCCATCTCGCAGGTCCTGTCCATCGTTCCTCCTCCTAGATGGGCTATCGAACACACGCCCTCTGTTCCCTCGAGCTTGTAGGTAATCCCCGTCGACATCCATTCCTTCGTTATCGATCATTGGTTGTTCTTCTATTCTCCGATTTAGATCAGTATTTTCTGTCACAGAAACGATCTCGATCTCATCTTCGATCCAGTGATCTGTCAACAACATGTTCTTGATCTCGATCACGATCCAGGAGTCCGTCATGCGAACGATTTTGACCCGCCCGGTTTTCTAGTGGGTACCGGCTGGAGCCGATTGAACCTCGATTTCGTGCCTTTCAAGCATTGCCTCCCTGTGCTAGTGGGAATAGCTATCGAACCGCCCTTCGTGCGCCTCCGTCTGACATCGCCATAACTTGAATTGGTAAAACACGATTATCTTTTCTCGAAAACCTTGGTCTGGCGCCACTGTTTGTAAGGCTTAAAATTACTCCTACCCCAAACACGAAATTTGTATGATGATTTTGCTGATAATCGATCCGTGACCTCGATTTTCAATCGAATTATGGAGAAAGGGGGTACCTGCAAAAAACCCTCCGATGCTAAAGTCAGTATTGGATTTTTCACAGGAGTTTTTGGTATGGAAGATTGCTTACCATTTTTGGTCGTCAAACTCTCCATTTATATGTGGCGAATTTCCGTTTTATTTCTTTGATTTTATGGAAGATATCAATTGCCATAACTGGCCCCTGCATGCCTCCCTGCAATAACTGTCCATGCATGTCTCCTTGCAATAATTCTCCTGCATGACTGCATGGTTGCATGCCCTGGCATTGACATCCCTTGCATGGCACCCAGAATATTCCAGAAACTTCCATTATGGTTAAGGCATTATAATGGGGTGTGGATAACAAAAGGAGTAAGAGTAGTGGGTGTAAGCAGATGGGGCGGAAATATCCTCAAAGTCATAGGACTGGGGCGCAAATATCCGGGGACTACGGGACCAAGCTACATCGCACAACACTGAATCAATGCGCAATTAATCGCTGCCGATTAATCGGCGATTAATCGGCGACTTCCCAAATAATCGCCGACCTTGGAAATTAATCGTCGAGTACGGCTCGTTTTGGGCCGCCGGCTCCAACTGACGTGGCACCTGCCATGTCATCTCGGCCAGTGGCGCGGCACCTTGGTTGCTGACGTGGAACATGCCACATCATCTCTTTACTGCTGACGTGGACTTCATTTTCTAACGTGGCACATACCACATCATCACTTTAATGCTGACATGTCCTTCGATTGATGATGTGGTCGCTGACGTGGCGCCTACCACGTCATCACCTGTGCTGACCTGTCACTTTGTTTTGCTGATGTGGCGCATGTGATGAAACTTTTTAGCCCATGGGCTTGTACATGGGGTGTTTGTTAGTGAGGCCTAGCTTAGTTTGTTGCACATGGGCTTGTACATGGGGTGTTTGTTAGGCCTAGTTAGCCATACAAAGGGAGCATCTTAAGCCCAATGAACCCTCCTTTGCTAGTAGTAGGAGCTTTGTAGGCCTAGGTTAGCCCATTTATTTGTGTAGATTATTAGGGGTACAAACAATGCTATAATTTAATAATTAACATGAACTATACATGTGTTATGTGCGGTTCGGCTAGTATGGTTACGTGCTCCATACTTAGAGTATGAAACCCTTCTATAAAGATGACACCTAGCACCATTCAAAATTTCCTTTTATTAAAAACGGTTAATGAATAATTAGTTTTAACAAATTCCTAATTTTCTGGTCTTACCTTTTTCATGATTCCCATTTATTAAGATTAACCAGTTTTTTTTTAATTTTTTTATAAGGATTTTTAGGATGATGGTTAAGTATTCAAGAAACTCAGCAACAAACCAAAAAATAAAAACAAACGCCTGCCGTTCAGCTCAGCTGGCAGGACTTACAACGAAGAAAATATATTTATTATTTAGCAAAAACCAACAAAGTAAATAAGAAAGAAAATATATACTACCTGAATGTCTTTTTTGGGTGCCCTCTTTGGAGTTTTTTTCTTGAAAGCTATATCCAATGCCGACTTGTACTTACCATTCTCTTCACCTTTCTTCTTCTTCTTTATCGGCGGATCCCTAATTTTAGTTTGTTCATCAACATTCCTTCTTTTGGCTTTGGGACCTTTGACATTACCAACTTGTTTAGTTTCCTGTTCTTGGCACTTTGTTTCCTCTGTTTCCAAAGTTTTCTAGTAGACAATGAGTTCTTCTGTACAAGCAGCCGAATGGCGTCTTACAATTGAACTAGAATCTTCATCTATGGACCCCTTCATTGCAACAACAAGATCTGTATTTGCTAGGTCACTATAACGCACACTTGAGGATTCATTGTAATCTGCTACTATTGGAGCCCCCAAATTGTCAACAATAATACCGTCTTTTGCTTTCATAGTCCACCTCTTAAGAAAGTAATTAGTAGGAATCTCTGATATTTTCCTCGAAAGAAGTACTCGCAATGCATGAGCACATAATATGCATGTAAACTGAAAACCATTGCAACTACAGTACTCTACTTTCTTTTCTTTTTTTATCAAAATGCACTTTGCGGTCTTTGTCATTCTTGAAGGGAACTAGCATCTCCACCTTATGAATAGAAATCAAATCATTTTCACTTTCAATTTGTTCCAAATAACGGCCAATTTTTTGAAGCTTGTCTTGAAACATTTTGAAAATTTTAGAAGTATATATCTTGAATGCTTGCCTTTCGAAAGGTATTGCATATACTAAAACAGGTTTAGTAATTTGCTTACAGTGATAATCTGCTTGAAGCTCTTTCTCCCTCCAATTCATATTCGCTTTCTCATATTGCGTTATAAAATCATTTATGCGGAGGCTGGAGTTCACATAACCCTTAACAAAACTATTAACACTTTCACTTCTTTGTGTTGATGTCATTCCTGCACAAAAATGTTCTCTTCCATACACAGGAGCCCATTTCTCTCGTAAATAATACAAGTTGGTTAACCATTCATTTTCAGACAAAGAGTACTTTGTAATCATAGAAACCCAAAGTGTCTCAAACTCTTCTTCAGTCTCAGCATTGTACAAGCAACTTTGAAAATCTTTTGCGAAATCTGTATTAGTTACATAAATGTGAGAGAGATGCTTCGCTGCATTCTGATATATGTGCCACAAACACAAGCGATGATGTGTATCTGGCATAACCTTCTCTATAGCATTACCAATTGCTTTGGCTTGGTCTGAAAAAATAGTTTTTGGATATTTTTCGGACATTGCACTAAGAAATGATTGGAACGCCCAAACAAATGATTCCGTTGTTTCATCTACAAGTAAGGCCATCCAAAATAACACAGACATTTCGTGATGATTAACACCCACAAATGGCGCACATGGCATGCTGTATCTATTAGTCTTAAATGTGGTATCAAAACAAACTACATCTCCGAAAAATCCATAATCTATTCTTGCTTTTGCATCTGCCCAAAATAAGTTGCATGCTTGGTCGTTTTCATCCACTTGTACTTCATCAATAAAATCTGGTTTTTCTTTCTTCATACGCCTGAAATAATTTAAAGCAACTTGAGCATCCCCTTCTTTGTATATCTCCCTTCGTCTTTTCTGAAACTCGTTCTTGCAATCAATTTGGGTAAAGTTCAAATGTTATGGACCACCAAGTTCACCACTCATAATACCAAATATCTGAGTTGGTCCACAACCTCCCGAATGAAGTGATTCCATAAATTTAGCTTGTTGCGGCAATATCTTCCTTTGGGACCTTAGAAGATGTGCCTCTATTGAATCTACAAGTTTGTGATTATGTTCTTCGATGAATTTCGTTACAACAAATTGATCACCCTTAGAAATACACTGAATGTGTGCCATACATCCTGTACGCATATCTGGGCGTGCCTTTTGTGGTGTCCCTTTACTGTGTCTCTCTTTAAAACCTTGTTTTGATCAAAGGATGACCCTTTTCCAAATTTTATCATCTTTTGTACGTTTAACAGCACCTCTAAGAATACTAAAACCAACTCTTCTGGCATACTGATTGTAGAACTCCACATTTTCTCCTCTGACTGAAACACAGTTCCTTTTACGGGTATATCATAAGCTAATCTGTTATGTGAACTTTTTTCTAAAACTTCTTCAGATAATAAGTTATGTTCATCAATTACATCTGTTTTATCTGAACCAACATTAGAGAAATCACTATCAAAATAAGTTATGAAGTCATTATCATCATAAAGTAAAATAGTTAGGGTTTTGATTACCTGCAATATCATCGTCACTGCCTTCCGACTCTAGTTCCCAGTGACCATCATTGCATTGATCTAAATTATTGGAATTTTGATCAACTACTTCTTCTGGTATGAGATTAAGATCCCACTGATTAATACATTCTCTTCCCGACATCGATTTCACAAGTATTAATATTTTTTAACAAAGAAGACGATAGATTTTTATAAAGAGTAATGTATTTCTCTAGTGTTAAAACTGGTCACGTTCAGAAATATTTTCTAAAATTTTTCTTATCATTAAATATCTTTTAGTATTTTTTTCTTCTTAGGAAATCTGGTTAATCTTATAATAAATGGGAATCACGTTTAAAAAGGTAAGACCAACAAATTAGGAATTGTTAAAACTAATTATTCATTAACGGCTTTTAATAAAATGAGACGTTAAATAGTGCTAGGTGTCATCTTTATGGAAGGGTTTCATACTCTAAGTATGGAGCCCGTCACCATACTAGTCGAACCGTGTTACGTGCATTAAAATCAACAATTAATATATACGTTGGTGGTATTGGAATCAGATTGGTGTATGTAAAATTTTAAAAAAAAATCAAAAATACAATAAAGAATGATAATTTATTGATGATGTGGCAAAGTATTATACTGGTTGTATGATTCGGTAATTCGTAAATACACATATAATTCATTTTAAGCTGGAAATTCGTGAATCTAAGTCGGGGTTCCAATTATACTACTGATACGTACGGATTCGGTCGATACGGACGGATTCGGGATTATGCTAGTTCGCGTAATTACAAACCAGGGTATGGAGTTCAATTCGACTCTCAATCCTTCCGTATATACTTACAATTATACAAACCAGGGTATGAAGAATGAACGAAAGTGAAAGGTGCACTTTCAATAAATGAATGAAAGTACTTTATTTTTACTATCAGGTTATTGCATTCTTAAAAAAAAATCTTTGCCGAGGGAAAAACCACGGACTGGTCACAATATTTTATGAAAAAAATTTATCATCTCAAGCAATTAGTGGTTTACTTCGAATTACATATGGACATCGTGAGTGAGAAGATCAGTTGTTTAACTAAATCATGTATTTCCCACTTAAAATCTTCTTTAATTAATGAGGAGGATCCCCTCACACTTTTATTATCACATTATCTCACATGTTCGACGTCATTTTTGCAAATTAAAACGGAAGCGTAACGGATTTGAATATAATATTTTAGGGATATGCTATTATTATATATATGTAGCTTCCTATCGAAAATGAGTGTATTCCGAAACGTATAACACCATCATCTACTACTTTGAAAATGAGCCGTTGAAAATCTGCGGATTTCTAGCCGTCAATACTAAGACTGGTAGGTTATGAGGTTTTATATTTCGGAATGATCTCATTTTGTATAGGCATGTAGAACTTGGTAAGAGGAACATATTCTCAAAATATTAGCTCCAAATACGTTACGGTTTGATTTTTATTCACAAAGATAACGTCCAATGTGTGAGATAGTGTGATAATAAGAATGTAAAGGGATCCTTCCTCTTAATTAATTCTTGCATTTTCAAATAAGAATACTTAAAAGTTAAAAGACACGGGGCATTATTTTGAAAACTTAAATCTATTAGATCAAGTCACTAAGAAATTAGTATTCACCGCCCTCGTGCAAGACTAAATAGAATCAAAAATCTAGAATTCGTCAGAGTTTAGGATTGTAGTACATCCATGGTAAGGATTGATTGAACTTTAACGGATAAAACAAAGGCATAAGGTATCTTATACCAATTTTTCTATGTACCATATATAACTCAAGTCAAGGTATTAGTCTTGAACGTATATATAACGTCCAAGATTTTCCAAAGGTCTTGTATAGAGTGACTCATACGGCCATACTCAATTTCTTCTGCATTGAATAGACCCTTCAGGCCTTCACTCACGCCAAAAATCGTGTATAAATAGGGCATTCGAGATTGGTTCGAGATTTATTTTCTGATAGGCAAGATAAAATTAATCACAAACATCTTCGTCTCATCATTTGTGATTCCACAATATCTTGTTTCGCTACCATACGATTAAGATTATTGTCACGTGATTGATAATACTAGGCCGTTCTTCGCGAATATAAGTCTGGGTTATCAATTGGTTCCTGTTCACCTTGATTTATCAAAAGACGGAACAAATTAAACTTGTAGGTATTTCTGTGGGAGACAGATTTATCTATTCCTATAGACTTTTCTGTGTGAGACATGTTTGTTTATCAAGTCTTCGACTTAGGGTCGTAGCAACTCTTAGTTGTGGGTGAGATCAGCTAAGGGAATCAAGTGCATAGTATCCTGCTGGGATCAGAGACGTAAGGAGCGCAATTGTACCTTGAATCAGTGTGAGATTGATTAGGGTTCAACGCATCCCGGTCAAGTTCATTGGTAGTAGGCTAGTGTCTGTAACGGCTTAATACAGTGTGGTGTTCTAGACTAGGTCACGGGGTTTTTCTGCATTTGCGGTTTCCTCGTTAACAAAACTTCTGGTGTTAGTGTTATTTATTTTCTCGCATTATATTTTGTTATATAATTGAAATATCACAAGGTTGTGCGTTGAATCGATCAATTGGGAAATCCAACCTTTGGTTGTTGATTAAAAATGATTGATCATTGAACATTGGTCTTTGGTGCTGTTCAAGTTATTTCGGTTATATTCAATCGGGCTCGCAAATTCCTATTTGCTGATTGCAGATTCAATTAAGAGATAGAGATACAAAAACTCTTGGATATACTTTTCTCTAAATTGATTCTAACTATTTAGTTGATTCTCTTGAAAGTATATTGGAGTTTGTCTATTCAGATTGCCAAACGAAATATTCGGTGTGGTTGTTGTACCCCCGCTTTTTTCAATTGGTATCATAGCAGGCAAACACATTTAAGACCTTATAAGTCTGTGTTTGTAGCGATCTGAATATGGACAGCAGTGTTATCTCCATAAACGTACCACCAGTCTTCGATGGCTCAAATTACTTATGGTGGAAAATTCTATGCCTGCCTTTTTTCAAGCGCGTGATCTTCAATCATGGGTTTATGTAGTTAATGGATATAATCCTTCGGTTGTTGTAGAAGGCGATGCAACTGTTCCAAAGGATATTGGTGCATTAGAACCTGCCGAGTTTCTCGATGCAAAGAAAAATTCTAACGGCTTAAAGGCCATCATCAATGCCATTACCCCAAATCTTCAACACCATGTGACTACGTGCACTCGGTCTAAAGATGCTTGGGATATCTTAGGAACCGTATTTGAATGGAATACCAGTGAAAAGGAAGCTAGGCTTCAAAACCTAAATTGTGATTGGGAAAACCTTCATATGGTAGATGAAGATTCATTTGATGAGTTTAATCACAAAGTGTCTAGAATTGTTAATGCATCTTTTGCGTTGGGTAAGACTATTCCTGGAAAGGACATTGTGATGAAAATTCTCAAATCGCTGCCATCTAGATACGATTCTAAGAAGCATGCCATCTTTGAAGGAAATAACCTTGCAACCCTTTCCAGAAATACTCTGATTGGGAAGTTAAAGATCTTTGATCATGCGCACACATCCAAAACAGGAAATGATGTTTCTTTCAAAGTACAAAAGAACACTGAATTACTTGACAAAAATAAAAGTGTTTACATCTCTGAAAATTATCTTTCTGAGGCTGATTCATCAGATGAAAATCTTGACAAGTCGGTCTCCTTGATCACAAGACAGTTTATGGATCTTATTTTGAAGAGAACTAAACGATTCTCCAGAGATAAGCCTAGGTCATCGGTTAAACCTCATAATCGTGTTCCTCCTAAAACAGGGATATAGATGAAACTGATGACGAGGATATGCCTTAGTGCTTTAAGTGTAAAGGTTTTGGTCATTTTGCAAATGAGTGTCCAAATCGTAAAAATACACTGGGAACAAAGGTCTAGCTGCAACTCTTGATGAAATGTTTAACAACTATAATTCTAATAAAGACGATAAGTCAAGTGTTGCGCTTCTTTGTGAAAATATTGATTTTGATAATTGTAGCAATACATACATCAATCTTAATAATTGTTACACTTCTTTTTCGGATTTGGGCTTCCAAGCCCATTTTTCCTTTTTTGCGCGCCTAGAAAGATTTTGCTTCCCCTTAGTGAGGTATCTGGCTCCTCCCCTAGTACATCGTCAATGAGAAGATCATTCATCCAGCTAATTATTCATGCATATTTCCATCCATCTTGCTCTGTTAATTCATGCATCTTAGGATAAGGATACTTAAAAGAGCTAACTACAAGTTAATATATTTTGTAGAGCTCTCTCTTGTAGACTTTAGGCAAAGACTAAGGCACCAGGAAATTCATAAGAACTTTTGTTACTATTTTTCTCGGACATCAGTGGGGGGGGTGGGGGGGGGGGAATTTTATTTGAAACTAAGTCATGAGGATAGTAACCAAAGAAAACATAGTTATCTGGATGCAAAAACAACAACGTCACAATTACAGTTAAGGTTGACAAACACAACCTAAAAAAATACAGCATTAAAGTTCAGATGCCGAATTGAGTAACAAATATTTACCGGCAGAATTAATTAGAGCACGCCGCCCTCATCAAAGACTTTAGTGAAGCAAAAATTTAAAACCATTCTCAGAGTCTCAGATTGTAGTGTAAACCCAATATAGACTCATTCATCTAAGAGGCCTCGACAACTAATGTCTAGTTTCTTGCAAGGGAAAAGCTTAAGATTAATAAATAGAAGAATGGGAGTTAATTTTACATGTCTAATTTTTATGGCTGAGACTAAATGTAATGCATGTTTAAGTTAAATGCAACCCTCCTTTTCAAATTCAAATATATTGAAACCCAAATGGGAAACAATTTTGAA
The DNA here is from genome assembly GCA_023531295.1 of Papaver armeniacum. Classification (NCBI taxonomy): domain Eukaryota; kingdom Viridiplantae; phylum Streptophyta; class Magnoliopsida; order Ranunculales; family Papaveraceae; genus Papaver; species Papaver armeniacum. The sequence goes on from JAJJWW010009892.1 coordinate 149,485, forward strand.
CTAGCACCTCCATGATCGCCTGATTGTCAAGATGTGACGTCACCCACTTATAAACTCAACTACAGTTACTTCGACAAATATGAAAATTATTTAGGGCGCCAAAATCTCCTCAATCGTGACGACGACAAATATGAAAATTGAGTTTTTCAAACCATTTAACATTTATTCAGTGACACCCAGACATGTTTGGATTTGGAAAGTTAAAACTAATTATGAAGGATGAAGCTCGACTTGATTCTTAGCTTGTCTCTTAAATCTCATGTTTGTTCGGCATAACTACATTGTCAATATTGTGATAATAATGGCACAGTTCTAATGATCAATCGATCATGCAGACTGCAATTGATGTAATCACTCGACTACTATCGTAAATTATTCACCTGTTTGCATTAGGGAAGACGAACATGGATAATTATGATGAAAGTTAACCCCCTTGTTATCATTATCAAAGCTCACTTTCAAAAAAGATTAAAAATACTTCATTATCCAAGAACGAACAATTCTTAATGGTGTTTTACTTTGTTGAAAAATTTCTAACTGCTGCAATTTGGAATGGGAAAAAGGTCCTGCATTGTCAAGGTCCTTAGAAACAATCACAGTCAAACTATGCATCAGATCACGTTCTTAAATTTGTAATTTTATGAAGCCATTCACAAAGTATGGATCATAGGATCGATCAAACGATTTAATCAAGTTTAAGAATTCTAGCAGCCTATCACAATGCCGAGTGTGATAGAAAAATTAGCTCTTGGTAATCATCCTGTTGACAACATAAAGGATACATCGTCATTTGTTGACTGGCTGATGAATTCGCTTCAAGTTTTCGACATGAGCAAATCAAACGATGAAGGAAAATAAATAAAGATCGGAAAATTAACAGGTGAGATATTCAGAAAAGTTCGTAAGATTTGCTCAAATCAAGGAATTAACCATAGTTAAGTTTAAAAGTCGATGACGTCACATCTTGGTGATCGGACGGTCATTGAGGTGCTAGTTCAAATTTTGAACGCGCAGTGCGCGTTCATAATTTTTTCCACCCAAATGATGTGGGTGATTAATCGTCATGCATCCTATTCTTCCTCATCTATTTGACCTGATATTTATTTCTTTCACGAGGTAAAAGAATCAATAATTCCATGTTGTTTGTTTGCATCCTTTCCTTTTCATTTAATTTATAAAAGGAAAAATCGCCTTAGGCGATTTTGTTTTTTTGATATATGTAAAACAGAAACTCATTAGAAATCTTACAAAAAAAAGATAAATATTTTGGGAGTAAAGAAAATTGGGAATATTTTTTCTACTATTTTATCAAAGCTATGCCATAGTAAAATTTTACAATGAAAAATTTATGATTATTCCGTTTGATTATCGATTAATATTCTTGTTTTCGAAAGTCAGTAGTATTATGTATGGCTGAAAGGGAGATGAAGGCATTCTAAAAAAAAAAGGAATTTGGCCTTAAAAGCATCTTCTAAGTGCTAACCAAATTAAAAAATATCTAAATAATTTTTTTTGGCAATGACTAAATACAACACACGCTTGGACTAAATGCAACAATGTTTCCAAATTCAAAATAATGTAACCCTAAATGAGAGGTGGTAAGCAAAACCCACCTCATATTTATTTATTGCGCTTGAATATGAACATTTTCTTAAAAATTGTTTTAAGCAAGAACTTGGATTAATAATAATTAAATCAGAATTATAAGTGGGAATGTTGCCCCCGGCGTCATTTAATATAATTTGTTTCAAAAAAAAAACGGGAACCATGTATTCCCATATTTTAGTTTGCAATACTCCATGTTGACTATTATCTGCCGCATGATTAACAAGACTGTCCGCTGCCTAGTTAGCTTCCCGGTAATTGCGAAGAATTTTGTAATGAGAAATTTCTTCTAGTCTTTTGTTGATCTCAGCAATCATGTCTCTCGGTACCATTGAGGATCAGCCAGTTTCTTGATGAAATGAACTAGTATCTGCGAATCTAAATCAATGTAGTTTTCTGTCCATTGGTACAGTGCGACCGTTCTTAGAGCCATGAGTAGTGCCCATGTCTCATCAAGTAGCGTTGTTGTGATCCCCAACGGTTGGGCCATTGCAACAATAACCGAGGTTGTTGAGTCTCTGCAAATAAAATCACCTCTCGCGAGTCCCGAGTGGCCACGGACAGCTCCATCAGTGTTGATTTTGATCCAATACGGTTCTGGCAGTTTCCATCCAACCTGAATACTTCTAGTCGCCCGGAGTGATGAAAAGATGGCGATTTCATTCCATGTTGATTTTGATCCAATGGATATAAAAGCTCACGAGGTAAAATCGCCTACCACAACAAATCTCTCTTAAAGAGCGATTTCATTTGAGGAATCAAAAATCTTGAAACTCGTTCCTTTATGTAACCAATGCCTTCCAGAGCAAGAACATCTTCCAGTTAAGAAAGCAAAAATCTTCAATTTAAATCCTACCGGTATCACTATGTCAGACTTAATGTTGTTTATTACCGCTATGTGCAAGATATGCTTGAGCTTTTATATCCATTTATTTATATAAATACAGTTTTCCCCGACATCTCATTTGTTTATACATGGCGGAAGATTCATACTATATAAATTAATAAATGCAACAAAATAATAACGGAATGGAATGAGTGTGTGTGTTATATATAGACCAACCAGGAGTGAAATGACTTGTCGATGACTCTTCAATAAATTATATTTGGTTGAAGCAAGGTTTGAAAAACGGGTCACGGCTCAGGTCACGGACACTAGGTGTGACTGTTATAGTGCGTTTTCTCAGGTGTGAGCACGTTTTGGGCCAAAAACGCGTTATATAGTCAAAAATGCGTTTTGGACGTTTTTTAAAATAACGGGCGTTGTAAACGGTTACATAGGAAATAAAAAAAAAAATATTGATCCGAATTTCCTATGTAACGGTTATAACGTCGTGAAAACGTTTAACGAGTCTAAAAACGTTGTTACAAGGTATTTTAATTTTTTAATACTCCCCAAGTCCCTAAATAAATAACCTATTAATTTTTAAATTTTGTCCAACTAATAGATGACCTATATCATTAAGAAATTATAATACTACCATTTTATTTGATTATTGTTAGTATAAGAAATGTATATATTTCGATAGTCATGTTTATATTCTTTTACATAGGTGTTTTAAAATGCTTTTCACTATACAATTTACTTAAAGTTTGATAAAATTCGTAATCAGAAAGCTTTTCACTATGCTTTTCACTATACAATTTACGAAAGTTTGATAAAGTTTGATAAAATTCGTGTCCAAATCATGTACCCATTTTAGTCTTTAAAATTCGTGAATCCAACATATGATTCTCGTTACACTTCCGATCGCTTTCGACCATGGTGTTCAACATATGAACAAAGGATATAATTCTAATATTGATAATAATAATGAAGTAGGTAACAATAATGATGATATCAAGGAGGTTATGATAACGATAATGATGGTTATTATGATGATGATCCTTATGCAAACGAAGATAGCCAAGACCCGACAACGATGACTATGATGTGGAAAGGAACCGTCGAGAAAATAGAGAATACTTGAAAAAAGGTGGTGGTCGTAGTTGGTTCGCGTAGCTTTTTAAATGATGAATACTAGTTTAACAATCCTATGTTTTTTTAAATTTGTAGTTTTAATTTTTATAGTTAGTTTCCTTGTATCATTTAAAATATTTAATTCGAAGTTTTCGACTTTCAATCGAGAGAAGAAAAAAATCAAAAGAAATGGTAAGAAAGTTATTTACACGGTTATAACGTGCGTGATAACGGGAAAAGCTTGAGTTCTAAAACGCACGTTAAAATGTTATTTAGAAGAAAAAAACATTCAAACTAATTTTAGAAAAACGGTTACAACGTGTATGAAAACCGAAAACAGTACTATAAAAATCGCCGTTTTTTCCTATTTATCTACCCTAATAAAGGCACGGGGTTCGGGGACCCTCACGGCCACGGTATATGGGTGTGACCGTTTTAACTGTCGTTTTTTCGGTAAAAACGGACGTTTTTAAAACCTTGGGTTGAAGTACCCCTTAATTATTTTTTTTCCAATGAATCTCTTTCTCTTGGCCAATCAAAAAACTTTTTTTTTTTTTCGGAAAATGGGTCATTTGTCCAAAACATTTTAAAACATGGTTCAAATGGACGAGTAAAATTATTATGGGTGAAATGGACACAAAAAAAATAACAAGGATGAAACTGGATTCATCCTGACTTAAACTTAAAAAATAGCGAGGATAAAACTGGATACATCCTGATGTAAATTAAAAATAAGAAAAAGAATTTGAAAATGGGTAGGATGAAACTGGTTACATCCTGGCTATTTTTATATTTTTGTCCATTTAAACAGTATCAAAATCTAAATGTCTTTTCACCCAGGAATTATTGATTTTGGTCTTTTTAACCAATTTTGTGTTTTTTTTTTTTTGATGACGCTTCCATCAACAATTACATGCTAATGCTCATTCTTGCTATGTCACACGCGCAAGCTACGAATCAGCGTGAAATTCAGTTCACACAATAGGATGGACAAATGCATGTTAGCAAATGTTAATTGCCAAAATTATCTTCAAAGTGGAATGCTGTACTTTTTAGAAATGTAAGAAATTATATCTAATTTCAAAGTTTTATTTAATTATATTTCTATTTTCAATGTTCACATTAGCTTCGTGTTAATTTCACACTCCATATTTTTGCAGTTGTTGAATTCATTTCCATGTAGCATGTAATTTCGATGAGATGATACCTCTAAGAACTACTGTAATTCAGAAAAAGAAAAAAGAAAAAAAGAATCTAAGAGAACACTTTGTCAGTGGTCAGAGGTGTAAAAGGTGTTGGTCCGGCACATCCCACGAAGTCACGTGCTTAGCGTGTTGCATCATGTGCTGGGCTGTGCCAAAGATTTAGACGTGCTATGATGTGCTGTGCTAAATGGCGTGTCGTGTAGTGATGTGCCGAAAAATAAACGTGATGTGCCGTGTTGTGCTGTGCTAGCACACTTATTTTATGTTTTCCAAAATTAATATTTTTGAGATATTTTAATTAGTACATGTATTTTTACAGAAATAAATTAGCATAACAAAATTAAAATGTCAAAAAATGGCTAAAACAATTATTATTTTGTGAATATGCATCAAATGTGATGTATTGTGTAGTATTTTACGCATGACGTGGCGTCCTTTCTTCGCGTGCCGTGCTGTGCCGCGTACTAACACGTGTCGCATGCTGGGCTGGGCTGATGTGTCTATTTGTCTGGCACAACACAGCACATTAAACAAACGTGTTGTGCCCGTGCTGGGCCAGTCACGTGCTGTGCCGTGTTGTGCTCGAATTTTAACGTGTTGTGTTGTGTCATAAACGTGCTGGCCCGTCCGAATTTACACCTCTATCAGTGGTTATGGAAGTAAGCAAAATCAAGGACCGTCAATGGAAAATAAAGCAAATGAGAAAATTATGCCGGAATAAGAGTTGGGATTACAAACTTGAAACCTGTTAGAGTAATATTGTTTTCAGCGGCGGAGCTACGTGCAACTTGTGGGTGGCCATGGCTACCCCAAGATTATAGCAATCAAGTAGGATTACATGTAAATCTCAGTCGTAGATTTTCTAAATTTATATCACGTAGTCCCTCCAAGAAAACTTAATTATCTTATAAAAATAACTCCAAGTAGCCACGTTACTAATGTTTTCCTTGAAATTCCTTTTTATTTTATTTTTATATTTATTAGCTTTAGAAAACAAGTTTAGGTCGATCTTAGTCATCAATCAATTTAGTTAAAACCTAAAAGGAATCCTAATTCCTTACAAAACTACAACTAAGCTATTGCAAACCCCCATGGAAGACAAAACCAGAAGCGCTACCCAACCACCTGCAACAACTCCGACTTCTCCATAACCACCACCAAGCGATGCACCTCCTAAGGTATGTATTGTCCACGGTAACTTTTTCAGCACAGTTTAACTTGAAAAAATGGTCGTATTAGCATTTTTTTCTATAAGTTTGAATTTTTATATGACCCCTCCAACATTTAAATCCTAGCTCCACCGCTGGTTGTTTTCCCGGTACATTTGATTATGGTTAACATGTATTGAATAGTATTGGGTTCATTTTACAAGAATGTAAGTGGTACTTTGTTTTTGGACCCAAATTACATTCTATGACTGACGTTTAACCACAAAACCATTTTGGTGCAGCAAGCTTTCATAGCTCAGTTGGTTAGAGCACCCGTTTAGTAAGCGGGAGGTCTTGAGTTCAACTCTCAATGAAAGCAATTTGTTTTACTATCTTTTTTTTTTTTTTTTTTGCCTCCTTACAAAATGATCTTCGCCCCCACCCCGGCACCCCGTAAAAGAAGTTCCAAATTGTTGATGAATGGTCACAATATCTTCTTCTCTTTTAGCAAGTTGAAAAGAATAGTGTATCATAATCGAGAAAAATCATCGTCTCGAGACAATAAGAGTTGGTATACTTTGATTTACATATGCACCTCGTGAATGAGAAGAGTTGGTATACTTTGATTTACATATGCACCTCGTGAATGAGAAGATCGATTGTTTACTAAATCATGCATATTATTTCCATAAGACAATAAGAGTTGGTATACTTAGATTTACATATGCACCTCGTGAATGAGAAGATCCATTGTTTAACTAAATCATGCATATTATTTCCATTAATTTTGCTTTGAAAAATGGGGCATTTGTCCAAAATTTTAAAACATGGTTCTAATGGACGAGTAAAAATTAGTATGGGTGAAATGGACACTAAAAAAATAGCAAGAATGAAACTGGATTCATCCTGGTTTAAACTTAAAAAAGAGTGAGGATGAAAACTGGATGCATCCTAATATAAATTAAAAATAAGAAAAAATATTTGAAAATGGGTAAGATGAAATTGTTTACATCCCGGCTATTTTTACATTCTCGTCCATTTAAACAGTATCAAATTTTACATATTTTTTCACCCGTAAATTGTTGATTTTGGTCTTTTTAACCAATTTTGTGTTTTGCTTAACTAATTCTTGCGTCTTAGCAAATTAGAACAATTTATAAATAAGGTACTGTTGGAACGACCCAAGCCCGCATATGGGACGAACAAATTGTAACTTTGATGTAGTGGCCGTGTATGACCGGTCCGCATAGTGACGCATAATCATTATGGCGTTACGGAATACGTAACTTTGCAGATGGAGCCGCACAATCCGGCGATGTAGCGCCAACATGGCTGAGACAAGAAAGGTTACTTGGCATTAGCAACATTATGCGATAGTGTTGCATATCCTTATTCAGAGTTAGCCCAGCTCAAGGAAGGAATAAAGGATGAGATGCAAAGTCATGGAATGGCTTTGGCATGGTCTTAAGATTTGGCCAAAGCTTGGACTGTGCATGTGCATCAATGGTGAGGCCAAACACGCCATTGGTGATAGTTGCTCGCCAAAGGAGATGCAAGTGATGCATATGAAGCATGAAGATTGTACTAAGCAAGTCAAGACTCGGTTGGCATAATATTTGGATGTTGGCATCCAAATGAGCTAAGTGCAATGCAAGCCATAATAGTGCAATGCAAGCTATAATAGCACAACGCAAGCCATAATAGCAAAGATTTGGCGGTAGTGCAAGCCGAGTTGCTTGTTGCGATGTTTGGGACTTGAGTGCAAGTGCGAGATGCGAAGAGTGTGTGCATCACACACATACCAAAGTCGAAGAGCAAGTTAGATACGGTTATAAAGTGCTTTATAACCGAGTTTGCATATCCTAACAGGTGAAAGATGTGTGTGGCGCCATTGTACAAGCCAGCACCAAAGCTATGATTAAAAAGTGGAACTGGCGGTTAGGGAACTGCCCATGGACAGATGGTTGTCCATGGGGCGTGCAACAGAGTTTCATACGGATTGACCCTGGTTCTTGGCATTATAAATAGCCAGAGAACCCTTGTAAACGATTTGTTCAATAGTTCGAGTGTTGAGGAACCACATTTGCGGCAGAGAGTGATTGCTGCGTTAGGCTTAGAGAATAAGCTTGTAAAGTCCATTGGTTGGACGATTTTGTATCTTCCCCTTAAGCTAATAAAAGTGAGTTTGTTGGCTTATGCGTTTGGCTTTGGTTCTCTGTTGATTTGATTATACTCCCCCAAATTCTGTGAAGCATAAACATGGCAGAAACCTCTTTGTAGTATGTTATACATTGTTTGGTAGAGAAGATCTGAGTAAGACTTCCGTTGCATACTCTTGGTAGAGTTGGCTGATTGCATTGGTGCAATCTTATAAGGCTGAAATACAAGTGGGTGATAAGAGATCATCGAACCATTGTATTGTTAGGGTTATACCTTCAAGAAAAATTGCTTGGAGCATTTGAAGGTGTGACAATACGGGTATCAGAGCAAAGGTTGCTCTGTTTTAGCTTTTGTTGGAAGATTTTCTCTGTTTTGCTCGAGTTTAGTTGTTGAATTGCTAGAGATAATGGTCTGGTAAGAAGAGTTCGGAAGATACCTTGGTGATAGGATTGCTAACTTGGAAGATAGGATTGGTGGAGAGGTGCGCCATCCTAATGATGCCAATTATAAAGCAACTGTTATGGCTCGCATTCGGCTCTGGATGAGTATGTTGCTGGAATGATGGAGTCAAACCAAGATTCAACTGATAATTATGGTGATTTGGAAGGCCAAATCGATGCTGTTAAGACCATGTTCACGGGTGCCTTGAAAGAACTAACTGATGAGATTAGTGTCTTGAGGCGAATGGTGGGTGTAATTGGTGCAGATCAATCTACTGCAGGTGGTAATGGCAGTGACTTTACGAAGATTAAAGTCCCAGAACCTAAGACGTTTTCTGGCGCAAGAGATTCGAAGGCATTGGAGAATTTCATGTGGGACATGGACCAATACTTCAAGGCCGCCAGAACCCCGGAAGAACAAAAGGTTACTCTCGTTAACATGTACCTGGAGGGTGATGCGAAATTATGGTGGAGAACTGGGAATCGATGATGACCTTACTTCTGTCGTCGTCCAAGTATCGTGACATGGGATGTCATGAGAGATGAATAGAAGAGTCAATTCTTGCCAAGCAATGCGCTTAGTTGCAGAGAGAACTTAATGAGCCGAGGCATAGGTACACCACAGGAATACGTGAAAGAGTTTTCATCTCTGATGCTAGATATTCGCAACATGTTTGAGGAAGACAAGCTGAAGATTTCTCCATTGTTTCCATTACCAAGGTTAGAGTTCAAACCGATTACCGAGTCAACAACGATTTAGTTACAAAACAGATTCAAATTCAAAATCAAAAACATATGTCATTCAGATTAAACCGCCCCGAAAAAGCCGTTATAAATTTGAATTTCAATAATTCCCCTCTTTTTGCCAGACAACCAGTCACAACCACCTTTCCATAGTTAGTTGGTTAATTTTCACTGGGAAAATATTCCTGAGAATACATCAGTCAATTGATTATAGGATTACTCTTAACCCTAACCCTAATCCCAATTACTCGAAGCTTTATAAACAATACATTTTGTTTGGAGGCGACAAGTGAACATCGAAATGGTCGAAAACTCTCATGAAGTTGTAACTGATTTGACTGAAAAATTTCAGAGTGCAGCTCTTGAACTTGGCAATGTAGCAGATGCAGTTATCCATCATTATGAATCTGAAGAAGAAGAAGCAGAAGAAAGCCAATGAGATAACTGTCTTATTGGTATGATTATCATCGAAGGAAACATGAGTGACAAGACAGTGGAGGAACAAATCAAATTCACATGGAATATTATCCCTCCAGAAGAAGTCAAAGTTATTGAGCTTGATCCAAATATGATGGTTTTCAAATTCAAAAACCAAACTCAACTCAATAATATCTTTATTACAAGACCTTGGAGCATCGATGACCATTTAGTTTTCCTCCATCACTCTTTGGGAGATTTTCATTTACAATGATTTTGATTGGGGTTCTCAAGATTTCTGGATTGAACTCAAAGGATTACTTCCGAAGCTTATGAAGGTTAAGATTGTGGAAGACATGGGTAAAATATGGGAGAAGTTCGTGCTATTGAACCAAAAGATGCAATTCCGGAACCTGGAAAATCTGTTAAGGTTTGTGTGAAAATCAATCTCCAAATACCACTAAGAAGAAGAATTCTGGCAGTCAATTCAGCAGGAAACACAAAGTGGATTCGCTTTTATTATGAGAAGCAACCACATAAAATCTGTCCCAAGTGCTTTGTCTACAAAGACACTCGGAAAAAGCATGTCTTCAAAGAAAATTTCTAAAGATTGCACATCAAGCCACACTACTTTGGTACTTTAAAGAAGAAACCAAAACTCGAAGACTATCTCGGTTGAAGCCATTCAAACAAGTCGGGGAAGGATGGTAAGAGCAAAGACCTTTGTCCCACCAAAGGATGGTATTTTCATTGGGTTTGGAAAAGAGCAAGCAAAAGATGATGAAGTTTCTTTGAAAGAAGTTGGTAGGCTAAGAAAGAGACAAAGAAACTCGCACCTCGTTGAGAAAAGCCTAACCCTCCTACAATTGGTAATGCAAAGTATATGGAGTTATCTCGCACCACCAACAACCATCCTAGGAACCGCACAATCTAGCAATACCACGGTGGAGACACGGGTATCTTCTAGACATAATTCTATATTTCGTTTTTGGCAAAAATCCTACTATTACCATGAAAATCACAAGTTGGAATTGTAATGGTTTCAAAAATATGAACACTATGAATCATATACAAAATTTAAATAGGTTTTACAACCCTGATATTGTGTTTTTATGTGAAACAAAGATTGATTCTGATAAAATCCTTAAATTTGTAAAACCACTTAAATGTCCAAATTCTTTTCATATTCCTAGTAAGTGTAGAGTTGGTGGCCTTATTATCTTATGGAAAGATAGATTTAAGTTAGAAATAGCTGCACATGATAACAATATGATACATTGTCTAATTGTTAGTGACCCATCTAAACCAGAATGACTACTGCCTTGTATGTATGGAACCCCCTACCCCAATTTAAGAAATGATCAATGGAGCTATATCAGTAATCTAGGAAAAGAAAATCCTACACTTCCCTGGATTATTATTGGAGATCTAAACATAACTCTTAATCTGGAAGACAGAAATTCTAATAATGCTTCTTCCTCAACCTCTTCTAGTGTTGTTCAGCTCATTGATGATGCATGATTAACTGATTTAGGGTTTTATGGTAATCCATTTACATGGACAAGTAACAAGCATGGTACAGGGAGAATAAAATCAAGGCTTGACAGAGGTTTAACAAGTGCAGATTGGCTCCTTCTCTTCCCAAATGCTCATATACTTCATTTACCTCAGATGGGTTTTGACCAATGTCCAATACTTCTCAATTTATCACCCAGCAACTCAGGAGGACACAAAACATGGAGTTTCTTTGAATGTTGGTTAAGGGATAATTCTTGTAAAATACAAATCATCTCAGCATGGACTAATGAAGCAAGAGGTTCAGCTGGATATATCTTAGAGAAGAAGTTAAAACTTACTAGATACTTATCTCAATGGAACAAGACAACTTTTGGGAATATTTAGCACAAGATTCAAGATTTGCAGCATCAGATGACATCTCTACAAGGTTCCTCTAGGATAGTGAATACAAACCAAGTGCAAAACTGGAACAACAAATTGAAGAATGGCAAACAAGAAAAAAAACAGTTTTGGAGACAAAAATCTGGTGAAGGACATATCATTGATCTAGATAATAACACAAAACAATTTCACATAATGGCTAATCAAAGAAGATCAAGGAATAAAATTAAATCTTTAAAAGACAATAATGGGAATTGGTGTGTTGGAAGAGATGAAATGGAAGTACTTCTTAATCAGCATTTCAGTCAAGTCAGCTCAACAACTAACCCTGTAATCAGTGAAAGATTAATTGAGCTGATTCCAACATATTAACAAGGCAGAACAACTTGGTGCTTACAAGAATTCAGGATGTTATGGATATACATAATGCCCTCATGTCTATGAAACCTTGGAAGTCACTGAGGCCAAGATGGTTTCCTCCATGATTTTTTCAAACTCAGTGGGATATTGTTGGCAATGATGTGGTGGACATGATTCAAAGATTTTTCAGAACTGACAAACTTCTTAAAAGCATTAACAAGACCAATATCACTCTAGTTCCCAAAGTAAAGCTCCCTCAAACTATAGCCGAATATAGGACAATTGCATTGTGCAATACAACCTACAAGCTAATTACAAAAATCCTTGATATAAGAATCAAAGTCTATATGGACAGAATCATCTCCCAAATGCAATCTGCATTTGTCTCTGGTAGGCAAATATCAGATAATATCTTCCTTGCTCAAGAGATCATACAAATAATGAAGAAGAAAAAAGGGAAGAAAGGTTATATGGCTCTCAAATTGGATATGTCAAAGGCATTTGAAAAAGTTGAATGGGTTTTCTTAAGAAGAGTTATTACGCAAAAGATGGGCTTCTCCAACCAATGGTGTGATCTTATTGAAGAATGCATCAGTACTTCAGAAATCATCATAAAACTTAATACAACTAGAAGGTTGAGGCAAGGTGATCCACTTTCACCTTACCTCTACCTTCTCACAATGGAGGTCTTCACAAGGGCTATGGCGGATGCAGAAAATTAAGGGAAAATACAAGGTGTAAAAATTTCAAGAGCTGCTCCTCAAGTAACAAATCTTCTATTTGTAGATGACTACTTACTGTTTACAAGAGCAAATATACATAATGTAAACAACCTGTTGGATGTGATTCAAGAGTTCAGTGATGAGTCGGGGCGTGCGAGATAAATCTTCATAAATATGCAAATATTTTTTTATTTTTAATTTACACGAGGATGCATCCAGTTTCACCTCGCTATCTTTTTAAGTTTAAGCCGTGATGAATCAGATTCATTCTTGCTATTTTTGAGTGTCCATTTCACCCATACTAATTTTTACTCGTCCATTAGAACCATGTTTTAAAATATTTGGGCAATTGACCCAATTTTTCAAACCAAAATATGTGCCCCAGCTATACCTTCGTAACTCCTGGTACCCGGATTTTGCTCGCTCAACTATCAGCGAGAAGGACTTATAAGTGCCAGGATCGGTATCCAACTTAGATATTTCTTTTGTATCTTCTACAAATTCACTTGAACCGAGTGAAACTAGACTTCCAACAAAATTCGTCGGCCAAAAATGTTTTGGCATGCAGGGGATATCCAAAGTCACAAGTCTTCCATTATTTAGGTCACAAGAAACTAAAACATCCTCGTATGAATCTTCACCTTCTATACGTACTTGTCCGTGTAATAAAATCTCGCAATTCTTATTGAGATAATGCAGTGGCCGTAATGACCCAAAATTTGTTTCAGTTTTGGAAATACTGAAAATTTTGGTCCAAGAATCTATAACTCCATACTCTTTCATCACCCATAGATCGTTATTACAGTCAGGCCGCCAATTATTATTAACTGACAGATAAAGATCCTCTCCCAAAACAACCACATCCAGATTAAAAAACGAGTACAATTCATCGTCTAGATAGCAACTTGGTATCTGGAATTCGTCTTTGGTTCGCTCCTCAACTATATCAAACGAAACTATAACTCTTGTGTGTTTTATCCAGTGAATAATTCCATATAAAGTTTTCAAAGGCACATGACTATCACAAGGTACGTTTCCAATGCTATTCCATATATCTGAGCCGAATCTACTAACCCAAACTTCAGGAAAAATATCATATCGTTTGGTCACTATTAAAAATAACTTGTAATCATCAATTTTCCAATCATAACACACCCCATATTTAGACAAAGTCTTTGTTTTGCCAACAATTGATGTTGGTACCGATATATTCTGGTATTCTCGAGTTGATGGATTCCACAAACAAATCGTTTCGGGTATATCCCCATCAGGATTACTGATGGATAAGCCGATCAAGCCATTTCTTGGGTCAGCGAGAGGAGAATCAAGTACAGACACGTCACGTGGGAGATCAGTTTGAACAACCATATGGTAAGATGATGATGTTACATCGAAATCTATTGTATAATTAGAGCCATCCTTTTCATAGTAAGAATTTTCCGTACATGATGTTGGGGTTAATGGCTAATTGAGTATTGAATTTGAAACCTATTATAGGGGCTCCAAGGAAAAAGTTTTGAGGGCTCCTAAGGATTCTAGTGTCCTAAAATATGATAAAGGGAGACCTATTCTATACTTGAAAATACCAAAATATCCTTCACCCCTTAAATACCAAAACCTAAACCAAAATCAATTTAACACTTTCTATTCATCTCCTCTGCCTCCATCTCCTCTCCATAGCCTCTCCATCTCCTCCGTCACCTCTTTTTTCGATTAATCGTCGATTATCAATATTATTCATCGTCGATTAAAACATCTATAAAAAACTATGGACGGGTAAACGATAATAAGAGAAACAATAATCCAAAATCGGTGAATCAATCACATGCAACACCAAATGAGGAGTTAGATGAAGATGAAGAATTGAACAATCAAAGCGCTCAAACACCCGCAATGACTTCAATAAGGTAAGAATCAAAAAACCCATCTTCTTTCAATTGTTTTTGATGCAAGAATAGATAGAATCGACCCGATTTAGGGTTTAAAAAAAAACAATTTTGAAGCCAGTATACGGTTTGGAGTTCTTAGTTTCCAAACCGTACGTAGGGCATACTGGTTTGAAAAATGCAAACTTCCACACCGTATGCTTAACAGCTCGCGCACGGTATGGAAAATGCAAACTTCCAAACCGTATGTTAATCCTTAAGCAAAAATTGAAAATTTATATTCCCTACCGTAGGTAGTAATTTCCAAACCGTAGGTTCAACTGGGTTGATATACGGTATGGTTTTCACACCGTAGAAATGATTGTGTTTGCGTACGGTTTGGTTTTCAAACCGTAGGCTTGACTGAGTTTACCTACGGTTTGGAAATCAAACCGTAGGTTAACTAATTTTCACACCTTAATTTTCAGTTGTCAGCTTTGTTAAGTTCATTATATGTATTAACATAGTTGCTGACATTTTTAGGAATCGACAACCAAAGGCTAGGGATAAGGATAAGGTAAAGAAGAAGATATCGCAAGAAGTAACAC
The DNA here is from genome assembly GCA_023531295.1 of Papaver armeniacum. Taxonomy (NCBI): domain Eukaryota; kingdom Viridiplantae; phylum Streptophyta; class Magnoliopsida; order Ranunculales; family Papaveraceae; genus Papaver; species Papaver armeniacum. Next base: position 164,618 of record JAJJWW010009892.1, read on the forward strand.
CATCTCATGAGCGGACTCTCACCGCCTCGCAACAAGATTGCATTGGGTCTTTGAACAGGAGGAACAAAGGCATCGTCATTGGTGGACCAAGAGAAGAAGTGACTGAACGTGCACTTGCGGTTGCTCAACAAAGCAATCACGAAACGGAAGAACATGGTGATCTTCCACCTACAAATGAAGGTGATCTTCCACCTACAAATGATGACAAAGGAAAGGAAAGAAGAAGTATAAAGCTCCACCTTCAGCAAAAGAAGTGATCGAGGCTATGGTGTTAATGCCGCCCAAGGCAGCAGAAGTGCTTGGGGTTTGCCTAGAGATGGGGGTGAAGTGTTATTTAGTTATGAAACTTCATGGGCTGCAAGAGTTTGTGCGGTGAGAGGTAAAGATCTCTCCTTAACTTTGTCGATTCTCATTTTTTTTCTTACCATTATTTAATCTTTCTTTAACAATTTCATGTTTTCTCTAGGATCATACAAAAGCGGTTCCTAACCGAAGCGTCAAACAACTCAATATTGGCCATTGGATGATGAATGTGATCTTTGTTAAAGCCTTGGTAGAAGGTTCGGGTTTATGGTCTGCATTTGAGTATTCACAAAAGCACTTCGATGTTGTCACTTTTTCTCGGATTGAGAGAGAAAGGTTTTGGGCCGAAACCACCACCTTTCATCTCCCGTTCGTGAGAAATGACCATCACCCCAGACGATGTTCATCAAATTACTGGGCTTCCCGTGGAAGGTAAAGCTGTTTTTGAAAATTTTGACGACTCAATGCCTTTTGACAAGCTTTGTGACTTGGCTCGAGAGTGTCTTGGGTGGAGCAAGGCAACAGCGGAAGACAGTTTGAACTTATTGCTGGGAGCCGAGACCTAGAGCCAAAAGGGTAAGAAAGAGGAATGAAACAAATGTGGTAAATCAACATTGTAAGAAAGATTAAATTGAAGAATTTGAGGGAAATGTTTGAAGGATCCAAAAGAAGGAACAAAAGGGATTGATGAAAGAAGATAGCATTAGGCATACGGCTATTGCTTATTTGTTATATGGTCTTGGCACCATCATTTTCCCGATCTTACGGCAACCTTAGGGTCAAAGCTTCTTATCTCCAATTCTTGAAGACATTTTCTCTTGATATGAATAATGAGGTACCGCATTACTCATGGGCCACCGCGACCCTTTCTTATTTTTTGATAATCTTGGTAAAGCTACAAGATGGAATTGCGTTCAAGTTGGAGGAAATGTTTTAATTGTCCGGTAATTTTCATTTATTTTCTTTCAAATTTCATTTTATAATTCGATTGTCCAAGTAGCATAACCAAGTATGTATCATTCACTTTTGTGCGAGTCATGGGTTTATGACCATTTTCCTACGCTCGAGGCCAAGTGAGGATTCAAAATGGGATAATAATTTACCTCCGGAAGGAGATACCCTTACACCGGGAGTTCAACGAAGCATAAAGAGCCGTACATTGCTAAGATCAGGGAAGATTTGGATGCTATGACAGTGGACAAGGTAGTGTTTGACCCATACCTAAGGCTCAATGATGGAGTCGACCAATGCGAAATTTCAAGTGTGTCAACCTACAACGGGCCATTTTATCATCCTACGGGGTTTGTGATGTACAATCCTCATAGAGTTCTACGTCAACTTGGGTATGTCCAGAAGAAAGTTACCAAATCTTCTTTTGAGGTAGATAAAGAACACTCCGCCATTTCAGATACTTTAACACCCCGGTGAAACCGAATTTCACCCCAACACCGGTGGTCGAATTTGTTGGAAAGACCATATTGCACTCCACATCCAACTTAAATTGGATGAGTTAACAACAATTCCTAACACTAGCGAAGCCGATGACAATTACTTGCCTTGGTTTCTTGAGTGGGGTCATCCTTATGTGCTTAATATGGATCCAGAAGCGGATAAGTATAAAAATAATGAGGTTAGTCAAGGACAGAATGAGCTACGGAAGATGGTGAAGCATTGGAAGGATCAAGCATTGATGATGGTATGTTATTACGCTACTAAATTTAGAATTTATTTAAATGCAAGTTTTTGAACTATATACAAGTTTGTGATGTTCTTTTGATATGTACTAGGCTTCTAGATGTAAGGTCATTGTCAAGAACATTACCGGTTGCATTAAAGCTAACCAAATGATGACGGTTCCACAATTGAAGAAACTGCGGAACCAAATTAAATACATGCCCATCCCTGAAAAAGAAGGCCTCTTTGCTTCCTCAAGTGCTTCAAGTGACGATGCCGAACCTAGTGGTACCAAGAGGAACCGGTATTCAAGTGACGATGACGAAGAATTTCAAGAGGATGTTCAACCAAAAGCTGGACGTGGTGGTCGAGGTGGCCGAGGTGGTCGAGGTGGCCGAGGTGATAAAGTTGGATTGTGAATTTCTTATCGTGTTAAGACTATGAATTTCTTTCTCTTAGGTTAGATTATGAACTTCTCGTGTTAAGACTATGTTTTTCTTTTATGATGGATTATGAATTTCTTTCTCCTAGGTTGGTTATGAATTTCTCGTGTTAAGACTTAAAATTTAGTTTCTTTTGTGATGAATTTCTCGTGTTAAGCCTGATTTTTGTAAATTTTGGGTTCCCTTGAGATTGCGTACGGTTTGGAAAGCAAACCGTACGTTCTCCTGAGTTTTTGTACGGTTCGATTTCCAAACCGTACGCGATCTCAGGGTGTCTTACGGTTTGGATTTAAAACCGTATATAGAACCCAAAAGTTGGAAATATTTCAAAAGGTTGACAGTACTACGGTTTGGAAATCGAACCGTAGTGGTACCAGAAAAAATTTGACAGTACTACGGTTTGTTTTACAAGCCGTAGGTTTCCCTGAGATTGCGTACGGTTTGGAAATCGAACCGTACATTCCCCTCAGTTTTTGTACGGTTTGATTTCCAAACCGTACGCGATATCAGAAATCTGTCTTTTGAATTTAGGTTGTTATTCATCAACAAGTAGCGGCTCGACAAATTGGCCTTGATCAGTGTGTTCCAGATGTTCGGAAGAGAAAGCCATCAGTCTACCAACTTAAAATTTCTTTAGATTGCACATATTTGAATGAATAAAAAAACACAAATGAGTAATTCAAAATACAAATTTTATTCATAATGAAGCATACTAAAGCATCCATCATAACAAGTTTTATGAAGCATACAAATTTTTTCTCCACCTTTCACTATATCTATTCATCCTCTTTCGTCACTCATAACAAGTTCAAATGGGGCATCCCTCGACAATTGTAATGACCTCCAAAGTTCAAACCTTTCCTCGAACCGATTACACCAACCCTTGGGTATTTCGCCATCACCACCGTCTCCCTTCCTTAATGGAGGTAATGGGCAATCTTCTCTCAATTGGAGGCCGATAAAATGGTTCATCAACACAAACCCCATGATGACCCTCCTTGGTGACATTTCTTCGGTAAAAATACATCTTGTTGGTGCGTATGTAGCACTATATCCATAGGAGAAAGTATGAATAACGCAATGGAATGAGTTGGCGAGTAGATAGCCACATATTGGCATTGCCATCCAATATTCACTTGTCAATCTAATGTTTCCCATTAAATGCCGTTCAAGTGCTTGGAACTTCTCATTTAACGCCGCCTCCGTTTCTTCTTTTCCACATCTCATCATTGGCTTGTAGAAATCGGGAAAACAACGTAGTTCAAGCAAACACTTTTGTCTTACATAAGTTATTTGGTCGTTACCCCAATCATTTGCATCCTCAAAATGTCCAAGTTGATCTATGAACACATGGTAACCACAATTTCCATCACCCTCAACATCATCGGTGGACTTCACGTACTGGATAAAATGTGGTAAACAGTGCATATAATTTTTAAATATTGTGTAAGTAGGTCGAATATAATTACCTTCCTCATCTATGGGGGTGATATCATCGGACCTACATCCCAAAAACCGTCTCTTTCTCACCACTAACAACTCTTTTGTGGGGGTGATTTGCGATGGTTCGGCTAACGGTGCTTTTCCTTTGACGACATTACATCGGCTTCTCGCTAATTGCTTAATACAAATTCCTTTAACTTGTGCAACTTTTGTTGTTGAGCCTTCTTGGGATGGAACAAACGTCTTCTTGGGCCCTTTAACCTTCACTTCACTATCTCGACTTGGTCCGCCTTTTTTCATTTCATTCAATTTACGTTTGTTTGTAGACTTACCTTTTCCTTTAATGACCTCCTCCTCATACAAGGCGTTCGCTCAAAACCCGAAAGATCTCGTTGCCTTGAAGCCGGTAATTGTGGTCCTTCTTGAACCACTCACTTGGCTTCTTCCCTCCGTTCTTTCTTTGTTTGTTGAGATGGAGGCCTACCCTTACCCTTCCCCTTAGTTGGTTCAAGAATATCATTTGACGTGTGAGGGCAGTTGAATTTCCGCAACTCATACAACCAAAGTTGTCTTTGAGCCGGATACAATGAAGCATACTTTTCAAATAGTTCTTTGTGCGCCTCGGTGTCGCAAAACACTTCTCCAAAACCTTCATTGGGTAACAGATCATCGAAGCTAAGTTGTCTCCAAAAAGGATCGATGTCTTGGATTGGGATAAACTTTGGAGAGTACTTAGCTATAATATGCTTACATGGAAGGCCCAATGACGACATGTTGGGACAAATACAATCCCTTGGAATAAATTTCTCCAAAGCTTTCACTTCCTTCATAATCTTCTTAATCGCCCAATGCGATACATAGAGATTAATTCCTCGGAGCCAATGACTATCCGGATCAGTAGTTTCCCTTCTAGATCTATTAAACTCAAAATCCTCATTTACTCTATCGATATCACGCTTAAAGTACTCATCCATAGCTTGAAAAATCACAACAAAACCACCATCGCACCCATTTAACATCCTCTTGAATCGAAAGTGAGATGACTCCACCGTGCTTGTGGCTTGGTTGCCATAATGTTTATGCTTGTTTATCCATGCACTAACAAATTTTTCCTTGTGAGGATCCAATATTTCATTCTTCAAATATGCTATCACCTCCGGGTAGCTTCCCCAATTGTCAAATAAAATACTCTCCTTTACAAAATACATTCCTTCCGTGGTCGACCATGTCAACTTATCCCACTCGTCTTGGAACCTAGCCCATTTAACCGCGGCTACTTTGTCATCTTCAACAAATTTCTCTTTGGATTCTTTTTGTTTATCCAACGGGAGTTTCTTAATCATCTCCATAACGGTTTTCCTTGGTATTTGAATCATATTCTTGCAATTAGTTTGCACACTGTTCCATAAATGAAAAGTACAAAGATGATGGTGTGCGTCGGGAAAAACACGTTCTATCGCCCACATCAATGATTTCTCCTTATCCGTGATCAATACCTTAGGAGTGTAACCTTCTTGGTACAATAACTTTACCTTTCCTAATGCCCACAAATAACTCTCCTTCATCTCGTCTCTCAATAAACAAAAACCGACACTAAATGGCGCCTTTGTAGATGTTTGCCCCACAAAGTTCAATATCGGCATATTGTACTTATTCGTTTTATAGGTGCAATCCATGAAAAGTATTTGATGGAAACATCTCGCCAACCTTACGAATTCCGGATGAGCCATGAAAAGATGTACCAACTCCTTTTTCTCATTTACGTCATAGGCTACCGAGTAGTTCGCCTTTTCTGCCAAATACAATAGTTGTTGCATAAGTAGTCTATCTTCCCATTCCTCGCTCCTAATTTTTTTCTCTTTCATTGTAGATGGTAGACAAGATAGATGTGTTTTTTCATTTAATACCTTCACACTAGCTAGAATATCAATAGGCCTTGTTCGTTTTTTAGTCAACACTTTTACTAGCTTCTTTTCTTCGGGGTTGAGCCTTGCCGGATAAGGATGATTAAGCAAATTAACTATTCGGGATAGGATGGTTATGATAACCCGATTTAACTTCACTCATATACCACACTTTCTTTTCTTGGTTGAAATTAAATTGAAGTTTAAAAGGACACCCGGTCTTTTTTGTATGAGTAACTTTCTTTTTCCCCGAGGTCATTGGTCGATTTAACTTCATATACTCATGACCTTTTCTTTGATGACTCTCGTATTTTCCACTAGACTCGCAAACCATTTGAAAGTTGTATTCTTTAACTTGTTTATTTTGGACTATGATACACATCTTCTTCAACCCATGTTCTCGAGCCCACTTTTTTGCATCCTTTTTATCTTCCCATTCAAAGTTGTTGGCATAGTGAGAACTTGTATCTTCGGAAAAAATATCCAGAGCTGCAGGTTGATCTTCCATTGGTTCAGTTTGATCGTCCATTAGTTCAGGTTGAAGATCGAGCTATAAACATATGAAAAATATTGCAAAGGATTAGAAAAATATGCATCTGAAAACATACACATACGGTTTGGAAAGAAAACCGTAGACAAGGATACGGTGAGGACTTCCAAACCGTATGACACCCTGTGATTTCCTACGGTTGTGTTTCCAAGACGTAGTCTTACCTGTGATTGGATACGGTTTGGAAACCAAACCGTAGATGCATGAATATCATTAAATGCATTCATGCGACTACGGTGTGAAACACCACCGTATGTACCTACAGTTTGGAGTTTATATTTTCCAAACCGTAACTTCTGGGTTTAGAATTTCCGACGGTTAGGAAATATGAATTTTCCAAACCGTATACCTTGCTACGGTTTGGAAGTATGAATATTCCAAACCGTATATAGCATATACGGTTTGGTCGATAATTTATCCAAACCGTATGTTTCTCACGGTTCAGATTTAGAGGTTTTCAAAAAACAAAAAACTCCAACTTTGTACGTACTTCATGCGATTAAAAACAAGAGAATTGTTATTAGAGTTAAGTTAGAGGTATACCTCACTCTTTAGAGCCTTTGGTTCTTGATATTCATCTTCTTTGGGTTCTTCAAATTCATAATAGTGTTCATATTCTTCATGTATAGGTTGAGGTTGTGGTTGGGTTAGAAAAGGATTTTTGTTTGATTTGGTAGATGAGGATTCACCTACCTCACTAATCTTACTAGAGCCACTCATTTGGATTGAGAAAACCTAAATTTCTAGGTTTTTCTCAAACTTTTTCTTCTTCCTTCCCTAATCTTGATATTTTGATTTTCAGAGACTAGGTATAAATCAAATTATTCATAGAGGGCAAATTAGCCAATACATATAATAGTTGGATAAGCGGTTTTGTTGGTTACTATTTGGAAACCCATGTTTTGTCATTTTGTGAGCCCTCAAAACTTTTTCTAGAAGCCCCTATAATATGTTTCTTGAATTTGGGTAAACAGGTTCACAATCACCAAACTTGGTGTTTATATAAAATTGAATTTTATTGCACTCAACACTTTGTTTGTACAGGACCTTAACTTTCTTACAAACTCTCACTTACTTTAGCTTTCACTCCAAAAGTGCTACACTTCCCCCATTCACTTCCCTCACTCCCTTCCCTCATTAGGTGTCATCGTTCTTAGCCCTTGATCCCTGAATTGAGATCAGCAGGGGGTCCCATGATTATTGGATTTAACTACTAACATATGCTTGACACGTAAGTGGGGGAAGTGAGTGGGGGATATATATCATTTTCGTTGCTTTCACTCGATCACTTCACTGACCTTACTACCCACTTTGGGTTTCCACTCAACTACTCAACTATACATCACTTTGGGTACTCGTTCAATTACAACTTCTCCACGATCTCTACTGCCCTATTTATAGGGAGCTTCCAGCTACGCTAGCCTTGTCTAGAATATTCATTACTTCACCGACCTTATGAAGTCCAGAACATTCTCTAACTCTCTAGTGTTCGACCTATTCCAGAAGACTCTTGACTTTTAGATTTCTATTACATTTTCTTACTGACTTTGTCTAATCTAAACATTTCTAGATAACGTGTTGTCTTGACTCCAGAAGACTCTTGACTTTTAGATTTCTATTACATTTTCTTACTGACTTTGACTAATCTAAACATTTCTAGATAACGTGTTGTCTTCACTCTTCTAGACATTTCTTGTTACCGTACTGACTCTAAATATTTCTCGGTATCAAGCTAACGGACTTGATGGATAAATCTCCACTTTTCTAGATTCTTCTAATCCATTATTAATTAGGCATAATCAAGTTTATATTTTTAACATCCTCCCTTAAACTTGATTTGCCTATAACTCCACGTCGTACTTACAGGTGGATGAAATTGTTGTGCTTCTGTAATTCTTTTTACATGCTTATGATCCTGTCTTTGGTTGTTTCCTTTCACTACCCATATCGTCTTCTTCCTGTCTATTTTTCCGTTGACATTTTTCTTTCCTTCATAGTTTTTCTGGACTCCTGCTTTTGTGTCGTTGCTCCACGTCACATTTCTCCATCTTTTACTTTTCACAACTTCTCTAGCCGATTCACAACTTGCGGAGTGGAAAAATGGTGACACCGGATCTCCGTAAATTTCATTTAGACTTCTCGTTCGCAGAGGCCTCTCGCTCGAGCTTCCTTCTGATGATGACGGTTCAACACGTTCTAATCTGGGAGGCGACGGAGATGGTGAAATTTCTTGAGCAACTGAATCTGGTGGTACCTGTTGCTCCTCTTCTTCTTCCAGGATCTGGAGGAAATTATACTCTTTTTCTTGAACACCAAAATCCCAGACGCCTTCTTCATCGAACTCCACATCTCCACATATGACAACCTTTCGATTGGTCGGATCGTACAACTTATATCCCCTGGATCGAGCATCATAACCGATAAATATGCACTTCACATTCTTGTCACGAGCATATACAATGCTTCCGAATACTCGCAAATGTGAAATTCCGGGTTTAACTCCACTCCATGCTTCTTGAGGAGTCATGTTCCACACATTCTTCGTGGGACACCGGTTCATCAAGTAAACACACAATCAACTGCTTCTGCCCAAAACTCCCTGGGCAGTTTCTTGCTCTTCAACATACTCCGGGCCATGTTGAGAATCATCCTGTTTCTCCTTTTGGCAACTCCATTTTGTTGAGGTGTGTATGGAACCGTAAGAGGCCGACGGATTCCATTGTCTTCACAGTAAGCTTCGAACTCCTTCTAAGTAAATTCACCTCCTCTATCTGATCTCATAGCCACAATTTCAAAACTGCTTTCTTTCACCACAACGGATTTAAATTTCTTGAAATAGGAGAAGACCTCCAATTTTTGTTTCAAGAAATAAACCCAGGTTTTTCGACTAAAATCGTCGACAAATATGAGGAAATAGTTATTTCCACCATAAGAACTTGGCTTAAACGGTCCACAAACATCTGTGTGAACCAACTCTAGTGGCTTTGTGGCTCTCGTCAATGTTTCCTAGGGAAAACTTTTTCTAAAATGTTTTCCAAGTAAACATCTTTCACACAACTGATCCGGGTGGTCTATTCTTGGCAAACCTCTAACCATCTTTTGCTTGGACAATAACTTTAATCCTCCAAAATTGAGATGTCCATACCTAAGATGCCAGAGCCATGACGAGTCTTTCAGATAGGTTGTTAGACATCTCGTAATGTCATTTTGAATGTTCAAATAGAACATCCTATTCCCCGTCATCGGCACCTTGGCAATCAACTTTCCTCTCATTATATAAAGACTAAGGTCCTTCATGCTCATCCTATAGCGTTTTTCTAAGAGTTGTCCCAAACTTAGTATATTCATTTTTACGTTAGGGACATAATAAACATCACAAATAAACTCATGATTTTCATTTTTCAACTTAATCAAAATTTTGCCATGACCACTCACCGTTTTTTTTTCCTCCATTCACGAACGTCACGTTGCCGGAAACCGATTCATGAAGCTCCACGAACTTCTCCTTTGTGCCGCACATATGGTTGCTTGCTCCTGTATCAAGCACCCACGTACAATTTTCATCATACTCATCTCCTTTACACGCAACTAACAAGGTCTGGTCTTCTTGATTTTCTTTACTAACATAATTAGATTCTTCTTCTACGTCATCTGATGAAAACCAACATTCCCGAGCATAATGACAACGTTTATGACAATTATAGCATTCAACTTGAGATTTGTCATACCTTGGCGTGTTATTGTTGCGCCATGAATGGTTTCCTCTACCACGACCTCTTATGGAGCTTGACCACTGGCCCCTCTGATCATCGTTATTCTTCTTGCCTCTTCCGTCGTCGTAGCCGCGTCCTCTTCCTCTAGCATTACTACTAGAGCTCTCTCCTTTGTCTTTCAAAGTGAGCTTCGCCTGTAGAACTTGTTCTACTGCTCCCTCTTTGCTTATCTTTCTCATTCTTTCTTCATGGGCTTGTAGCGATCCCATGAGCTCATCCACGGTCATGGATTCGACATCTTTGGACTCCTCAATTGCGACGACGATATAATCAAATTTTGGAATGAGTGACCGCAATATTTTTTCGATCACACGACTATCACTCATGACCTCACCATTTCTTCTTAGTTGATTGATGACAACTAAAACTCTTGAAAAATAATATGATATTAATTCAGACTCTTTCATGGAGAGAGATTCAAACTCACCTCTTAGAGTTTGCAACTGCACCTTCTTCACTTTATCCACGCCTTTGTAGGAATTTTGCAAAATCTCCCATGCTTGCTTTGCATTAGCGGCTCTTGATATCTTCTCGAAGGACGACTCATCCATGCCTTGATAAATAAGGAAAAGAGCTGTTTTATCTCTTTTTCTTGATATACGTAGCATATCTTTTTCATTTTGCGGTAGCGCCGCTTCATCCTCCGGTTCAACATAACCTTTTTCTACTATCTCCCATGCATCTTGCGAGCCTAGTAACGCCTTCATTTGAATGCTCCAATTTTCATAATTATTTTTGGTGAGCTTAGGAATTTGGAAGGGAAACATTTCAGTAGCCATAGGATCTGTGGCTTTGATACCACTTTGTTGGAAATGATTTTGGGGTTAATGGCTAATTGGGTATTGAATTTTGGTAAACAGGCTCACAATCACCAAACTTGGTGTTTATAGAAAATTGAATTTTATTGCACTCAACAACTTTGTTTGTACAGGACCTTAACTTTCTTTCAAACTCTCACTTACTTTAGCTTTCACTCGATCACTTCACTGACGTTACTACCCACTTTGGGTTTCCACTCAACTACTCAACTATACCTCACTTTGGGTACTCGTTCAATTACAACTTCTCCACGATCTCTACTGCCCTATTATATGGAGCTTACAACTACTCTAGCCTTGTCTAGAATATTCATTACTTGACCGACCTTATTCAGTCCAGAACATTCTCTGACTCTCTAGTGTTCGACCTACTCCAGAAGACTCTTGACTTTTACATTTCTATTACATTTTCTTACTGACTTTGACTAATCTAAACATTTCTAGATAACGTGATGTCTTGACTCTTCTAGACATTTCTTGTTACCGTACTGACTCTAAATATTTCTCGGTATCAAGCTAACGGACTTGATGGATAAATCTCCACTAGATTCTTCTAATCCATTATTAGGCATAATCAAGTTTATATTTATAACAGATGATCAAGTAGAACACTAAACTTGTCGTTTTGAATATCATGTTGATGGTGCATCCTAATTAACTTGGGGTTTTTTACCAATTCATACCAGAGTTTGCATACACACCTGAACCGAATGACCGATGTGACTGAAAACTTCAAAAGTATATCGTTGATAATATCTTCATGAAGGCTTGCCAGTGTCGCCATTGTGCTTAGGTTTTTCTTCTTAATCATATAGCTGTTGGAATTTGCAGGATGAATGCAGGTAGGTAGGTACTGTTGTTTATATATATATACTAGGTATCACCCCGGCCTATGGCCGGGGCTCAACCTCTATCGAGTTTTCTATGTTATTTGGTCGGCCGGTTGGTATCCTCCAAATATTTTAATTAAGGACCGGAATTTAAATATCCAAAGCATTGTTTCGTGTTTAGTTAGCCGGGACATATCGCCCGGTGCTTAGTTGTACCCTATGAACTTGTTTGTTCTTTTAGTCGATGAAAATTAGCCGGGGCCGGGGCCTACGGCCCAGGCCTTAGATTAGAAAATATAGGATAGTGTAGTATCCATCTTATTAGTTAACCGGGGCTCAACCTCTATCAAGTTTTCTATGTTACTTGGTCGGCTTGTCGGTATCCTCCAAATATTCTAGTCAAGATGTAAGTTAATTGGGGCTCATAGATACGGTATTTAAATATCTAAATTATAGTATCGTGTATATTTAGCCGGGACATATCGCCGAGTGCTTAGTTGTATCCTACAGACCTGTTGTTTTGTTGGTCAAAGAAAATTAGGATACAACGTAGTCTCTATATTAAAATTAGTTGTGATTTGGATGAAATCAAGAGTTTAAGTGTATATAAGTTAGTCGTGGCAAATGTGTTTTGCGGTTTAGCTTATATGTTAGCCAGATACTAAGGCCTCGATATTTTGTTGGTCGAGTCAAATTACCACCCGGACATACCCCTTAAACTATTTTAAAAATTAATATTTGCATTAAAGTTAACATAATTATTATAAAATTAAATTAAGTTAAATTTTTTGATTATATTGAATTACATGACAGAGGGGACTAAATATATTGTAGGGTCATAAAATAAGGGTTATTAGTAACATATATCCGTTAAGGTATATGGGGACTACCAGGGCCCTTTCAAAAGACTTATTGCAGTACTGATTTTGAATGTTTAGCGCCAACGTTGGCAGTAGCAATTTCTCTCCACCTTGAATTACATATTCTTTAATCTTTGTAGCGTGATCTTAATGATACTTGGCAGAAATTTCTTTTTATTATCGCTTTTTCTATTTAAGCACTGCTATTTAATTAAGGTTAAATATCAAACCTATCAAAAACAAATCTTACCTTAGCAGCAGAGAAAGAGATCATCATGACTGGTAAGATCTACAACTGATTTTTTATTGCATTGTTTATGGGTAAAAATCGTTTCCGCCGATTTCGGTAAATTCGGTAGGTGAGTGAGAAACTGGTTTAAACCCTAAACAAATGTGCTGCACGTGAGCACTTTATAGATTCGAGAGATCAATCTGAACAAGTCCGGCCTAAACAAAGAAATGACCGTTCCAGACTTGCTTCGGTCACAAAGTGGAGGAGAAGGGTTGATTTGGGGAGGGAAGCAAAGAAAGGTGTTGAGACCAGAATAGTGGGAGAGTAGTGTCTCGACTTGTATCGAGAAAGTGAAAGCTTAGGAAGCTTGCAAGAGATGGAAGCTTTTTGGAGAGCTTGCAAAGTTGCCTTTCTCGAGAGTGTTGTATTTTTCTCCGACCGAGACCTGTCGTCCTGGGTGGGAAATAGGTAAGACCTATTTATACAAGTCGAGATTGAAACGTACCTGGCCTCATGAAGGAAGAGAGTAAAGGGTGAAATAATGGGAGGAGGTGGTAACCACATGGTGTTAATGGGTGAAAACGTTTTCACCATTATTTCCTCATTTATTTGACCGCTTTATTCCTATTCACGCTTTATTAATGTGAGCGTAGTGTACGTCGTAAGTCAGTGACCACCAAACCAAAACCCTGGAAAGCATCCCCCAGTTTGTGTTGATATCTCGAGTGTTGGTTGCACCTTGAGTGCAAGTGGCGCGTGTGGCATGTGCCATTGGCATGTGTGGAATGCCTTGGTGGTAGGTTGTACGTTGAGTGTAAGTGGCAATGCCGAGGAAATTTTAGTGGCGTGTGTGTGGCATGTGCCAATGGCATAAAGGAATGCCTTGGTGGTAGGTTGCATGTTGAGTGTAAGTGGCAATGCCGAGTCGCTAGTGGCGTGTGTGGCATGTGCCAATGGCATGTGCGGAATGCCTTGGTGGTAGGTTGCATGTTGAGTGTAAGTGGCAATGCCAGAGCTGCTAGTGGCGTGTGTGGCATGTGCCAATGGCATGTGCGGAATGCCTTGGTGGTAGGTTGCATGGTTTGCAAATTAGGCTACCAGCGAGCATGTTGGCATGTGCCAATGGCATGCGTGGCCGTTAGGGCCGTGGCCTTGGTAGGAAAAGCTACCAGCGAGCATGTTGGCATGTGCCAATGGCATGCGTGGCCGTTAGGGGCCGTGGCCTTGGTAGGAAAAGCTACCACCGAGCATGTTGGCATGTGCCAATGGCATGCGTGGCCGTTAGGGCCGTGGCCTTGGTAGGAAAAGCTACCCACGAGCATGTTGGCATGTGCCAATGGCATGCGTGGCCGTTAGGGCCGTGGCCTTCATAGGAAAAGCTACCAGCAAGCATGTTGGCATGTGCCAATGGCATGCGTGGTCCGTTAGGGCCGTGGCCTTGGTAAGAAAAAGCTACCAATGAGCATGTTGGCATGTGCCAATGGCATGCGTGGCCGTTAGGGCCGTGGCCTTGGTAGGAAAAGCTACCAGCGAGGATGTTGGCATGTGCCAATGGCATGTGTGGCCGTTAGGGCCGTGGCCTTGGTAGGAAAAGCTACCCGGCCCGAGCATGTTGGCATGTGCCAATGGCATGCGTGGCCGACTTGGCCTAGGTTGCATGGTTTGTAAGCCTAGGCGCGGGCGCCATTTTGGCATGGCGTGGCTAGGGCCAAGCCGGCAGTGCTTGGCTTGGCGTGACGTGACTAGCGTAGCTAGGACCAAGGCAGAGTGCGTTTGGCATGGCGCGGCTCAGCTCGGAGCTAAATGTGACTTGGCATGGTTTGCCATTGGCATGGAGGTGAATTAGGGTTTTCTTCGTTGTAACCCTAATTTGAAAAATAATACCCTATTAAATACGACTACCTGCCTTAAATGTCCTAATAAATGTGTCACTGGTGACATTAGGTTATTTTTTAGGGTTTTACAAGTTTACCCTTTATTTAAAAACCACCATCAACACCTGGAAATCCTGTTTCTATATGCTTGTGCATGTTCCTCCGCCCGGGATCTTCTAGAGTAATTGAGATTGGACTTCCATCTCCGGCCAATGTGGGGAAGCTGTGCGTGCTTGCTAGCGGGACCGATGTAAACAAAGAGAGAGTAGGTGTTTCTACAGATAGCAAAGTTTCCTTATCTTGCTTTCCTTCACGTGCGGCTTCAATTAGGGCATTATTCATGCTAGGTCAACTGCTTCTGCCCAAAACTCCCTGGGCAGTTTCTTGCTCTTCAACATACTCCGGGCCATGTTGAGAATCATCCTGTTTCTCCTTTTGTCAACTCCATTTTGTTGAGGTGTGTATGGAACCGTAAGAGGCCGACGGATTCCATTGTCTTCACAGTAAGCTTCGAACTCCTTCTAAGTAAATTCACCTCCTCTATCTGATCTCATAGCCACAATTTCAAAACCGCTTTCTTTCACCACAACGGATTTAAATTTCTTGAAATAGGAGAAGACCTCCAATTTTTGTTTCAAGAAATAAACCCAGGTTTTTCGACTAAAATCGTCGACAAATATGAGGAAATAGTTATTTCCACCATAAGAACTTGGCTTTAACGGTCCACAAACATCTGTGTGAACCAACTCTAGTGGCTTTGTGGCTCTCGTCAATGTTTCCTAGGAAAAAACTTTTTCTAAAATGTTTTCCAAGTAAACATCCTTCACACAACTGATCCGGGTGGTCTATTCTTGGCAAACCTCTAACCATCTTTTGCTTGGACAATAACTTTAATCCTCCAAAATTGAGATGTCCATACCTAAGATGCCAGAGCCATGACGAGTCTTTCACATAGGTTGTTAGACATCTCGTAATGTCATTTTGAATGTTCAAATAGAACATCCTATTCCCCGTCATCGGCACCTTGGAAATCAACTTTCCTCTCATTATATAAAGACTAAGGTCCTTCATGCTCATCCTATAGCGTTTTTCTAAGAGTTGTCCCAAACTTAGTATATTCATTTTTACGTTAGGGACATAATAAACATCACAAATAAACTCATGATTTCCATTTTTCAACTTAATCAAAATTTTGCCATGACCACTCACCGTTTTTTTTTTTCCTCTATTCCCGAACGTCACGTTGCCGGAAACCGATTCATGAAGCTCCACGAACTTCTCCTTTGTGCCGCACATATGGTTGCTTGATCCTGTATCAAGCACCCACGTACAATTTTCATCATACTCATCTCCTTTACACGCAACTAACAAGGTCTGGTCTTCTTGATTTTCTTTACTAACATAATTAGATTCTTCTTCTACGTCATCCGATGAAAACCAACATTCCCGAGCATAATGACAACGCTTATGACAATTATAGCATTCAACTTGAGATTTGTCATACCTTGGCGTGTTATTGTTGCGCCATGAATGTTTTCCTCTACCACGACCTCTTATGGAGCTTGACCAATGGCCCCTCTGATCATCGTTATTCTTCTTGCCTCTTCCGTCGTCGTAGCCGCGTCCTCTTCCTCTAGCATTACTACTAGAGCTCTCTCCTTTGTCTTTCAAAGTGAGCTTCCTTCGTAGAACTTGTTCTACTGCTCCCTCTTTGCTTATCTTTCTCATTCTTTCTTCATGGGCTTGTAGCGATTGATAGGGTGTAGAATACACCTAATTTACTATCTAGTAGTTTATGCTTTCTTTGCTATTTTTCTTGTAAATTATGTATTTTACATGTGTTTTTGAGTTATTAGGTACTCCAGAGTCGCACGGGAGAAAAGAAGAAGAAATCACTCAATTTGAACCAAAAGGCCAGAAAAGTCATTTTACTGTGCGAACACTATCGGAGCCCAGTCAAGGTTAAAAGGTGACTCAAATTACTAAAGAAAGGACAGTTCAATTTAAGGATGCCAAACTGGGTAGCCCTTATCCAGAAACGTAGTGCTGTTATCAGTTGGTAAAATGGATGGGTTATGTCCATGGATGTTGAAACCCAAACCCATAGACCCACACCCGTACCCGGATCCATGCCCGAGTCCGAACCCAATTTATAACCCTAAACCTAAATTCGAGAGAAGTTTTCTCCCAAATCATTTCGTCTCGTCCCTGAAATAAAGAAAAGAAGCAGCAGGTTTCTGAATTTGGATTGAGGTAGATGGCGATGACGCTACTGGCAGAGATGGTGGATGTTCTGGGTTCGATTCATCGAGAAGGAGGAGGAAGATGCAACGGTTTCTACTGAAGAACAAGATGTTGTTGTGATTGAGTTCCTGCTGTGGTGCTAAGAGGATGAATTAGGGGTTTGAGTTGAAATTAAGGTTGAAGATGGGTTCGATATCGATCTTAGAGAAATGGGTGCTGATGGAATTAGAACTTGAAGTAGCAGATGATGATGGAGTCGGTTGGTTCTGTCAAAGAAGGGGGTTCTGAAATTGGATTAGGGTTCGAATTGATTCTACAGAGATGAGATGGTGTTAAACAGTAATGTAAGCCTGGTTTGATTCGAATCATTGAGTGAGATGTTGTTAACGTATGTTGCCATGATGTTGAGAAGATGGAAATGGGTTTGTCATTCTGCTGCTGAACATTGGGTTCTGGTGATGAGTTTTAAATGGGTGAAATGTGTGTTTAGTCATGGAGTTGAGTTGGTATCGGGAGTGTTGGCGAGGATGGGAAATTGAATTGCATTGATGGCGGAGGTGGTCATGAACATGATGCAGTGAAAGAATGGCTGCTCAAGGTGTTAGGAATGGCATGACTAAGCTGCAGGATGTGTATGGCATTGCAGGGAAGAGTATGAAGCTGAGCTGATGGTGGCCGATCCTGGTGTTGATAATTGATATGGGTTGTGAAGCATTACAATGTTGATGTCAATGAATGCTTGAGCTGCAATAGATGTATGTGTAGGGTTTCTGAGTTAGGAATGGAGACTGAGGTTTGGTTTGATGTTGTTAGCTGCTTGAGATTGCAAGGGGGTAGGTGGTTATGTGCAGCTGGAGTGGCTATGTTGCAGGCAAATGGGTATGAAACTGGTAGGACTTGTGGTGGAAGATGGCTTGTGAACCAGATGGAATTGATGGTTAGATGTTGGTTCAAGAGCAGCTACAGCTTATGGCTTGTGTTGCACGAGGTAGTGGTGAATGGGTAGGAGGCCGTGGAACTAGAACAAGAAGCCGCCAAGTGAGACATGGAGGGTTGCGGTGGGTAGAGTTGGTGTTGGTGCTATAATGGGAGTGTGTAAATTGCGTGGTATTCGCTCGCTTGGTTTGAGTTTGTGCATTGCGGTTGCGGCATTGGTGGATGTATCAACCGGTAGCTAAGGAAGTTGCAGGTATGAAGCTCCAAAGATTACACCCGCAATGGAATGAATGGGCTTGTTGGCTTGAGAATGATCTCGGTTTTGAAAGCAAACCGAGATGTGAAGAATGATCTAAGTGCGATTTAGCTGGCACACCCATCTTGGCTGAGAAGAGAAGTTACAGACATGGAAGGCATGGCCATCTGGGCCGTGAAGTACTCAGGCCAGTGCAAGACCAGTCACCGAGTTAGCTAGCTGACTCGGTTCTGACTCAGTGATTTCTTGACCCAATTGACTGACGGTTGACCCGTTTGACCGTTAGTCCTAACGGAGGACTGACGGAATATTCCGTCGAATATTCCCTTGACAGACAGAATTTTCAGGTGGGCGGCGGCGACTATTCCGGTCGGATTCCTGCCATAATACCAGTTTTCCGGCGAGCCAAAAATTCCAAAATTTTCTATGGACTTCTCTCATGGGTGTGAAGACTTTGGCTTGGAATTGGATGGAGAATTGGACTCAAATTTGGAAAGAGAAGATGGAAGAGTTGAGAAAGGCTTGGATTTGGAAATTGAATTGCTAAAGGAAAAGGATTCTATTCCTTGGAAGATTTGGAGAATAATGAAGCCTATAAATAGAGAAGTTTTCTACATCTTTTACACACATCTCTACACACACAACACTTTTCTTTTCTTATTCTTTGTGTGAACTCTTTAGCATGAGTAGCTAATTTTATTATTGATTGAGGATGAATTACTAGTTCTTAATTTATGTTTTGAGTTTTTGTTTTCAATTCTATCTTGAAGTTTTTCATATAATTATCGCTTGTTTTTACTAATAGGAATGATCTTAAAGACATTCATGATTGATTGATAGATTGTTTAGGTGGCCAACTAAATTGATTTGTTAATTTGATCTAAAGCTAGTGAAAGTTAGGAGATAAGTAATCGTTTCTTGACTCTTTACATAAGTAGCAAACACGAGACCTTTGAGGGATTCCGTGGAGCAATTGTGTGTAGAAACAACGTTAGCAAGTAGACCTTGATCTAAGAGTCTAACTACTAATATTGACCTAATAAGTTCATAAATCTTAATGCGTTTATTTAAATTACATATAGAGTGATCTACTACTAGGTGGTTTGGTAAATAGAATCCGTAGTCGAGAACTTCCGTATCCTAGTGATACAAGGGATTTAGGGGTTTAGCATCGATCTAGCTGCTTTACCTACGGTTGGTGATAATCTGTGACTAATAACAAGTAGAAAAGAACATAACTTGATTCATTGTTTTGCAACGAAGAAGGATTCCTTGATCTTATCTCTCTTATTGCTTTCAACTTTATCTTTTAATTGTTTTGCTTATTTTCTTTTGCTTTTTACACCCCCCTTTTTGTGACAATTTTTACAACTAGAATCTCTTGCTCCTCGTGGGAACGAACTTGACTTCCATTATATTATTTTTAATTGAGTGGAAATATTGATTAATTTGATTGCACCTACGACACGCATCAGCGATCCCATGAGCTCGTCCACGGTCATGGATTCGACATCTTTGGACTCCTCAATTGCGACGACGATATAATCAAATTTTGGAACGAGTGACCGCAATATTTTTTCGATCACACGACTATCACTCATGACCTCACCATTTCTTCTTAGTTGATTGATGACAACTAAAACTCTTGAAAAATAATATGATATTAATTCAAACTCTTTCATGGAGAGAGATTCAAACTCACCTCTTAGAGTTTGCAACCGCACCTTCTTCACTTTATCCACGCCTTTGTAGGAATTTTGCAAAATCTCCCATGCTTGCTTTGCATTAGCGGCTCTTGATATCTTCTCGAAGGACGACTCATCCATGCCTTGATAAATAAGGAAAAGAGCTCTTTTATCTCTTTTTCTTGATATACGTAGCATATCTTTTTCATTTTGCGGTAGCGCCGCTTCATCCTCCGGTTCAACATAACCTTTTTCTACTATCTCCCATGCATCTTGCGAGCCTAGTAACGCCTTCATTTGAATGCTCCAATTTTCATAATTATCTTTGGTGAGCTTAGGAATTTGGAAGGGAAACATTTCAGTAGCCATAGGATCTGTGGCTTTGATACCACTTTGTTGGAAATGATTTTGGGGTTAATGGCTAATTGGGTATTGAATTTTGGTAAACAGGCTCACAATCACCAAACTTGGTGTTTATAGAAAATTGAATTTTATTGCACTCAACAACTTTGTTTGTACAGGACCTTAACTTTCTTTCAAACTCTCACTTACTTTAGCTTTCACTCGATCACTTCACTGACGTTACTACCCACTTTGGGTTTCCACTCAACTACTCAACTATACCTCACTTTGGGTACTCGTTCAATTACAACTTCTCCACGATCTCTACTGCCCTATTATATGGAGCTTACAACTACTCTAGCCTTGTCTTGAATATTCATTACTTGACCGACCTTATTCAGTCCAGAACATTCTCTAACTCTCTAGTGTTCGACCTACTCCAGAAGACTCTTGACTTTTACATTTCTATTACATTTTCTTACTGACTTTGACTAATCTAAACATTTCTAGATAACGTGATGTCTTGACTCTTCTAGACATTTCTTGTTACCGTACTGACTCTAAATATTTCTCGGTATCAAGCTAACGGACTTGATGGATAAATCTCCACTAGATTCTTCTAATCCATTATTAGGCATAATCAAGTTTATATTTATAACAGATGATCAAGTAGAACACTAAACTTGTCGTTTTGAATAGCATGTTGATGGTGCATCCTAATTAACTTGGGGTTTTTTACCAATTCATACCAGAGTTTGCATACACACCTGAACCGAACGACCGATGTGACTGAAAACTTCAAAAGTATATCGTTGATAATATCTTCATGAAGGCTTGCCAGTGTCGCCATTGTGCTTAGGTTTTTCTTCTTAATCATTTAGCTGTTGGAATTTGCAGGATGAATGCAGGTAGGTAGGTACTGTTGTTTATATATATATACTAGGTATCACCCCGGCCTATGGCCGGGGCTCAACCTCTATCGAGTTTTCTATGTTATTTGGTCGGCCGGTTGGTATCCTCCAAATATTTTAATTAAGGACCGGAATTTAAATATCCAAAGCATTGTTTCGTGTTTAGTTAATCGGGACATATCGCCCGGTGCTTAGTTATACCCTATGAACTTGTTTGTTCTTTTAGTCGACGAAAATTAGCCGGGGCCGGGGCCTACGGCCCAGGCCTTGGATTAGAAAATATAGGATAGTGTAGTATCCATCTTATTAGTTAAACGGGGATCAACCTCTATCAAGTTTTCTATGTTACTTGGTCGGCTTGTCGGTATCCTCCAAATATTCTAGTCAAGATGTAAGTTAATTGGGGCTCATAGATACGGTATTTAAATATCTAAATTATAGTATCGTGTTTATTTAGCCGGGACATATCGCCGAGTGCTTAGTTGTATCCTGAGACTGTTGTTTTGTTGGTCAAAGAAAATTAGGATACAACGTAGTCTCTATATTAAAATTAGTTGTGATTTGGATGAAATCAAGAGTTTAAGTGTATATAAGTTAGTCGTGGCAAATGTGTTTTGCGGTTTAGCTTATATGTTAGCCAGATACTAAGGCCTCGATATTTTGTTGGTCTAGTCAAATTACCACCCGGACATACCCCTTAAACTATTTTAAAAATTAATATTTGCATTAAAGTTAACATAATTATTATAAAATTAAGTTAAGTTAAATTTTTTGATTATATTGAATTACATGACAGAGGGGAATAAATATATTGTAGGGTCATAAAATAAGGGTTATTAGTAACATATATCCGTTAAGGTATATGGGGACTACCAAGGCCCTTTCAAAAGACTTATTGCAGTATTGATTCTGAATATTTAGCGCCAACGTTGGCAGTAGCAATTTCTCCCCACCTTGAATTACATATTCTTTAATCTTTGTAGCGTGATCTTAATGATACTTGGCAGAAATTTCTTTTTATTATCGCTTTTTCTATTTAAGCACTGCTATTTAATTAAGGTTAAATATCAAACCTAGCAAAAACAAATCTTACCTTAGCAGCAGAGAAAGAGATCATCATGACTGGTAAGATCTACAACTGATTTTTTATTGCATTGTTTATGGGTAAAAATCGTTTCCGCCGATTTCGGTAAATTCGGTTGGTGAGTGAGAAACTGGTTTAAACCCTAAACAAATGTGCTGCACGTGAGCACTTTATAGATTCGAGAGATCAATCTGAACAAGTCCGGCCTAAACCAAGAAATGGCCGTTCCAGACTTGCTTCGGTCACAAAGTGGAGGAGAAGGGTTGATTTGGGGAGGGAAGCAAAGAAAGGTGTTGAGACCAGAATAGTGCTCGGGAGAGTAGTGTCTCGACTTGTATCAGAAAGTGAAAGCTTAGGAAGCTTCCAAGAGATGGAAGCTTTTTGGAGAGCTTGCAAAGTTGCCTTTTCTGAGAGTGTTGTATTTTTCTCCTGACCGAGACCTGTCGTCCGGTGGAAATAGGTATGACCTATTTATACAAGTCGAGATTGAAACGTACCCTGGCCTCATGAAGGAAGAGAGTAAAGGGTGAAATAATGGGAGGAGGTGGTAACCACATGGTGTTTTTGGGTGAAAACGTTTTCACCATTATTTCCTCATTTATTTGACCGCTTTATTCCTATTTACGCTTTATTAATGTGAGCGTAGTGTACGCTGCAAGCTGTGACCGCCAAACCAAAACCATGGAAAGCATCCCCCAATTTGTGTTGATGTATCGAGTGTTGGTTGCACCTTGAGTGCAAGTGGCGCTGCTAGTGGCGCGTGTGGTATGTGCCATTGGCATGTGCAGAATGCCTTGGTGGTAGGTTGCACGGTTTGCAAGTTAGGCTACCAGCGTGTGTGTTTGGCATGTGTCAATGGCACGCATGGCCATTAGGGCTATGTCCTGGTAAGAAAGCTACCAGCGATGCGTGTTGGCATGTGCCAATGGCATGCTCGGCCATTAGGGCCATGGCCTGGTAAGAAAAGCTACAAGTGATGCGTGTTGGCATGTGCCAATGACATGCGTGGCCAATTTGGGTCACGGCCTGGTAGGAAAAGCTACCAGTGATGCGTGTTGGCATGTGCCTATGACATGCGTGGCCAATTTGGGTCACGACCTGGTAGGAAAAGCTACCAGCGATGCGTGTTGGCATGTGCCAATGGCATGCTCGGTCATTAGGGCCATGGCCTGGTAAGAAAAGCTACCAGCGATGCGTGTTGGCATGTGCCAATGGCATGCTCGGCCATTAGGGCCATGGCCTGGTAAGAAAATCTACCAGCGATGCGTGTTGGCATGTGCCAATGGCATGCTCGGCCATTAGGGCCATGGCCTGGTAAGAAAATCTATCAGCGATCGTGTTGGCATGTGCCAATGGCATGCGTGGCCAATTTGGGTCGCGCCCTGGTAGGAAAAGCTACGTGTTGGCAGCGTGTTGGCATGTGCCAATGGCATGCGTAGGAAAAGCCAATTTAGGTCGCTACTGGTAGGAAAAGCTACCAGCGAGCGTGTTGGCATGTGCCAATGGCATGCGTGGCCAATTTGGGTCGCGCCCTGGTAGGAAAAGCTACCAGCGAGCATGTTGGCATGTGCCAATGGCATGCGTGGCCAATTTGGCCTAGGTTGCATGGTTTGCAAGCCTAGGTGCGGGCGCTACTTTGTCATGGCGCGGCTAGGGCCAAGGTAAGGGTGTTTGGCTTGGCATGGCGTGACCAGCGTAGCTAGGGCCAAGGCAGAGTGTGTTTGGCATGGCCCGGCTAGCTCGGGAAAGGTGTGGCTGGCATGATTTGCCATTGGCACGGAGGTGCGGCTAGCATGGTTAGAATGCTTTGGCGCGTTTGGTGTGACTAGCATAGCTAGGGCCAAGGAAGAGTGCGTTTGGCATGGCGCGGCTAGCTTGGGCTAAGTTTGGCTGGCATGATTTTCCATTGGCACAGAGGTGCGGCTAGCAAGCTTTGGCGCATTTGGTGTGACTAGCATAGCTAGGGCCAATGTAGAGTGCATTTGGCATGGCGCGGCTAGCATGGGCTAAGTTTGGCTGGCATGATTTGCCATTAGCACGGAGGGGAATTAGGGTTTTGTTCGTGGTAACCCTAATTTGAAAAAAATACCCCCTATTAATTACTGACTGCATGCATTGAATGTTCTAATAAATATGTCGCCAGTGACATTAGGTTATTCGGGGTTTTGCGATTTTACCCTTTGTCTAAAAACCACCATCAACATTAAGTCCCCTGCTTAGCTCGGAACAGGAGCTTTGTTACGAGGTAAACATAGGATGGTGACAAACTATCAACACTAAATCGTAAAAAAAATTGAGGAGGCTTGTCTGACCTCTGGAAGTTTCACACAAATCGGGAGGCTGGCACAATTGGGAAGTCACCATCATTGAGAAACATGAAGTTGGGCGGCATTGAGAAGTTGACGCGAGTTGGGAAACTGATCGTGCTAGCTAGTGGGACCGGCGCAAGGTGAGGAAGCTGAGCGTGCTAGCTGGCGTGACTTGGGCGGTCATTGGGAAGTTGGCGTGATGGGGCCGGTGTAAACAATTAGGGAGTAGGTGTTTCTACAGATAGCAAAGTTTCCTTATGTTTTTCCTTCCTTCACGCGCGGCTTCAATTAGGGCATTATTCATGCTAAAATATAGAAGCGTTATGTCCCTCATTGCTTCCTTTCCTTCTTTAAGGTTCTGTATTCATACCCAACGTAATTTCATCATCTCCCTCGTTTGAGAAAGGGTTCTTCTTGTTGAGTTTCTCTCTTTGTTATGTTGCACAGAGACGAATCATCTTCTAATCATCCAAATTCTCCATGTGGAGGCGCGAGGTCTGACTCTTGCAGGAGCTTCCCAACAAGGGTTATTCGGGTTAAGAAAATCATACCGGTATGTCTTTTTCTTCTTTGGTGGACTGACGTACGCTTTACCGCTTGTTTGATGAATGGAAAATATCCCTTTTGTGCAGATATATCCCGTTGGAGCATGCGTTACTGTTGTCGACAAGGATGACCTAGTCGTTCCCCTCCCTTCAAATCCAACCTAATTGACTGCTGCAGACTTGGAGAACGCTGATTTAGGGCTCTCTTGTCATGAATATCCCTATGCAGGTTTGTCGTTTGGGACTAGTATGAGGTGTCTCTCCTCCAATTACCGGAATATTGGTGGTTTCCTGGTGCGGAAAGAATTCGTGGTCCTTTATACGAGGATATGGAAGACATGCGTCCATGTCGCTACCAGAGAGCAGTGAAGTGCTGTTCGTCCGCCTTGGTTTCCGTAGTGAATTGTATTTTGCCAATGATTCCGGGATGGAGAATATGTCCATCGGTCTTTGCTGCAGAGAGTTAGCCATTCAAAGGTGGGAGAACATGGTGTCCACACGTGAATCCTTGGAGTTTAATATCATTTGGTTGCGGCATCGTCTCAATATTGTGAAAGTCGATTTGGTATTCTTCCGGTGTGATTCCTGCCACAGAAGCCATGCTAGAAGAGGAGAAAGCTTTGCCTTGGAGTCTCAGAGGATTGAAGATTTAACTCGAGACTTGAAGAGTAGGAATTTTTGATGTAGCATGTTGCAGGGAAGTGATTAGGCGTAGTATGCCTTAAGCCACTTTCCGTTGATGACTGTCTCTAGCTTTCCCCATCTTCTTTGATAATCTTGTAGTAACCACTGTCATACGCTTTAGTGATTATGTACGACCCTTCCCATTTGGGAGAAAACTTCTTTGCCGATGCATCTTGCTGGATGTGTTTGGCGATTTTTAGCACCAGATCTCCTTCCTTAAAAACCCTGGATTTTACATGGATGTTGTATGCCCTGGTGTTTATGGGTAAAAATCATTGCTGCCGATTTCGGTAAATCCGGTAGGTGAGTGAGAAACTGGTTCAAACCCTAAACAAATGTGCTGCACGTGAGCATTTTATAGATTCGAGAGATCAATCTGTACAAGTCCTAAACCAAGAAATGGTCGTTCCAAACTTGCTTCGGTCACAAAGTGGAGGAGAAGGGTTGATTTGGGGAGGGAAGCAAAGAAAGGTGTTGAGACCAGAATAATTCTGAGAGAGTAGTGTCTCGACTTGTATCAGAAAGTGGAAGTTTCGTATGCTTGCAAGAGATGAGTGCAGTATTTTTCTCCTGACCGAGACTTGTTGTCTGGTGGAAATAGGTAAGACCTATTTATACAAGTCGAGATTGAAACGTACCCTGTCCTCATGAAGGAAGAGAGTAAAGGGTGAAATAATGGGAGGAGGTGGTAACCGCAAGGTGTTTATGGGTGAAAACGTTTTCACCATTATTTCCTCATTTATTTGACCGCTTTATTCCTTTTCACGCTTTCTTAATGTGGGCGTAGTGTACGCTGCAAGCTGTGACCGCCAAACCAAAACCCTGGAAAGCATCCCCCAGTTTGTGTTGATATCTCGAGTGTTGGTTGCACCTTGAGTGCAAGTGGCGCATGTGCCATTGGCATGTGTGGAATGCCTTGGTGGCATGTGCCATTGGCATGTGTGGAATGCCTTGGTGGTAGGTTGTACGTTGGCAGTGTAGGTTGTGGAAATGCCAGAGCTGCTAGTGGCGTGTGTGGCATGTGCGAATGCCTTGGTGGTAGGTTGCATGTTGAGTGCGAGCATGTTGGCATGTGCCAATGGCATGCGTGGCCGTTAGGGCCGTGGCCTTGGTAGGAAAAACTACAGTGAGTATGTTAGCATGTGCCAATGGCATGCGTGGCCGTTAGGGTCGTGGCCTTGGTAGGAAAAGCTACCAGTGAGCATGTTGGCATGTGCCAATGGCATGCGTGGGCGTTAGGGCCGTGGCCTTGGTAGGAAAAGCTACCAGTGAGCATGTTGGCATGTGCCAATGGCATGCGTGGCCGTTAGGGCCGTGGCCTTCGTAGGAAAAGCTACCAGCGAGCATGTTGGCATGTGCCAATGGCATGCGTGGCCGTTAGGGCCGTGGCCTTGGTAGGAAAAGCTACCCGGCGAGCATGTTGGCATGTGCCAATGGCATGTGTGGCCGTTAGGGCCGTGGCCTTGGTAGGAAAAGCTACCAATGAGCATGTTGGCATGTGCCAATGGCATGCGTGGCCGTTAGGGCCATGGCCTTGGTAGGAAAAGCTACCAGCGAGCATGTTGGCATGTGCCAATGGCATGCGTGGCCGACTTGGCCTAGGTTGCATGGTTTGTAAGCCTAGGCGCGGGCGCCATTTTGGCATGGCGTGGCTAGGGCCAAGCCAGAGTGCTTGGCTTGGCGTGACGTGACTAGCGTAGCTAGGACCAAGGCAGAGTGCGTTTGGCATGGCGCAGCTAGCTCGGGCTAAATGTGACTTGGCATGGTTTGCCATTGACATGGAGGTGAATTAGGGTTTTGTTCGTTGTAACCCTAATTTGAAAAAATACCCCCTATTAAATACTGACTACCTTCCTTAAATGTCCTAATAAATGTGTCACTGGTGACATTAGGTTATTTTTTAGGGTTTTACAAGTTTACCCTTTGTTTAAAAACCACCATCAACATTAAGTCCCCTGCTTAGCTCGGAACAGGGGCTTTGTTGCGAGGTAAGCATAAGATGGTGACAAACTATCAACAGCAAACCGTAAAGAGAATTGAGGAGGCTCGTCTGACCTTTTATAAATAAGATTTGGAATCCTTGCCTTTGGAAGTTTTGCACAAATCGGGAGGCTGGCACAATTGGTGGTGCCGGTGCAGCTTGGGCGACGTTGGGAAGTTGGCGTGAGTTGGGAAACTGGGCGTGCTAGCTGGTGGGACCGGCGCAATGTGGGGAAGCTGTGCGTGCTTGCTGGCGGGACCGATGTAAACAAGAAGAGAGTAGGTGTTTCTACAGATAGCAAAGTTTCCTTATCTTGCTTTCCTTCACGTGCGGCTTCAATTAGGGCATTATTCATGCTAAAATCTGGAAGCGTTATGTCCCTCATTGCTTCCTTTCCCTTTTTAAGATTCCGTATTTATACCCAAAAATAATTTCATCGTCTCCTCGTTTGAGAAAAGGGTTCTTCTTGTCGAGTTCCTCTCTTTGTCATGTCTCACAGAGATGAATCATCTCCTAACCAGCCAAGTTCTCCAAGTGAAGGCGTGAGGTCTAATTCTTGCAAAAGCACCCCAACCAGGGTTATTCGGGCTAAGAAGATCATACCGTTGTTTTTTCTTATTCTTCTCTGCTCTTGTTATCCTCTTTTATATGTGCATAGATATGATAGAACTGGGTCATTTTTTCCATCTCTTGCAGTGTATGATGGGACCCTCCAGGGATGGCTGCGCCTTTAACTCTTCGGAGAAGGATTTCGGATTTGGTGAAGATCGATCTTCTTCTCTTGAGGAGGCATTGGTTGGGACTGAATCTCCATTCCACGAAGCTAGTGAAATCATTAAGGACCTCCCTTCCATCTATCCCGACGAAGAACAGGTGCATATTCAGACTTTCTTGGGTTCAGTGAGCATGGAGGAGGGGCGAGAGAACAAGGAAGAGTCTTGGCATGTTGAAAGGTTTCAGTGTGGCAAAGCCTTTCCTCGATCCGGGCATGGGGCGGATCGGACTGTTTCTAGGTTGAAGCGTCGGAAAAGTGAACGTGTGGTGGTCTTGGAGGAGAGCACCATGATTCTTGACCCTGATGTGGATGAATCAAAAAACTTTCTCCGAAGTGTCGTTGAGAAAACCTTCGAAGGAGCATATGACGGAAACGAGACACCCTCTGCAATTGATCCCAAAGGTGTTGTTGGTGATACCGGAGGGGTCATGGTGGCGTATGCTGGACCAGTCGTCAGGGAGGACACTGTTGCTGCCGTGGTTGCTTCGGGATGGGATGTTGAGGTTGTTGTTGCTAACACCGTTGAATGGAACCTTTGTTGCCCGGGGGATTGCTGGGGAAAATGCTTGAAGATAGTCTTACCCGAGGGGACTTGTACTCCGTCCTTCGAGGGATAGTTCTTCCCCTTTGTTATTTCTATTAGCTGCTTTGGTTCCCCTGGTGTCCCTTTGTTTTTGTAAACTCGTCTTTTCCTTCTTCTTCATCAATCAACATTTTGCTTCATGTATATATATATATATATATTTTTTTTTTTTTTGAAAGAGGTTGTGGTATGATGGCTCTGCAATGGTTTTCTGGGTTTTTCTGATGTATTTCTCTGATATCTGAAGGATTCGCTCGGAGAGAGATATATTTTTTTATTTTTTTATTTTTTTTTTGACAAAAGGGAAATCCCTAGGGAAAAATACAAACGGTGTATTCATCCTGGGGAATTACAGCTATTAAGAGGAATTGTTAAAGGAAGTACTGAAAAGGGAGTGATTGGGAAGTACAAAGATTTTAGGGTTGGATTCCTTGAGCCATCGCGAGTGAACTATCACGCCTTCAGGTGTGTCTGTATTGATGAGTTTGCAATATCCTCCCAAAAGGGTATCCGCAACCAGATACAGCTCGCCTTCACCTTCATTTGGCAAATCCATTTTTACTGTCATCCTCCCAACTTGAAACGAGCTTTCCTTAACCACTACATCTCCGATTGAAAACGGGTTCAGACGTCGTGTAACCGTTTGAGCCTTGGCTTCGTTGGTTTCGATAGAAGTTTCCAAGCTTCTTGCGAAGTGTTCAAACGGTCCAGCTCCCCATTCACATTTTTTGACGGTGTTTGCACTAGTAATCGCGCCGAGTCCCCATGACGGAATGAGAGAAGGAAAAGCTGATTGCAGAAAAAGGTTGCTTGGCCAGACTTACTTGCATTTGAAAACCATGAGCTAGCACCAAAAGGTCCTCTCCGGATGTCTGGGTTTCTTCAATAGCTCGTTGATGCGACAACCCGTAGGATGATTTGTTGGGAATTCCTTCGGGCGTGGACGTCGGCAGAGGGTGTACATCCAATTTCGTTTTGTTGTCGAGTACCCATAAGCGTCCCAATATCATGTCATGATCTAGTTCTTTGACAATGTGGAACTTGCTATGCGTTATAGCGTCTCCTATTTTGACCTCTAGGTTGATGTAGCCATGCGCGTTCAAAGTTTCTCCTCTCAAGCTTTTAATCACAGACGGGGAATAGGTAGCGTCTTGTTTTGTAAATCCGGCTGCCTTCAGTGTCTTGAAAGTAATGATGTTGTGGTCAGAGGCCGTGTCGATGAGTGTGTCGTTAAATTCGTTACCTCTTAAACGGGACGTGGTCGTGAGTCCCAGTTCTCCTTTTGGTTCCGCTTTGTTTGGAAAGCTTGGGCCCTTGGCATGGTTTCCGAGGAGAAAAAAGTCGTTTGCCGGATACAACACGATTGAGAGCTGCGAAAATATCTTAGCACTGCACCTTGGAAAGATAGAGAATTTCGCAGACATGTTGCATCATGGATTGTACATTCTCGTGCACGGAGTCCCCGAGAGGATCCGCGGTTTATTGGGAGTGGGTCTCGATGCACTCTTTCATCTCCTGGTTGGAGTCCTCCCGCTTCTATCTTTTCTTTGAAAATCTGCTTTAGTCTGTTGCAATCGCTGGTCGGGTGGTGAACGAACCTGTGGTAGTGGCAGTACTTGGGGTTCGCCATCTCAGCCTCAGTTGGTAGACGTCTGGGAGGTGGAAGTATGATAATATCATCTTGAACCCAGGCTTCTAAGAGGTCAATCACCTCTTCGATGGGAAACAGGAAATCAAAGGTATTTCCCTCGGCCTCATGATGCTGCATGGGGGTTTTAGTGAGGGTCTTTCGTGGCGGGGGTTCCCGTTGCGTCGGCGCTTCACGTTTTGGCTGGTGGCTCGTAGTTGGGGCTTTCCTCTTTCCCCTTTCGTTTACTATGTTCACGGAGGATGCGCCGGCATTAAACTGTTTGCTGATGAGGCGTATGCTCCCGCGAGTTTTGCGCGCGTCTTCAGTTCGATTTGGCCTAGCTCTTTCTAGTAATGCTGGTGTTGTTGTTGCAGATCGTCTGGCGGCTTCATGGAGTTCGGAGAACATTTGGAAGCGCAAGTTTTCTAGCAGGGCGCGGTAAATTGGAACCATACCATTGATGCATGCGTTCACCAGTTGTTGTTCGGTCACATTTGGGTCGTGACAGTCAAGTGCTTGAACCCTGAACCTTTTGACGAAGTCATTCGGATGTTCGTTATCCCACTGGTACATTCTTCCGAGGTCTGAGAAAGTAACTTGTTCAGATACGAAGAAGTATTTCTTGTAAAACACAGTGACCATGCTGCTCCAGTTGGGAACGCTGTTCGGTGGGATGCTGTTGTACCACATATACGCCCTTCCAGTAAGTGACTTTGAGAATTTCCGTAAACGAAGAACGTGATTATATTCATTTTCACCTAGGGATTCTAGGAAACGATAGACATGCTCACGTGCGTTCCCGGTACCATCGTACAGGGTAAATTGAGGAGATGAGTACCCTCTTGGGAGAGGGATTCTCTGCATTTCTGACGGGTAGGGGGGTTGGTGATGATGCACGTCTAACTCATCATTCTTGATTCGGTTGTGGAGAAGTTGTTCCAAATCTTCTCTCGTGACGAAGTTGGGCGGCTGATTTCTTTCCAACGGGATTCTAGCGCGAGTTTCCTCATCCGTGGAGGCGTGCTCGCCGAGGTGTTTGGCGTCGGGGTTATTGAAGACGTTCCTAAACTTGACTCTGGATGACGCGACTCACGTGGTAGTCGCCCTGTCGGGTCTTGAGAAAACGAGTACCTCCTTCGCGTTGAAACCATATCTGTCTGGGCTCTGGCGAGCGTCTCTTGTCGTTCCATCAAATCAGCGATGGTGACGTAAGGGAAACTTCCTCTGGTTCCTCCGGTCTCTCGTCCCGTCGGAGGGGTAGTTGGAACCTTGGTTGTGGTTGGAGGCGCCATGCTAGATGAAGTATTTGGGGTCGTGGCAGCGACTCTGGCCCTGGTGACTGGTGGCGCGACACCCAAAGAGATATTTTCGCTGCCATGATTAGAGGGTTGTGCAGAGACACCAGAGTAGGCAGCGGCTCTCGCCCTGGTGATTGGCGGTGTTACACTTGAGGGAGTGCATTCGATGTTACTGTAGTCAGCAGGTGATGCAACAACGTTATTGGGAGAGACGCTAACATCAGGGATGCGTTCCATGCTGGTGTTCTCGGCTGCCGCTCCGGACCTAAGTTCCACCATGTTGGGATTTGACGTTCGGGAAACGAAATCAGGAGTCGGAGTTGGTATTGTAACCGATAGATCAATCCTCCCACTGTGGTCGCCAATTGTTTATGGGTAAAAATCGTTTCGCCGATTTCGGTAAATCCGGTAGGTGAGTGAGAAACGGTTCAAACCCTAAAAAAATGTATTGCACGTGAGCACTTTATAGATTCGAGAGATCAATCTGTACAAGTCCGGCCTAAACCAAGAAATGGTCGTTCCAGACTTGCTTCGGTCACAAAGTGGAGGAGAAGGGTTGATTTGGGGAGGGAAGCAAAGAAAGGTGTTGAGACTGAGAATAATTAGGGAGAGTAGTGTCTCGACTTGTATCGAGAAAGTGGAAGCTTCGTAAACTTGCGGGAGATGAAAGATTTTTGGAGAGCTTGCAAAGTTTCCTTTTCTGAGAGTGTAGTATTTTTCTCCTGACCGAGACTTGTTTTATGGTGGAAATAGGTAAGACCTATTTATACAAGTCGAGATTGAAACGTACCCTGGCCTCATGAAGGAAGAGAGTAAAGGGTGAAATAATGGGAGGAGGTGGTAACCGCAAGGTGTTTATGGGTGAAAACGTTTTCACCATTATTTCCTCATTTATTTGACCGCTTTATTCCTTTTCACGCTTTCTTAATGTGGGCGTAGTGTACGCCCGCAAGCCGTGTGACCGCCAAACCAAAACCCTGGAAAGCATCCCCCAGTTTGTGTTGATATCTCGAGTGTTGGTTGCACCTTAAGTGCAAGTGGCGCTGCTAGTGGCGCGTGTGGCATGTGTCATTGGCATGTGTGGAATGCCTTGGTGGTAGGTTGTACGTTGAGTGTAAGTGGCAATGCCAGAGTTGCTAGTGGCGTGTGTGGCATGTGCCAATGGCATGTGCGGAATGCCTTGGTGGTAGGTTGCATGTTGAGTGTAAGTGGCAATGCCAGAGTTGCTAGTGGCGTGTGTGGCATGTGCGGAATGCCTTGGTGGTAGGTTGCATGTTGAGTGTAAGTGGCAATGCCAGAGCTGCTAGTGGCGTGTGTGGCATGTGCCAATGGCATGTGCGGAATGCCCTGGTGGTAGGTTGCATGGTTTGCAAATTAGGCTAACAGCGAGCATGTTGGCATGTGCCAATGGCATGCGTGGCCGTTAGGGCCGTGGCCTTGGTAGGAAAAGCTACCAGCGAGCATGTTGGCATGTGCCAATGGCATGCGTGGCCGTTAGGGCCATGGCCTTGGTAGGAAAAGCTACCAGCGAGCATGTTGGCATGTGCCAATGGCATGCGTGGCCGTTAGGGCCTTGGCCTTGGTAGGAAAAGCTACCAGCGAGCATGTTGGCATGTGCCAATGGCATGCGTGGCCGTTAGGGCCGTGGCCTTGGTAGGAAAAGCTGCCAGCGAGCATGTTGGCATGTGCCAATGGCATGCGTGGCCGTTAGGGCCGTGGCCGTGAAAAGCCATGTTGGCATGTGCCAATGGAAAAGCTGGGCCGTGGCCTTGGTAGGAAAAAAGCTACGAGCATGTTGGCATGTGCCAATGGCATGCGTGGCCGACTTGGCCTAGGTTGCATGGTTTGTAAGCCTAGGCGCGGCGCCATTTTGGCATGGCGTGGCTAGGGCCAAGCCGCAGTGCTTGGCTTGGCGTGATGTGACTAGCGTAGCTAGGACCAAGGCAGAGTGCGTTTTTGGCATGGCGCAGCTAGCTAAATGTGCTAAATGGTTTGCCATTGGCATGGTTTGCCATTGGCATGGAGGTGAATTAGGGTTTTGTTCGTTGTAACCCAAATTTGAAAAAATACCCCCTATTAAATACTGACTACCTGCCTTAAATGTCCTAATAAATGTGTCACTGGTGACATTAGGTTATTTTTTAGGGTTTTACAAGTTTACCCTTTGTTTAAAAACCACCATCAACACCTAGAAATCCTGTTTCTGTATGCTTGTGCATGTTCCTCCGCCCGGGATCTTCTGGAGTAATCGAGATTGGACTTCCATCTCCGGCCAATAGTATCCAAGTCGTTGTAAACGACGGTAGAGGTTTAAAACTGATGTTATTCCACAGACTTTGGCATGGACATGTTCAAGTTGTTGTGAATGCTTGCATGGTCGAAAACTTCTGGCGCCCTAGGATGAAATAGGGAGACGTTCCATTGCCGATACGCTGCTATCAAGTCTTCCAGGACTTTGTTCCAAGTTAATCCTTCAAACCATCTGCTGAATCTTGGACTATCGTACGAAATGGGATGCGGTGAGAAGTCCACGATTATACTTCGGTTTGATATGATGGCATGGATGAATACGTGAACGTAACCTTCTGGCGTGCTTTTGGAGTTTTTCGGTGAACATGTACGGCTTCATGTTGAGAAATTCCCGCGGCTCGTAAAACCTCGATAGTGATGATGTTGAAATCAGTAATAACCTGGTTGAGGGGAGTGAAAGCATCTCACGCTGGTAGTCCCCATGCATAACCTACTTTCATTACATCACCTTGAATCCCCCCTCCACGGGATTTGATATAAGCCTATCGTACTCTTTTGGATGTGACACTGGGATGCTCAGAAATTACATGATGCCATATTCTGGATAGTGCAGTCTCGGGATCCTCTACTCTCTTCTAGACAGAGAGGTGATGATATTCATGCGCTGCACCCTTGAAGAGTAGAGGACCTTGTTGTGGGTACGGATTTTTGGTGGTGTGTCTTCGGACCTTTGATGTGAAGGGATCCCGTGTATATCTTCCGTCCTCAAGTATGGTTTACGTGTTTCCATCTTTGTAGTAATTGCTGCTGCGGTGAAGCTCGTTTGGTATCAATGAATGAGGGAGTTCTTGGTAGGAGATGTAATCAGGAGAAACTACATTGTCGTGGTAACAAAGTAGGTTGGCTGATATTCTATGGGCTTCCGTGGAAGTAAAAGGATTGGCTGGATGCGTAAGCGAGCAAACTGTCCATGATCACGAGTTTTGGCAAGATGGATTAAAAGGTGTCCATGACTACGAAGATTGGCTGGCTGTGACTATGTTCCTTGATATGGAGAGTGTGGCGGCACGACCCTTTGCAGGAAGGAGTGGCGTTGAAGCGAACGTTGAAGCGAAGCCGCTGCTGGAGAACGTTGATGCTTAGCTACTTCTGGAGAGAACGTTGATGCGGAGCTACTTCTGGAAAGAACGTTGAAACGACATCTTGCAACTCTCAGAGCCTTGACGGATACCATTTTGAAGTCGGAGGCCGCGTCACGTTCTGTCAAACTCAACATCCCTCAAGAGAACAGAGTTTAGGAGTCCCCAGTTACATCTGTCGATCGTGCTTTCTAGGAGAGGTTGGGGTTTGGGAACGGCTTCCCTGGTTGGAAACGTCTGCTTTCTTGATGCAGTGCGGTTGAGGGGTGCAAATATGTCTTGACGCTACG
Organism: Papaver armeniacum; assembly: GCA_023531295.1. NCBI lineage: Eukaryota > Viridiplantae > Streptophyta > Magnoliopsida > Ranunculales > Papaveraceae > Papaver > Papaver armeniacum. The sequence goes on from JAJJWW010009892.1 coordinate 200,264, forward strand.
CCTTTGAGAAATATAGAATCTCACATAATTGTTTCATCATAGACTGTACGACTTTGTGGGCGAAGTTCCCATTATGCGGGTCCTGACGGAAGAAGGGTCTCCGTGAACTCAGGAGAGTTGTTGATTTCCCTTGCTTTCGATTTTGGAGAAGTCTTTCCTGATCTTCACGTGTGACGAAATTGGATTGCTTATCCCCTTCTACTGGGCGTTCAAGAGCAACGCGAGCCTCTTCATCTATAAAAACGCGTCCTGCTGAAGTATCTTTTGTCTTTTCATCAAATCAACAGTGCTAAAAGGAGGTCGGCTTCTTCCGGATCTTCCAGTATCTTGCCCTGATGGTGGAGTAGCGTCTCTGGTGACGGTTGGAGCTTCCATGCTTGAAGAACCGTTAGGGTGGCGGAAGTGGTTCTTGTTCTGGTGATCGTAAGTATATCGTGTAGAGATGACACGGTTTTGATCACGAAGTGCTGGAGCCATGGCGCTATTTCGAAGGGCGAGGATGGTGCTTGAAGGGCGCAAGATGTTAGCGTTGTAAGGATGCAAACTGTTAGCACAAAGTATGGTACTGCGGCTGGCATGCACGTGCGGCATGTGTGCCTGGCATGTGCGTCTGGCAAGCGTGTATGGCAAGCGTGTCTGGCAAGCGCTTCTGGCATGTGCGTCTAGCAAGCGCATCAGGTAAGCGCATCTGGGAAACGCGTCTAGTAGGCGCTGGATCGTCTTGGAATGGGCGCTGACTTAGTGTGGACGCTGGTTAGGCATGGACGCTGGCTTGGATTTCGGTATGGTGTGGACCATTGGCTTGGCATGGTGCTGGCTTGGCGTGGCTTGGACTTGTTCTTGCGGGCCCAGTTGCCTCTTCCCATACGTAGCTCAAACAGGAAATCCTTTCCTTATTCAAATTCCAAAAAGTGTTATGCTTATGAAATGGGTTGGCTCCCCTTTTTACCTCGTATCTTTGTCATCACGTCATGGTGTTAGCGGTAGCGCGGTAGTGATAAAGTGGGCAAGCATATTCCAGCCATGTACTCCAGCGTTTCTATTTCAATTTGTTTTATTGTTTTCTTGTGCTGGTGTAAACCGTAGCCATAGGTATGCCTTTCATAAACTTGTGGAAATACTTCATCATAAATAATTCTTCAAATGTCACTATAGTAATGTCTGCTAATAGTGATAGGTAATTATTATTGTGCAAAGGCAAACAAAGCGCCTGGTTTATGGTTTTTGTCTTCCTGGATTTCTTGGGTTGATAGATAAATGTTACCTTGACAGTTTGGGTTATTCTTTTTGGAATGAATTGTTTAGGAGTTGATTGTTTTAGTTATGATTGAAAGTGACGCAAATATCGCAGGAAAACCATGGAACCGTGTGTTGGTAGATGATATGGGATGAAACATAACATGGCTATCAGTTTTATCAGAACTTGAAAAAGCAAACCACGTATTTTTGTCTAGATAAGACTTACTCGGTTTCTCAGGTCTTCTGATGAGAATAAACTTCCGGGTGCAAGACCAAGTTTGTTTTTTTTTGATAAACATGGTCATGGGAAGTCCCCAGTCTTCCGAATCGTTGCTGAGTTGTCGGATAACAATGCCGTTAATCCCTGGGCGGATCGTTTTGTTAATAGCCTGTGAGAAGTCCCCAGTCGCCCCTTGTCATGTCATGACTGATAATCGAGTCGTCGAGTAACTGAGTCGGAGTGGATTGCCTTCCTCTACCATCTTGAGATCTGGGTCGAAGAATGAGATCACTGGTTGAAAATTGACATTGTAACCGAAAGATCGAACCTCCCGCTGTGGTCGCCAATTGTTTATGGGTAAAAATCGTTTTCGCCGATTTCGGTAAATTCGGTAGGTGAGTGAGAAACTGGTTTAAACCCTAAACAAATGTGCTGCACGTGAGAACTTTATAGATTCGAGAGATCAATATGAACAAGTCCGGCCTAAACCAAGAAATGTCCGTTCCAGACTTGCTTCGGTCACAAAGTGGAGGAGAAGGGTTGATTTGGGGAGGGAAGCAAAGAAAGGTGTTGAGACCGAGAATAGTGCGGGATAGTAGTGTCTCGACTTGTATCAGAAAGTGAAATCTTAAGAAGCTTGCAAGAGATGGAAGCTTTTTGGAGAGCTTGCAAAGTTGCCTTTTCTGAGAGTGTTGTGTTTTTTCTCCTGACCGAGACCTGTCGTCCGGTGGAAATAGGTAAGACCTATTTATACAAGTCGAGATTGAAACGTACCCTGTCCTCATGAAGGAAGAGAGTAAAGGGTGAAATAATGGGAGGAGGTGGTAACCGCATGGTGTTAATGGGTGAAAACGTTTTCACCATTATTTCCTCATTTATTTGACCGCTTTATTCCTATTCACGCTTTCTTAATGTGAGCGTAGTATACGCTGCAAGCTGGGACCGCCAAACCAAAACCCTGGAAAGCATCCCCCAGTTTGTGTTGATGTCTCGAGTGTTGGTTGCACCTTGAGTGCAAGTGGCGCCGCTAGTGGCGCGTGTGGCATGCCATTGGCATGCGGAATGCCTTGGTGGTAGGTTGCACGGTTTGCAAGTTAGGCTACAAGCGTGTGTGTTTGGCATGTGTCAATGGCACGCATGGCCATTAGGGCTATGTCCTGGTAAGAAAGCTACCAGCGATGCGTGTTGGCATGTGCCAATGGCATGCTCGGCCATTAGGGCCATGGTCTGGTAAGAAAAGCTACAAGTGATGCGTGTTGGCATGTGCCAATGACATGCGTGGCCAATTTGGGTCACGACCTGGTAGGAAAAGCTACCAGTGATGCGTGTTGGCATGTGCCAATGACATGCGTGGCCAATTTGGGTCACGGCCTGGTAGGAAAAGCTACCAGCGATGCGTGTTGGCATGTGCCAATGGCATGCTCGGTCATTAGGGCCATGGCCTGGTAAGAAAAGCTACCAGTAATGCGTGTTGGCATGTTCCAATGGCATGCTCGGCCATTAGGGCCATGGCCTGGTAAGAAAAGCTACCAACGATGCGTGTTGGCATGTGCCAATGGCATGCTCGGCAATTAGGGCCATGGCCTGGTAAGAAAAGCTACCAGCGAGCGTGTTGGCATGTGCCAATGGCATGCGTGGCCAATTTGGGTCGCGTCCTGGTAGGGAAAATCTACCAGCAAGCGTGTTGGCATGTGCCAATGGTATACGTGGACAACTTGGGTCGCGCCCGGTAGGAAAAGCTACCAATGAGCGTGTTGGCATGTGCCAATGGCATGCTTGGCTAATTTGGGTCGCTACCTGGTAGGAAAAGCTACCGGCGACCGTGTTGGCATGTTCCAATGGCATGCGTGGCAAATTTGGGTCGCGCCCTGGTAGGAAAAGCTACCAGCAAGCGTGTTGGCATGTGCCAATGGCATGAGTGGCCAATTTGGGTCGCTACTGGGTAGGAAAAGCTACCAATGAGCGTGTTGGGATTTGCCAATGGCATGCGTGGCCAATTTGGGTCGCGCCCGGGTAGGAAAAGCGTGTTGGCATGTGCCAATGGCATGCGTGGCTAATTTGGGTCGTCTGGTAGGAAAAGCTACCCGAGCGTGTTGGCATGTGCCAATGGCATGCGTGGCCAATTTGGGTCGCGCCACCGGTAGGAAAAGCTACCAAATGAGCGTGTTGGCATGTGCCAATGGCATGCGTGGCCAATTTGGCCTAGGTTGCATGGTTTGCAAGCCTAGGTGCGGGCGCTACTTTGTCATGGCGCGGCTAGGGCCAAGGTAAGGGTGTTTGGCTTGGCGTGGCGTGACCAGCGTAGCTAGGGCCAAGGCAGAGTGTGTTTGGCATGGCGCGGCTAGCTCGGGCAAGGTGTGGCTGGCATGATTTGCCATTGGCATGGAGGTGCGGCTAGCATGGTTAGCATGCTTTGGCGCGTTTGGTGTGACTAGCATAGCTAGGGCCAAGGCAGAGTGCGTTTGGCATGGCGCGGCTAGCTTGGGCTAAGTTTGGCTGGCATGATTTGCCATTGGCACAGAGGTGCGGCTAGCATGGTTGGGATGCTTTGGCGCATTTGGTGTGACTAGCATATCTAGGGCCAAGGTAGAGTGCGTTTGGCATGGCGCGGCTAGCATGGGCTAAGTTTGGCTGGCATGATTTGCCATTAGCACGGAGGGGAATTAGGGTTTTGTTCGTGGTAACCCTAATTTGAAAAAAATACCCCCTATTAATTACTGACTGCATGCATTGAATGTTCTAATAAATGTGTCGCCAGTGACATTAGGTTATTCGGGGTTTTACGATTTTACCCTTTGTCTAAAAACCACCATCAACATGCATAAATGGAATATGAATGATCATTAAGCTTTATTGTGCTTGTGTACGTTTTTAATTTGGTTGCGAACGTGGAGGAGTTACAGGATTAGGTAATATAGACAGGATTAGGAAATAGGTTTTTAATTCCTAATATAACTGTTAGCCGGAGTGTTTCTTGTTTTAGCGTCTTGGTCCGGGCCAGGGCATAATCCTAACCGTCAAATACAATAAAATCTCAATTGTATTCCCAATGATCCGACGGACGCCTATATACAACATATTAATATTTACCAATTATAGATTTTAATTGAATTAATTAAAAAAAAAAAAACAAATACCACGGTTAGTTTTTTTTTTGAATAAGAATGGTTATATTAAAAGAAAAAATACAGGAGCAGATCACATTACCACACACACATTACATGTGAAGTATTGTATCCCACTGAAACAAAATTTGATTTACAGTAAATCCCTTAAAAACCTCCTTATCAAAAAACCAAAGAGCAATAGTTTGCTTCACCATCAAAATCACCTCAGCCGCTTCTTTATGCCTGCCACCATTATGAACTCTTTTACTTCTCTCTTTCCACAAGTGCCACATGACTGCATAAATGGTCTTCCACCAAACTTCCTTACACCTTCCTGACAAATTATTCATTTTCCAAGCTTCAAAGAATCCTTTAACTGAGTTTGGAGCAACCCAAGCTATCTTAAAAGAGTTTAAAAAATGAGTCCAAACCTCAAAAGCATAAGAACAAGACACTAAAAGATGATCCGAATCTTCAATCTCCCTTTTACACATTGGACAAAGAACACTTTCAATTTCAACTCCTCTGTGTTGCAACATACTCAAAGTAGGCAAAGAATCATGAAGTCTTTTCTCTCATTAACCGTGGTTTCCCCGGCAGCGGCGCCAAAATTTGATGCGTGTCGTAGGTGCAATCAAATTAATTCAAAATTTCCACTCAATTAAAAATAATATAATGGAAGTCAAGTTCGTTCCCACGAGGAGCAAGAGATCTTAGTTGTAAAAGTTGTCACGAAAGGGGGGTGTAAAAAGCAAAATAAAAATAAACAAAGCAATTAAAATCGAAAGTTGAAAGATGAAAGCAATATGAAAGACAAGATCAAGGAATCCTTCTTCGTTACGAAACAATGATTAAAGTTATGTTCTTTTCTACTTGTTATTAGTCCTGATTATCACCAACCGTAGGATAGCGAGTCCGCTTAGCTAGCCCCAAAATCCCTAATTTCACCGAGTAGCAATGTGTCCGCTTAGTTATCGATTCTATTCAAAAGAACCACCTTGAGGTCCGCTTACAAGATGTAATTCCCGAGAATGCATTAAGATTTATGAATTTAGGTTTAGTACTAGTAGTTAAACTCGGTTCGCTTGGTTCACTTTCTAGCGTTGTTTCTACACACAATTGCTCCACGGAATCCCTCCGCAAGGTCTCGTGTTTTCTACTTGTGTAAAGTGTCGAGAACTATTACGTATTCCCTAACTTATACTAGATATAGATCAATTAACAAATTAATTTAGCGTGCACTCCAAACAATCTATCAATCAATCATAAGTGTCTTTAAGATCACTCCTATTAGTAAAAACAATCGATAATCATGTGAAAAATCTCAAGATAGAATTGAAAACAAAAACTCAAATCATGTTAAGAACTAGGAATTCATCCTCAATCAATAAAATTAACTACTATATTAGGAAACCATATTAGGAAACCATATTAGGAAACTATATTATTAATTATTATTATTAATTAATTAAAGGGATCTTAACAAAATCAGGAAACCCAGGGCATCCAACGCACGAAAATATCCCTCGCCCAACTCTCGATCCGCGCCGCCAGATGACAAAATCGATGGTCGAATATATCCGGATAGACAAACACCACTTCTTTTTATAATATAGATATATATATCTATATTATAAGGGACAATGGTGTTTTTCCATATGGACGGTCATCTACATTTCAGACACATAAAGGACGGTTCAGATTGAGTCATATGTTTTGGTTTTTCAATTTACATTTTTAGCATATAAAGAAGGGTTGAGATTGAGACACTGATTTAAGATTTTCAATCTACATTTCCAAGGGTCCAGATCGAGCCACATATTTCATTCTCCACTTCACCCTCCCGGTGTCATTTATTTGGAGTTATTCTTCTCATTCAGTGTGAAACCGTTTCTTTTATTGTAAATTAAACTCCCTCTTAATTCATGCTTCAAAAAAAAAAAAGATTATTTTCTTTCATCTTCTTCATCGTCTTTTTTTTTTTTCATCAAAAAAATATTAAAAGATCTTCTTATGCCCGTAATATTTCAATTTCTCCAATGTGTAAAATATTTCTACCAAATAAGATCTCTTTATCATCCACTGCATATTGGAAAGATGGTTAGTTCTTATAGTTTGTACTTTTTTATAGTTTATTAATTTTCATCAAAATTTCTTTTCATCCAATTAGTGTTTTTAAATTTGGGTTATTGGGAAATGTTTCAGATTTTTGATTTTTGATTTTTTTTTTGTGGTTTTAGGTTTAATTTGTGTAAAGATTAGATTAGCGCTCATTAGATTCATCAAATGGTTTTAAAGTACAGTAGCTGCAGCGTTTTCAACTTAATGTTTGTATTTCTCTCTGCTCTCTGCTCTCTGCTCTCTGAATTAGAATTTTATTTTTAAATTTGTATAGTGAATATATTTATTTTTTCCCAATTAATTTTATTTTAGATTGTTAAGTTTTGTTTGAATTTGATTTTGTGCATCCAACTTCCTCTTCACAAGAATTATAAAGGTTGATTATTTTTCAAGTTCTGTATTTTATTCTTAATCCTGTAAATTTAATTTTTGGTATGATTTCCAAGTCTCACTTGAAGTGTTAATACATGAGCACTACCAGTTGAATTAGCTTTTAGTTCATCGTACTTCTTTTTGTGTTTATAGAAATCTTGCCGGCTTTAGCTAACCCAATTTTTTTCACTTTTTGTAGACCTCGAATATGAGCAAATGGAAGTTGGTTCTACGAACCAAATACCGAAAAATAGACATTTTCTGTATCCAACTGCACAAATTTTTTTCAAATTTTTTTTTCATCCAATTAGTGTTTTTAAATCTGGGTTATTGGGAAATGTTTCAGATTTTTGATTTTTGATTTTTTTTTTTTTTGGTTTTAGGGTTAATTTGTGTAAAGATTAGATTAGCGCTCATTAGATTCATCAAATGGTTTTAAAGTACAATAGCTGCAGCGTTTTCAACTTAATGTTTGTATTTCTCTCTGCTCTCTGCTCTCCGAATTAGAATTTCATTTTTAAATTTGTATAGTGAATATATTTATTTTTCCCCAATTAATTTTATTTTAGATTGTTAAGTTTTGTTTGAATTTGATTTTGTGCATCCAACTTCCTCTTCACAAGAATTATAAAGGTTTATTATTTTTCAAGTTCTGTATTTTATTCTTAATCCTGTAAATTACTTTTTGGTATGATTTTCAAGTCTCACTTGAAGTGTTAATACGTGAGCACTACCAGTTGAATTAGCTTTTAGTTCATCATACTTCTTTTTGTGTTTATAGCAATCTTGCCGGCTTTAGCTAACCCAATTTTTTTCACTTTCTGTAGACCTCGAATATGGGCAAATGGAAGTTGATTCTACGAACCAAATACCGAAAAATAGACATTTTCTGTATCCAACTACACAAATTATTTTAAGGTATTATTATATTGTAATGTGAATAATTATAGAGGCGATCCATTCGTCGATTAGGTTCTTTGATTTTCTTAATTTGATTTAACAAAAATGAAGTTTCAAACATTTATAAATTAGTCTTACTTTGGCACTCTTGGTTTTACAATCTTTGGTCCATTTTTGTTATATTGGTAAGTTGGAGTCTTTTGGATGTTTTTCTTTTGTTGTATTTGTTGATGATTTTAGTGCTTTTCTTACTTGAGTTAGATCTCATAGCGTCTAATTAATTTCGAATTTTAGGTTGTGCCTTTGCATTTGTGATGATTTTAGTGCTTTTCTACAGAAAGTGAAAAAATTGGGTTAGCTCTAATTAAACATCTTTTACAATCTTTGGTCCATTTTTGTTATATTGGTTTAGAGTTGGATGTTTTTCTTTTGTTTATAAAATATTTTAAGTTAATCAGTCTAATTAATTTTTAATTTTAGGTTAGTTTATAAAATATTTTAAAATCCTGCCTTTGCATTTAGCTGTATTATCATTTCAATTTTTCAATTTTTCAGGTTCATCGAAACTTTTCCGGAAATGAAATACCACCTAAAGCAAGGGAGAAGGGGACACAGTTGGTTTAAGTACCAATATTTGTTTCCGTACATTGAGGTTTGGTAAAAATCTTTTCATTACGTATTAGGATGAATTTAGTACTGCTAGAGTCCATTGTAGCAATGTTCACGAAGTATAATATATGATATCGTTTTTATTAACATGTTATTTAAGGGGTTTGCGCAAGGTCAGATTCGTTTGCCAGATATATATATAAGGTAGAGTGAAAGGTTTATTCGCGTTTCTGTACTGTTGGTCTCACTGCAAGCTACTTTTGGACCCTTAATACCAATTGAGCTTGGATAAAGTATAAAAGTTCGGTATTTTTTTCCAGGGAGCCACGTACTATATGTTCAGTTCGTACAATTCTCAATAAGTTTTAAGCTCAGTTTGTATAACACCACAAAGGTTGGAGCAAATGTAAATTATCAATTATGTGAATGCTTTGACAGAAGGTCTACAGATGTTGACATGAACCAGGAGAGGTTGTAGAATTGTAAGTTTTCTCATATCATTTGGCTCTTTTAACTCTTTATGCATGTACTTCGAAATAAGATATTTTGTTATTAGAGATCTAACACCCAACACATTGGTTCTTGCAATAGTCTTTATATTTCAGTTTTTACAGGATAACTAAAATTCAGAATTTGTGTTATTAGTGTGTTACCTGATAATTATTAAAAATTATTTTCTCTTGCATTTGGTCGTTGCAACGGTCTCACTTCAAGCTACTCTTTTAAATATGCTATTAAATTTCATGTTTTTTTTTAATATAATGTGGAACTGATATTTTTCTCAAATTATACATGTGAACTATTAGAACTCATGCTTTTGCAAATAATTTTTTTTCCGTTTGATCGTTGGCATGTTGATCCCGATGAAAGATTTTCCTAATACCAATCCACTTATACAAATATCTGCAATCATTCTCGGTATGGAATGGGTTATCTTAAATAGTTGGTTAGTCATAGGTTAAATTTGGCCTCCTGTAGTCCAAATCCAAATCCAAAGTCTTTTCCAGTAGCAAGTACCGGGTCGACTAGAGAATATCTCCTAAGAGTAGAACATAGGTTTTACGCCGGCCTGTCCGAGCCTCGCACGACTTGCACTACGGCAAGCAAATTTGCCTCCTGTAGTCATCAAGCATTAATGTTCCTTTCGAGGTTATGTAAAAAATGGTGTGAATACATGTATTCTCTTTGATTTCTGAAGTAAGTTGGATTTTAATCCTATATTTTTGTATGCACATGAAAAAGTGTGTATGGAACCGCGACATGTTGGATTTTGAGAACATGAACACCAGCATATGCATCATCTCTTATAAATTTTTTTCTCTCTGTATACAATTTTTAGAACTTCTGTTCTAAAGTTTCAAAGAACTTTGTAAAGGTATTGGAATAGTATGGGGTAGTAGTCATGTAAAAGTTGGTGTCGTTCAATTTTAATGTTTCCATATATATTTTACAAATATTTACGTAAAATTCCACAATTCCGCTATTTATTAGAGCTTTACATATTTTTGGTTAATTATTAGTCTAATAACACTAGGCAATAACCTAAAATTTACGTATGTAAAAAGTAAATTCTAATAACACTAGGAAAAAATGACACAATATAATAACACTGGAGTTAGATTTAACAGGACATATGTCAAAATACGATAAGAAACAATCATTCGGCAACACCGAGAACAAATTAAACCCCGTGCCGTCACGGCACGGGTCACTTCCTAGTATATATATATAGCCCATGCAGTCGTACCTTTCCAGTCAAGGTATGTACGGTTTCCTTATATAAAACCAAACCCTTACATATTGGGTTTCCATAAAACCTTACTCCATTGTCATCATGGTCTCTTTCTGATCGTCTTATGCTCTTGTTCTACTAGAATGATTTTTCATACATAAAATATTATGTTCAAGGTTTATGGTGAATGGATTTACATTTAAATGATAATATCTGATTCAAACAGACAACAAGTGCGGAACAATCGAGTGCTTCCTCACAACAACAAGATGGATTCGTTGTCGGCAAAATGAACCGAAGTATAGCCATCTCAGAGTGTCATGCAGTGAACGCTGATAAATTTGAGCCTTGAGGAGGCTTAATCCAGCCGGGATAGGATTCCAAATAGCCACAATTCAATAACCAGCGGGGCGCACAGGAATTTCCAGGGAAACAGAAAAAGATCTACTGCATCTTCGTCAACATGTGTGGCCTCCTCATCTATGACTCTAAGCACAAACTACAGTGTGTCTAGTGCGGAGGACCATTGAGAGTACCAACGAAGCTATAGAAGATCTTTGTCGTCGCCGTCATCATATTCAACTTCCTCAACTGGTTCTCAAACTAGAAACTACGACGAGTCATCTACTGGTAGAGAAGAGTTGGACGGATCGCAGCCACGTACAATTATAGGTCCATATCTCGGAGTAGACCTCCGCAACGAACTTTTCATGTAGCACTATGAGGCAGGAGTTCCACATCATATGATAGTTTCCCATAGGAGGAATACCAATTTAGGAGTCGACTTTCCATGGTGGATCCACCACAGAAGAAGATACATAGGACACTTAAGGAGATTTACATAGAAGCTTTCAGGCATGCATGTTCCATCATGACCACCATGATGATACAGATGCGCCATATTCCTACAAGGATAGGAACTATGTTGTATTAGGGGAGCCTAGGCGTCGAACAAAAATTGGAAACCAGCAAAAATGGCCTTACTTTGGCGCCTTGGGCGCATCACGCGCCTAGGCGAGCGCCCAGGGCGACTTTTACAACATAGAATAGGAATGCACAGAATCATCATCTTTCTGTTCAGAAACCAGGGGGTAATGGTAAACTCCATATCAAAGGCCAAGAAAAACTCATCTTTCTGTTCTCATGCAGGTGCCAATGAGAAGAACATCAACTGTAAACAAGCCAACCAACCACCAACAAGGACATTTCCGAAAGCTTGTACGAAGATTCCTTCATTGCATTCGTAAGAAATCTAAGCCGGTGTCATCTGGCACCAGACGATTACAAATTTACAAAGAGCAGTAAACGTGTAAGAAAAATGTTAAATGGCATGGCAGAATTTGCGAAAGCGAGGATTATCTGATAATAAGGGAAAAGGCAGCAAGCCAGGTTTTAAACTTGGGTTTAAAAAGAAGAGTAGCCAAATAAAGGACCGATTGTATTCAGAAGTTGACATACAGTCCTGCTTAAATAAGTGTCTGATTGTATTCAGAAGTTGACATACAGTCCTGCTTAAGGTTGTGAAAAATAATGTGATCTTAGGTAGTTTTATTATATTTTGCGATAGAATATGGGATAAAAAGTGGATTTTAATGTTTGCAAATCTTTTTATTTGATTAATTGTCAGCACTTTGTGTTTTGAATAATTCGTATACATGGGAATTTTGTTAAACAGAGATGGGAGGAATTCAGATTGACGAGCTTCAAGCCATAGCAATAGCCCTAAAAAGAAACAGGTGGAAACATCATAAGCCCGAACAACAACAAAAACTCTCATTAAACTTGTTAATTTACAGAAGGGGAGTCTGTGTTGGAATTGTTTTCTTTTTCCGATTCAGATTCAGAAAGATATAGTATACACGGAAGGAATATATATATATGATCATGACCGGTCAAGTACTCAAACAAAAACAAGAAGAAGAAGATCTGCAGATGGACGAGAACGAAACCATGAATGAAAACCCATCAATGCCGTACTTGCCAGAAGATATTATCAAGGACATCCATTCGAGGTTACCTCCCAAATCTCTCTTAAAGTTCAGGTGTGTATCAAAATCTTGGAGCGTCCTATATAATAACCCTAAGCTTATTGAGATGATGCAAATTAACTTCGATATCATGATTGTATACGACGACAATATGTACCATATAGATTGCGAATCATTATTATCATCATCATCATCATTACTGGACAGTGTAGATTTTGGCATAGAGAGAGAGAAGATAGAATACGAAACTGAAAACTCAATGGAATACATTGGATTTAATCCTATAATTGGCATGGAGAGGATTCATTGCCCAGACCCAGATTTTGAATATGGTTACTATAGAACTGCTTTTGTGGGTTGTCGTAATGGCTTGTTTTGCTTACACATTTGTGATCGTGAGGGTATTGATTTTTGTTTATGGAACCCATCTACTGGGGACTGCAAACGAATAGCAAGTCCACCTGATCAATTCGATTATTCTTTACACAGATACTTACCAGTTAAAGGATATGGGTTTGGTTATGACTCGAAAAGTGATGACTACAAGTTTGTATGTATTACAACAGATTTAAACTGTAACCTATCTGCAGTTCAGATCTATTCACTTAAATCTGATTCATGGAAACAAGTCAAACGGACTCATAATATCCCTTGGCTGCTACCTTGGCGATCCGATCTCCAGTACGCAGTGTTTTGTAATGGAGCACTTCATTGGCAGACATCTTCTTCGTCCAAAGAGTTAATTGCTTTAGGCATGACTGATGAGATCATTAGAGTAATCTCACCACCAGAAAATTCAAATTTCGAGGATCCCGGTGACACTACACGTATTGGTATGTTGGATGGGTGTTTTTCCATGCTTTATAGTAGTGAGAACCTTGGTTTTGAAGTATGGTTGATGAAGGATTATGGAGAGAAAGAGTCATGGACTAAAATATACAGTATTCCGAAACTGACATCGTTAGATGGTCAAGTGTCAGGGAGTTTGTGCTTGAGAAGGATCAAGTGTTTAAAAAGTGGAGAGATGCTATTAGAGGTTCGTTACAACTCTTCGCCTTATAGTAAGGCTTTGGTTTTGTATGATCCGAAGAATGAAACGTCTACGACTTTGATGGAAGATGAGGACGAGTACACTTCAAATTCACTATCATTCCATAGTTATGCCAAGAGTTCAGTCGGTTTCAGTTTCTTTCTGTAGTTATTTGAAGAGTTTGGTTTCAGTTTCGTTGAGTACTAATGCTGGCTAATTGTGATGGAACTTGGTATTTTCAAAACTGATCACCAGCTTAACAGTGACATCTATCATATTCACTAATTTATTGTAGTGATTGTCCATGATATTTTTCTGTATTTTTATTGTACACTACGATTTTGATCAGTAACAGATTATTGGTGTTTTCTTGTCATGATCTCTAGATAGCTTTTACATTGAAGAAGCCTGGAACTTTACACTACCACCCGAAATTTTTCAGAACAAGAATTAAAAACCTAAATAACAGAATCCCACCACACTATTTCTTTTTTTGTCATACCCATTGAGTTCGAATAAACTAGATAAAGCAGAGAAAGATTAACTATTTCTTTTTGCAATACCTCGGGACTTTTCATTTCATCCGTTGAGAGTGTTTATCAACAATGAAAGAACATAATCACTTGGTACACTGGGAAGATACTGCAGTGCCTTCTCAGTCTCATTTCATTAAAAAAAAAAAAAACCTTAACGATGATATCATAGTTCTGGTGTTTGGTAAACAACTTTTCTCTTACATTTCAATGATTAATCTGTTAGCCGCCAAGAACATCCTGTTATAAAAGAGGCTATCTATTATTGTGTTATATGATACTACATTAGGGACTAATTCTTCTTTCGGAATCTTATATTAAACGGTTTCTTGCATCTTCCAACTTGCCAACTAGACAAAAACCATGAATAAGTATAGTGTACTTGCGAGTTTGCACTTCTTATGCCAAATAAGAATGACGAGGTAAAGGATTCTTACTCTCGATTCAAGATTCATCAGGACTGAAGATCTGGTTGCCTCATTTAGTCATTTGCTTTATATATCTCGACCTCTTGCAATACCACAAAAAAAAAAAAAAAAAAAAAAAATTCAGACAATTCCAAGAAACAGATGAATAGTGGAGCAGACTTTTGAGTCCAATTTTGTGCACACTCCTTTAAAGAGTGTGCACTAAACAAATTTATGTGATTGGTTATTCAAAATATACCGTTATCCTATTTTATTAAATAAATTTATAGTATTATTTTTATTTTAATTTAATTCTAAAAAGGAATCATATTTAATCATAATCTAAAAAAGGGAATGAGTTCTTTCCTTTCCATATTTTTGGACGTTTCCTTTAATCAAAATTTATTATTCCTGTGCTAGAGAGTTTGAGAAGATCATGGAGTTGATAGATATATGTACATATTTCATGGATTAGGTCATTAGGTCAGTCCATGTGTTCATTCATGATTTATAGTTTTTGTTTATAGATTGGTTTATACTCCATGGAGTAACTTAATACCACTCACGAAATCCACTTTATATACATTTTCGTGATTCAAAACGTGATAAAAGATGTATTACATATGATCAAAGATTCATAAGATCCACAACCATTAAAATCATGTCCACACAAAATCAAAAAGAAAATAAAACTCGATGATCAGCACTTAGCAAGAAAAAATAATAAGATTTGAGACTAGTTAGAAAATCGAAAATTTCTTAGGTCGCCATTTGATTACCGAAATCCATTAAACCAAAAATCACTTAGTTAAGTTAAACAGAAATTAATACATTGGACTACATATTGCTGATCATCACGTTTTCTTTGATGATCAATTCAAATAATTATCTAGAATACTGCTTAATTTTCCGATTCTATTGTCGGGTTTCCCGTTTTAAATCACTATATTTAAGGATAGCATATATTTTTTCTTGTTTTAGCTATTAATTGAGTCAAAACAAAAAATAGAAAAAGAATTTCATATATTGTTAACGGCAAGACTAAGGCAACCAATCAAAACATTTTGTTTCGTGCACACTCTTTAAAGGAGTGTGCACAAAATTGCACTCCAGACTTTTTCCAGGTGCCTCTTCTCTTACCAAAAATTAAAGGAACTAAGTCAGATTCCTAAAACATGAAACCGAAAAGAAGTAAAAATCAGCACCCAAGGTCATAAGCATAATAACAACTTCGCTGAATGGCGCATACAAGTCAAAATAACACAATTGGCCATACTTAGTGCCCACAAGAAAACTATGATCAGAGATCTAAACAAAGATGCAATGGCCACAAGAATGCAAAATACAGCAATGTCATAGTATGTGAACACTGAAAAATAATTGAAGACTAACCCAAACACCCAGTTATGTAAACCTAGCAAATGTGACAGTAAAAATCAAATCATACACAGCAGTGTCAATATAAAGGCATGCTAACTGGGACCGTGTGGCAAGAGCTCTAACAGAGTCATGATTATAAGAATGGATCTGATGCATTACCAAGGTATGGTGTCTGAACCAATGTTCTGAAAACCGGCCCGGTCATCAAACCGGTAAAGTCACTGGGTTGCGGGTCATCGGTCCAACCAGTGGGTCAACCGGGGTCATTGGGTCAAAGTATAAGATGCTATTTACCTTAATATAGGGACCTATAAAAGGTGACAAATACTATAGTGGTAGCCGGAAGGGCGCAACAATGCTTGGTGTACCGGCTGGGTTGCACGGACGCTCCATTTCTTTAGCCGTGTCCGCGTCCGACTCGCGGCGGACACGGGACGCGCGTGGGACGCTGACAAGACGCTGTCCGACGCACCAATTTACGCGTCCTGCGCGCGTCTGGTTTGGACGCACCGATGACGCGTGTCCGACGCATTTTTTTTTCCATTTTCATATAAACTTTTTCCTTTAATTTTACTATTATTAACCAAATGAAGAAAGACAAACATTTCGATCAATAATTTAGGTCTTTATTCGGATTTTGTATTTGGAAATGGCATCACGTATACCCTTAGTTATACATGTGTTGATCTAAGAATGCATTTTGATTGTGCTATGTGTTTAATAGTGGCTGATTATTTGACATTCGGCGTGTATAAATATAAACAAACGATATCTTCTTTTCTTTTGAAATTTATACATATATAACATTATTTTCTAATTTTTAGGGTCGAAATACTTGACTTTGTTGTATAAATACATGATTATATATATAAATAAAATATGTATATACGTGTCCGCGTCCTAGTTTTTTGAAAATTTTATAGTGTATGCGTCAGCGTCGTGTTGTGTCCGCGTCTACGCGTCCGCGTCCGTGCAACCCAGTGTACCGGGGAGGAATTTCGCAGCCACCACCGCGTGAAAGAAAAAGAAAAAAAGGTGGCCCCCACCCTAAACCCCCAGGGCTCCCATCTGACCGTTCATTTCCCTCGCGGGATTTCTGGCGGTGTAAACCGCGGTCAACATAGCATCGTTGGGATGGGCGTCACTTATTAGGCTTAGTTTGGAAATAATTACATCCGTGAGATGCAATATAAATTAATGGCCCAAATTCTTGCTATACTAACTCCACATTTGCCACTCATATGTTAATTATTTACACTGTCTGCCTTTAAAACCCTATCTTTAACAGTATCTCCTCACCGCCGTTCCTCTCTTCTAACTCTGTGTCTCCATGTTCCATCACTCACACCCACCCCAATCTCCATCATCATTTGAAGTTTGAAGAAATCAAAGATATATATATACTAGATGACCGTTACCACGGTGGGATGGCCGACCGAAAAAATTGACGTAAAACTAAATTTTGTGTTCACAATTTAGTTCCGCCGTAGGGTGAAAATATTATTTTTCCTGAGACGGCACGAAGGTATAATTTTTCCAAACACGACGCGAAAGTATCATTTTCCAGACAGGTAAGCCATGGTATATTTTTACTTTGCAAATAATTTGGTGGTGATTCAACACCATATGTTGTGCTTTTCATTTTAAAATTAGTTGTTTTTTATACTTAGTCAATCATTTTATTTTTCTTGTAGTTTTTTCAATTTTTTTAAGATATGCCTAATTTTAATCTATGCCTAATTTTGAAGGAGAAAAGATACAAAATTTGGAGAATAATAAAAAAAATTGAAAAACAAAAATTTGATAGCATTGTTTGTGCTCATTGCCTAGCTAATTTAAAGGGCTTTCCAAATATATAAAATTTATAAAAATACGACTTGTAGTTTGAAATATACGAGGTTTTTAAATATATAAAAAATGCATTTACTGTTGTGCCCTTTCTTTTTGGTTTATTTACAAAAATGTCTAATACCTTATTCCCCTTCCTCTTTGATTTATTTACGAAAATGTCTAAAGGAAAAAAGGTAAAATTTGATTTAGAGGGACATCTTAGTCTTTTCCAGGTGTCCGGACCAAAATTCAATCTTTTTTGTGTAATTGAAAAAAATGTCACGCTTCACATTGACACAAAGTCACCATATATAGATTCCTCCCTCGCTTCGCTCGGTCGGCCTAATTAATAGACGAAATCAAAGATTTTTTATTGTAGAATAACAAATATCAACAACAAAAAAAGGAGAAATTGTTTTTGTTAGAAGATTTCTTTAATCTCTCTATTTGTAACCTAGATAGACCATCATGATTCATGGGTTGTGTGCATTTTTTAGTGATTTGTATTTAATTTTTTTTCTTGTTCTTTATGAAAGCTTTCTTCTTGTTTGATTGATATTGTAAAGGAATGAAAAACGGCTCTCAGATCTTTGTTTTAATGAATTTCAGGAAGAGAAAAAAAACTTAAAATTTTGATGAAGTAATCGATTGGACCAGCCAAAACCCAGCTGGGTCAGCTGGTTCACCGGTTGAATCGTCCGGGTCGCCCAGGTCACAAGAAATATCACGGTTTTGGACAAAGTTGTTGGGTCAGTGTTAAAACGGACTGAAAAAGTAACTGGGTCACCGGTTTACCGGTCCGACTGGTCGGTCCGGTCCGGTTCTCAGAACACTGGTCTGAACTCTAGATTGAAATTCTATTATTCAAGCAAAAGAAAGAATAAGCACACCACAGATGAAAAGCCAACAGTGAAATAAGTTTTAGCCTCACACCCTGTTTATGGATTTGATTCAGGATTTAAACCGAGTTAGATGTTAGATTGTTTAGTTTTTAATTTTTATGATGTCCGATTGGAGATCTGACTCGCCTCATACACCTGACACTAAGATATTTGAGTCAGATACAATTTTATAACTGATCTCTTTGGCGATATCTGATAGGATTCAATAGCTTTGTGTAATCCGTATGGCACAAATGGGATATAATGAGCCACATTGAGACTAGTTAGCATTCTTGGGAGAAAAGAAACAATTGTTTCACTGGTATTACGCCTACTATTATTATTTATTTATTTTTTTCCTACGCCTACTATTATTATTTATTTATTTTTTAAAGGCAAAGGGCGATATATTAAAAAGACTAATACTCATCAAAATAATGAGCAAAAGTCAAAAACAAGAAAGAATACAAAATTTTAGTTGTTATCAGATACAACTTCCCAATTACAAATTAGGGTGCTCAAGGAGTAACCCTCAAAAATCTTAGTATTCAAAGACCAATTATAAAGGGTGCATTTAACAGACACTATTATCTGGTTGAAATTTCATCTCTTGTTTTTATCTTGCCTACGCCAGCTGATTACTAAACCTGATTTCAATTTTTATCGTCGTCGACGAAATGTAGTGGTTCTAGTCATTCTTCAAATCCCCGAATTAGTGTAGAAGAAGAAAGAGTTAAGAAAAGTTGTAGAGCGAGAACTAAATGCTCATTACAAGGAAATGTACAACAAAAACTATTTTCCACATTCCATATCTTATTTTCTTGTGTTTGATTGGTAGATTAGGTTTAAATCAAAAACATTGAAATTTTTCAGTAATTACAGAGTAAAGTTCGGCTGATAATTTTTTCCAAATAATATTATTAATTAAGAAAGACAAAAGTTAAATTTTCAAATAATATTATTAATTAAATTATTTTTCGTGATTCCATAGGTTCTACGTGCACAAGCGAAATTGTAACCAAATTTGGCATTAATAATTAATATAATAATATATGCTTAAAAGGAGAGAAAAGAAAAAAAGAAAAAAGAATAAAAAGATAAGAGTTAATCAACCTGGCGCGATTGGGGTATACCCAGATTAATTGGGGTATACCCATTTTGTTCCCAACCATAATAGAGGGTTAAGGGGTGTCTAATATGTGTAAAGTTACCTAATTACCCTTCTCCTAATAATAACAAAAACCACCCCTTTTGGGTTTTAGATCAAAACCTTATTAATTTCTTTCCTTCTCCGTCATCATCAATCTAATGATCAATTCCTTTCTTACTCTATATTTCATCGTTTTCAAATGAAAAAATATCATCGATTATGATTTTTTTTATTGTCGATTAATCCTTTCAAACTCATTCTAGTACTTTGTTTTGTTATTTGAATGACAAATTAGATCAGAAAATTTGAAATTTTTGAATTTTAGTTACACAGTCGGCATGGTATTGTTTGTCGAGCATGCCGACTTTTCATATTTATTTCTAGTCGACAAGCTTATAGGATGAACAACATGGCGACTTTTCATATATTATTTTTAGTCGGCAAGGTTATAAGATGAATAGCATGCCGATTTTTCAAAGAGTTTTGTTTCTGAAAGTAATATTTACAGGGTCGGCACGGTATTCATCCTTATACCTTGCCGACTATAGTTTAGTCGCCAAGGTTATGAAATTAAAACCTTGCCTACTAATTATGCATTTGTGACACCTTTCTCTGTATGTCAACAATCCTATAGTCGGCAAGGTATTTTTTGTCGACCTTGCCGACTATAAGGTAGTCGGCAAGGTAAAAAATCAATAAGATGCCGACTAGTGAAACATTTACAACAGTCTCCTGTGTGTTAAAAATAATAAAGTCGGCATCTACTTCATTCACCGACCTTGGCGTCCGGATATAGTCGGCATGTACTCATCTGTAGACCTTGCCGGCCAGATATAGTTGGCATGTTCTTCATTCGTCGACCCTGACGACTTTTCATAGTTTCAGAACTGAAAGTGTTGATTTCTTCTTTAATTTTGAGTATGATGTCACACATCAGCTTTGCAATCCCCTTTTTAGAAGTGTTTGGGTAGTATGTTTTCATTTTCGTTGCAAAAAAAATTCTCAAAACAATTTTTTTTTTACATCAAAAATCTTGCCACATATGTTCAATAAAAAACAAAATTTGATAACTTAAATTCATAAGCTTTAATCTACTTAATTAATTCATCTAAACTCAATTAAACAAGGGTATATTAGCCATTTAGAAAAAATACAAGGTTAAGGGGTAGCCTGTTTTACTTCAAAATGACCTGGCTTTTGTCTCATTAGGTATACCTCAATTAATTTGGGTATACCCCCGATCAAGCCAGGTTAATCAAGTACGTTGAATGTAGCTAAAAATCTTAAGATAAGAAATGGGGAAGGTTTGCTAGGATAAAGACAATCAGAGCAGCTTTCTGGATTCAAGTTCATTTGATTATTATCCGGGTTGACTTTACACAGTCATATGCATTCATTATTCACACTAAAGCACAGCGCTGGCAAAAATAAGGCATGGCAAAGTAAGGCACGAACCTCTATGACAAGTTTTAAATTTTCTGACCAATCAGCTGGAAAGGATATGAGACACATTTATTGCTCCCCAGGAAGCTCAATAAGTTCAATGGCCTCAACTCCTCGTACAATTTAATTCCCAGGTAATAAAAGAGATTACAAATCCAAAACCCCTATTACTATTAAAAACAAAATTTGTGAGATCATGCACTAACTGTATCACAAAATCACGACGAAATAACCGTCATTACTCTTATTTAGTGACTTCTTCTTACCATCATGAGTTTTCAAATTTCTTTCCATCATGCTTCGCTAAAATTATGCTCGAGTTCATGCACAACACACAAAAAATCATACAAAAAAAATTACAAAAAACAAATTTGTAAGAAAATCAAATTTGGTTATCCCATGCGACCATGAATTCCATTTGACGTAGTCTAACAAAACAAAACAAAAAAAAAACAATAACAAAGAAAAACAACAAATAACTCTCTGGCAATCGTTTCAGTTTCATATCAGTTAAATAGAAATGCCACCGTACTCTAGATCCCAATATATCCAATGCAAAATAGCTGCAGATAAGCACAAGCCAGAAACCAAATATGTGCCCCAGCTATACCTTCGTATCTCCTGGTACCCGGATTTCGCTCGCTCAACTATCAGCGAGAAGGACTTATAACTGCCAGGATCGGCATCCATGTTAGATATTTTTTTTGTATCTTCTACGAATTCACTTGAACCGAGTGAAACTAGACTTCCAACAAAAGTCGTCGGCCAAAAATGTTTTGGTTTGCAGGGGATATCCAAAGTCACAAGTCTTCCATTTTTTGGGTCACAAGAAACTAAAACATCCTCGGATGAATCTTCTTCACCTTCTATCCGTACTTGTCCGTGTAATAAAATCTCGCATTTCTTATTGAGATAATGCAGTGGCCGTAATGACCCAAAATTTGTTTCAGTATTGGAAATACTGAAAATTTTGGTCCAAGAATCTATATCTCCATACTCTTTCATCAACCATAGATCGACATTGCGTTCATGCCATCCACTATTAACTGACAGATAAAGGTCCTCTCCCAAAACACCCACACCCAAATCAAAAAACGAGTACAATTCATCGTCTAGATAGCAACTTGGTATCTGGAATTCGTCTTTGGTTCGCTCCTCAACTATATCAAACGAAACTATAACTCTTGCGAGTTTTAACCAATGAATAACTCCATATAAATTCAGAAGTTGACATACAGTCCTGCTTAAATATGTGTCTGATTGTATTCAGAAGGTGACATACACTCCTGTATTCTTGTGCTTAAGGTTGTGAAAAATAATGTGATCTTAGGTAGGTTTATTATATATTGCGATAGAATATGCCAATATGGGATAAAAAGTGGATTTTAATGTTTGCAAATCTTTTTATTTGATTAATTGTCAGCACTTTGTGTTTAAATAATTCGTATACATGGGAATTTTGTTAAACAGAGATGGGAGGAATTCAGATTGACGAGCTTCAAGCCATAGCAATAGCCCTAAAAAGAAACAGGTGGAAAAATCATAAGCCCGAACAACAAAAGAAAACTCTCACTAAACTTGTTAATTTACAGAAGGGGAGTCTGTGTTGGAATTGTTTTCTTTTTCCGATTCAGATTCAGAAAGATATAGTATACACGGAAGGAATATATATATATATATGATCATGACCAGCCAAGTACTCAAACAAAAACAAGAAGAAGAAGATCTGCAGATGGACGAGAACGAAACCATGAATGAAAACCCATCAATGCCGTACTTGCCAGAAGATATTATCAAGGACATCCATTCGAGGTTACATCCCAAATCTCTCTTAAAGTTCAGGTGTGTATCAAAATCTTGGAGCGTCCTATATAATAACCCTAAGCTCATTGAGATGATGCAAATTAACTTCGATATCATGATTGTATATGACGACAATATGTACCATATAGATTGCGAATCATTATCATCATCATCATCATTACTGGACAGTGTAGATTTTGGCATAGAGAGAGAGCAGATAGAATACGAAACTGAAAACTCAATGGAATACATTGGATTTAATCCTACAATTGGCATGGAGAGGATTCATTGCCCAGACCCAGATTTTGAATATGGTTACTATAGAACTGCTTTTGTGGGTTGTCGTAATGGCTTGTTTTGCTTACACATTTGTGATCGTGAGGGTATTGATTTTTGTTTATGGAACCCATCTACTGGGGACTGCAAACGAATAGCAAGTCCACCTGATCAATTCGATTATTCTTTACACAGATACTTACCAGTTAAAGGATATGGGTTTGGTTATGACTCGAAAAGTGATGACTACAAGTTTGTGTGTATTACAACAGATTTAAACTGTAACCTATCTGCAGTTCAGATCTATTCACTTAAATCTGATTCATGGAAACAAGTCAAACGGACTCATAATATCCCTTGGCTGCTACCTTGGCGATCCGATCTCCAGTACGCAGTGTTTTGTAATGGAGCACTTCATTGGCAGACATCTTCTTCGTCCAAAGAGTTAATTGCTTTAGGCATGACTGATGAGATCATTAGAGTAATCTCACCACCAGAAAATTCAAATTTCGAGGATCCTGGTGACACTACACGTATTGGTATGTTGGATGGGTGTCTTTCCATGCTTTATAGTAGTGGGAACCTTGGTTTTGAAGTATGGTTGATGAAGGATTATGGAGAGAAAGAGTCATGGACTAAAATATACAGTATTCCGAAACTGACATCGTTAGATGGTCAAGTGTCAGGGAGTTTGTGCTTGAGAAGGATCAAGTGTTTAAAAAGTGGAGAGATGCTATTAGAGGTTCGTTACAACTCTTCGCCTTATAGTAAGGCTTTGGTTTTGTATGATCCGAAGAATGAAACGTCTACGACTTTGATGGAAGATGAGGACGAGTACACTTCAAATTCACTATCATTCCATAGTTATGCCAAGAGTTCAGTCGGTTTCAGTTTCTTTCTGTAGTTATTTGAAGAGTTCGGTTTCAGTTTCGTTGAGTACTAATGCTGGCTAATTGTGATGGAACTTGGTATTTTCAAAACTGATCACCAGCTTAACAGTGACATCTATCATATTCACTAATTTATTGTAGTGATTGTCCATGATATTTTTCTGTATTTTTATTGTACACTACGATTTTGATCAGTAACAGATTATTGGTGTTTTCTTGTCATGATCTCTAGATAGCTTTTACATTGAAGAAGCCTGGAACTTTACACTACCACCCGAAATTTTTCAGAACAAGAATTAAAAACCTAAATAACAGAATCCCACCACACTATTTCTTTTTTTGTCATACCCATTGAGTTCGAATAAACTAGATAAAGCAGAGAAAGATTAACTATTTCTTTTTTGCAATACCTCGGGACTTTTCATTTCATCCGTTGAGAGAGTGTTTATCAACAATGAAAGAACATAATCACTTGGTACACTGGGAAGATACTGCAGTGCCTTCTCAGTCTCATTTCATTTAAAAAAAAAAAACCTTAACGATGATATATATCATAGTTCTGGTGTTTGGTAAACAACTTTTCTCTTACATTTCAATGATTAATCTGTTAGCCGCCAAGAACATCCTGTTATAAAAGAGGCTATCTATTATTGTGTTATATGATACTACATTAGGGACTAATTCTTCTTTCGGAATCTTATATTAAACGGTTTCTTGCATCTTCCAACTTGCCAACTAGACAAAAACCATGAATAAGTATAGTGTACTTGCGAGTTTGCACTTCTTATGCCAAGTAAGAATGACGAGGTAAAGGATTCTTACTCTCGATTCAAGATTCATCAGGACTGAAGATCTGGTTGCCTCATTTAGTCATTTGCTTTATATATCTCGACCTCTTGCAATACCACAAAAAAAAAATAAAAAAAAATCAGACAATTCCAAGAAACAGATGAATAGTGGAGCAGACTTTTGAGTCCAATTTTGTGCACACTCCTTTAAAGAGTGTGCACTAAACAAATTTATGTGATTGGTTATTCAAAATATACCGTTATCCTATTTTATTAAATAAATTTATAGTATTATTTTTATTTTAATTTAATTCTAAAAAAAAGGAATCATATTTAATCATAATCTAAAAAAAGGGAATGAGTTCTTTCCTTTCCATATTTTTGGACGTTTCCTTTAATCAAAATTTATTATTCCTGTGCTAGAGAGTTTGAGAAGATCATGGAGTTGATAGATATATGTACATATTTCATGGATTAGGTCATTAGGTCAGTCCATGTGTTCATTCATGATTTATAGTTTTTGTTTATAGATTGGTTTATACTCCATGGAGTAACTTAATACCACTCACGAAATCCACTTTATATACATTTTCGTGATTCAAAACGTGATAAAAGATGTATTACATATGATCAAAGATTCATAAGATCCACAACCATTAAAATCATGTCCACACAAAATCAAAAAAGAAAATAAAACTCGATGATCAGCACTTAGCAAGAAAAAATAATAAGATTTGAGACTAGTTAGAAAATCGAAAATTTCTTAGGTCGCCATTTGATTACCGAAATCCATTAAACCAAAAATCACTTAGTTAAGTTAAACAGAAATTAATACATTGGACTACATATTGCTGATCATCACGTTTTCTTTGATGATCAATTCAAATAATTATCTAGAATACTGCTTAATTTTCCGATTCTATTGTCGGGTTTCCCGTTTTAAATCACTATATTTAAGGATAGCATATATTTTTTCTTGTTTTAGCTATTAATTGAGTCAAAACAAAAAATAGAAAAAGAATTTCATATATTGTTAACGGCAAGACTAAGGCAACCAATCAAAACATTTTGTTTCGTGCACACTCTTTAAAGGAGTGTGCACAAAATTGCACTCAGACTTTTTCCAGGTGCCTCTTCTCTTACCAAAAATTAAAGGAACTAAGTCAGATTCCTAAAACATGAAACCGAAAAGAAGTAAAAATCAGCACCCAAGGTCATAAGCATAATAACAACTTCGCTGAATGGCGCATACAAGTCAAAATAACACAATTGGCCATACTTAGTGCCCACAAGAAAACTATGATCAGAGATCTAAACAAAGATGCAATGGCCACAAGAATGCAAAATACAGCAATGTCATAGTATGTGAACACTGAAAAATAATTGAAGACTAACCCAAACACCCAGTTATGTAAACCTAGCAAATGTGACAGTAAAAATCAAATCATAGACAGCAGTGTCAATATAAAGGCATTCTAACTGGGACCGTGTGGCAAGAGCTCTAACAGAGTTATGATTATAAGAATGGATCTGATGCATTACCAAGGTATGGTGTCTGAACCAATGTTCTGAAAACCGGCCCGGTCATCAAACTGGTAAAGTCACTGGGTTGCGGGTCATCGGTCCAACCAGTGGGTCAACCGGGTTCATTGGGTCAAAGTATAAGATGCTATTTACCTTAATATAGGGACCTATAAAAGGTGACAAATACTAGTGGTAGCCGGAAGGGCGCAACAATGCTTGGTGTACCGGCTGGGTTGCACGGACGCTCCATTTCTTGAGCCGTGTCCGCGTCCGACTCGCGGCGGACACGGGACGCGCGTGGGACGCTGACAAGACGCGTGTCCGACGCACCAATTTACGCGTCCTGCGCGCGTCTGGTTTGGACGCACCGATGACGCGTGTCCGACGCATTTTTTTTTTTTCATTTTCATATAAACTTTTTCCTTTAATTTTACTATTATTAACCAAATGAAGAAAGACAAACATTTCGATCAATAATTTAGGTCTTTATTCGGATTTTGTATTTGGAAATGACATCACGTATACCCTTAGTTATACATGTGTTGATCTAAGAATGCATTTTGATTGTGCTATGTGTTTAATAGTGACTGATTATTTGACATTCGGCGTGTATAAACAAACGATATCTTCTTTTCTTTTGAAATTTATACATATATAACATTATTTTCTAATTTTTAGGGTCGAAATACTTGACTTTGTTGTATAAATACATGATTATATATATAAATAAAATATGTATATACGTGTCTGCGTCCTAGTTTTTTGAAAATTTTGTAGTGTCTGCGTCAGCGTCAGCGTCGTGTCGTGTCCGTGTAACCCAGTGTACCGGGGAGGAATCTCGCAGCCACCACCGCGTGAAAGGAAAAAAAAAAGGTGGCCCCCACCCTAAACCCCCAGGGCTCCCATCTGACCGTTCATTTCCCTCGCGGGATTTCTGGCGGTGTAAACCGCGGTCAACATAGCATCGTTGGGATGGGCGTCACTTATTAGGCTTAGTTTGGAAATAATTACATCCGTGAGATGCAATATAAATTAATGGCCCAAATTCTTGCTATACTAACTCCACATTTGCCACTCATATGTTAACTAGACGACCGCTGCCACGGTGGGACGGCCGACCAAAAAAGTTACACAAAACTAAATTTTATACTCACAATCTAGTTCCGCCATAATGGCACGGAGTTGGAGTTATAGATTTAAAGCAAAGAGATGGCCAAACAAAACAGCTACTGGATTACCGGGTGGTCTTCTAATCTGTCGACGAAACATTCTGTTGCCGTACCGTCATAGCTAACAGTCAAGCTAGTCAAACCATTAGTCAACTGGTCAAGGTAAAGAATGAGTTAGCCGAGTCAGCTATCTGATTCGGTCTTATTTAGCTGAGTTAGGAACCTGGATTGAGTGTAATCTTATTCAGCTGATATGAACCTTCATGATTCTAAGTAGCATACCAAAGTGGGATATAATATCAGAATCTGGAACCTTGATTGAGTGTAATCTTGAGCAATCTGTATTTGAAACTACAACACCAACTGTGCAATCAATTTTTAAGCAGTTGTGCTTAAGAAAATCTGACGTTTCAAGCACCGCTCGTCTATAAAACCTCTTGTAACCCCTGAAGACAAGTAAGATCAAATGAAGTTCAGGAAGGGGTAAAAAAAAGGACATCCAGGCAACTAAAAAAAACGCGGAGGTTCAACTCCTATGTACAGATAGGAGGGTTGCGAAGTAAAAAAAAAAAAAAAAAGAGAACTCATTGAAGAGATCCAAAAAATTTGCATTAAAGAATATGTTTTACCACACAAGGAAGAACATGAAACAACAAGATTTGACATAGTAGTAGCATACCAACTCTCTAGCAACTGCGAAGACTACATCAATTGATGAGGGCAATCAGTTACTGACAAACCATTGAATCTACAGCCTATATCCATATTCATGAGGGTTATTGATTGTTAGAAAACGAGGCAGCAGAGATTAAATGCAACTGGGGCAAGAACAAAAGGTAGTGCCTTATCTAAGAGTTGATTGTTGGTGGTACAAATGTTGATATTTTGCAAAGATATCACAATACATAACTACTATTCAGCAAGACTTACATATGAGTCCACTGGGAAAGGATATAGCTAAGGAGTCGGCTCAGTTAACTCTATACCAAGCCAAAAATTTTTAATATCCATCATAATTAAAAGTCAACCGCCTAATTATGGGGCTATGGGTACACAATTTAAGCATTCATCTCAAAGTAGAATTTTTTTTTCCCTTAGCAGCAAAAAATACTAACATGGGTATATGCTAAACAGTTCTACATTCATCTGTATTAACCACAAAACACAATTTGAACTAAAATTTGACAATTCAATAATTGTGGCAACTACACTAACAGCTCCATGTTTACATAGTTTAGACTTAAGATTCAAGTATCAGTTTGTCTCACAAAACCACTAATTGCCTACTACTGCTATGTCAATTAATAATCAAAATAAATTCAAATTTTCACATAACAAACAATCAAAGAATTGTATTAACAAATCTTACCACATACTCCCACGATATTTCAAGGTATACGGTCCTCTGACGAACCCAAATCAATTCTCCAGCAGACTCTCAATCAACTCAAATATCAACACCCATTTTTTAATTCTTCTTCTTTAGTTTCAAAATCACCACCAGCAATTACCCATTCTTGGTTCGTTTTCTTCACCATACAGCAAAACCCCTAACTTCAATTTAGGTTATTTCACATCATCAATATCACCAGCAGCAACGGCTACTTCAAACTATCACCAACTTCAATTACAGGTAGCAGAAACAATACCCATTTTCTCGATTCAACTTCATCAGCAGCAGGTGCTCAGATTCAAGATAAACCCATCAAACCCTATATTTAACTCAATCTGATTCAAACCCATCATTCACATCCATCTCTTCTTTATCTTTCTCTCTCTCGACAACATCGATTTCTTCATAGTTCTCTCAATCTACACAAAACCCCTAACTCAATCTCTGATTTCAGTACCAGTATTTCCGATTCCAATTAACTCACAAAATTTACATTTATCAGCAGCATCAGCTTCTCCTCTTTCTTCATCGCTTTTCTGATTTGAGCTTCAGCAAATAATGGATCTACAACATCCATGGCTGCGCCTCCTTTCTTCTCTCTCTGTTTTCATTCAATTCAGGTGATATTAAATGAATGATCCGGTTTCTATAGATGTAAAGCATCGAGAGGAGGATGAAAAAGAAGAAAAGAAAAAAAAACTAAAATTTAGGAGGTGGTCGGGTTCGATCCCGTGATCTCTACCTGGAGTTTTACTAAAACACCAATTAAAACATTTCCAACTTCCGTGTCCTTTTTCAGTCCTCCAATTTTACGTCGTTACCCTTTATTTTTCATCTTATCTACGAAACTGTATAAAAGAAAAGAAAAAATAAATTACATCTACGTCCATTTTGAGGGATATTTTCGGGTTTTCATTAATGGACAGACACCAAATTCAATCTTTTTATGTCAAATTGAAAAAAAAGTCATGTCCCATGTGACACAAAGTCACCATATATAGAGTCCTCCCTCGCTTCGCTCGGTCGGCCTAATTATTTACACTGTTTGCCTTTAAAACCCTATCTTTAACAGTATGTCCTCACCGCCGTTCCTCTCTTCTAACTCTGTGTCTCCATGTTCCATCACTCACACCCACCCCAATCTCCATCATCATTTGAAGTTTGAAGAAATCAAAGATATATATATTAACTGACGAAATCAAAGATTTTTTATTGTAGAATAACAAATATCAACAACAAAAAAAGGAGAAATTGTTTTTGTTAGAAGATTTCTTTAATTTCTCTATTTGTAACCTAGATAGACCATCATGATTCATGGGTTGTGTGCATTTTTTAGTGATTTGTATTTAACTTTTTTTCTTGTTCTTTATGAAAGCTTTCTTCTTGTTTGATTGATATTGTAAAGGAATGAAAAACGGCTCTCAGATCTTTGTTTTAATGAATTTCAGGAAGAGAAAAAAAACTTAAAATTTTGATGAAGTAATCGATTGGACCAGCCAAAACCCAGCTGGGTCAGCTGATTCACCGGTTGAATCTCCCGGGTCGCCCGGATCACAAGAAATATCACGGTTTTGGACAAAGTTGTTGGGTCAGTGTTAATACAATTGTTTCACTGGTATTACGCCTACTATTATTATTTATTTATTTTTTAAAGGAAAAGGGTGATGTATTAAAAAGACTAATACTCATCAAAATAATGAGCAAAAGTCAAAAACATGAAAGAATACAAAATTTTAGTTGTTATCAGATACAACTTCCCAATTACAAATTAGGGTGCTCAAGGAGTAACCCTCAAAAATCTTAGTATTCAAAGACCAATTATAAAGGGTGCATTTAACAGACACTATTATCTGGTTGAAATTTCATCTCTTGTTTTTATCTTGCCTATGCCAGCTGATTGCTAATCCTGATTTCAATTTTTATCGTCGTCGACGAAATGTAGTGGTTCTAGTCATTCTTCAAATCCCCGAATTAGTGTAGAAGAAGAAAGAGTTAAGAAAAGTTGTAGAGCGAGAACTAAATGCTCATTACAAGGAAATGTACAACAAAAAATATTTTCCACATTCCGTATCTTATTTTCTTGTGTTTGATTGGTAGATTAGGTTTAAATCAAAAACATTGAAATTTTTCAGTAATTACATAGTAAAGTTCGGCTTATAACTTTTTCTAAATAATATTATTAATTAAGAAAGACAAAAGTTAAATTTTCAAATAATATTATTAATTAAATTATTTTTCGTGACTCCATAGGTTCTACGTACACAAGCGAAATTGTAACCAAATTTGGCATTAATAATTAATATAATAATATATGCTTAAAAGGAAAGAAAAGAAAAAAAGAAAAAGAATAAAAAGATAAGAGTTAATCAACCTGGCGCGATTGGGGTATACCCAGATTAATTGGGGTATACCCATTTTGTTCCCAACCATAATAGAGGGTTAAGGGGTGTCTAATATGTGTAAAGTTACCTAATTACCCTTCTCCTAATAATAACAAAAACCACCCCTTTTGGGTTTTAGATCAAAACCTTATTAATTTCTTTCCTTCTCCGTCATCATCAATCTAATGATCAATTCCTTTCTCTTACTCTATATTTCATCGTTTTCAAATGAAAAAATATCATCGATTATGATTTTTTTTATTGTCGATTAATCCTTTCAAACTCATTCTAGTACTTTGTTTTGTTATTTGAATGACAAATTAGATCAGAAAATTTGAAATTTTTGAATTGTAGTTACACAGTCGGCATGGTATTTGTTTGTCGAGCATGCCGACTTTTCATATTTATTTCTAGTCGACAAGCTTATAGGATGAACAACATGGCGACTTTTCATATATTATTTTTAGTCGACAAGGTTATAAGATGAATAGCATGCCGATTTTTCAAAGAGTTTTGTTTCTGAAAGTAATATTTAGAGTTAATTAGTATTTGGGTCGTGGATTTTGGTACCTCTTTGAGTTTGGGTCCTAAATTTGTCCGTTTTAGTGTTTGGGTCGTTGACCCGTTAGTCAAGCTAGTCAACTAACGATTTAGGTCAAACTGTTAGGTGTTTAGTGTGCTGTTAGTGTTAATCGGATTTCAAGTGATTTTCTTTTAGTTGTCTTTACACACAGTTAGTAGGCGTCAAACTTGGGGTGAAGGCGTCTCTTTGTTCTTGATTTCTAACCTTCTACGTGTTCTCGATCCCTGAAGCTAATTGGAAACAACCCATTAATCCTCATCATACCAGATTTCCGTAGAATTCACTAATCTCGGCAATATAAATCTCTCATTAATAACTTGCATCCAATCTCCCTACACAATAAATCCAATGCAATCGGAATGGATTTCTTCTCTTCAATAAGCCCTAAGGGATTATAAGCCGCAGGATCTTAGATTGCCCAACAATGTGGGACTAATAATCTCAACACGCCCCCTCACGTGTAGCCTCCTTGGGTCTAACACGTGGAACAATAAATCGGGTGACGCGGAGTTAAGGTGCGGTCAAATGACTCGACACAAATAGCCTGCTCTGATACCATGTTAGAATACGGGCATCCAACTCAAAACCAATAGGCAATGAGTGGAGAGGCCCTTAGGGATTATAAGCCGCAGGATCTTAGATTGCCCAACAATGTGGGACTAATAATCTCAACGATAATTTCATCTTTGTAACAGATTATGTAGTGTTGGAGTTGGTATCGGTGGTGGTGGAGGAGTAGTGCTCTCCTGCCGTTAAACTTGTAATGGTGGTGGTGGTGACTGGTGATGAAATAAATTTTACGGAATTGGTTGTTGTGGTTGACTCATCAATCAATCAACTCCTTCATTAATTAGTTTCTGTACGTACACACAAAAAACCAGTGATTGAATAAGTTTTAATAAAAATCAAAAGATGATTAAATTCTCGTATCTAAGGTGTTTTCTTCTTGAATCTTGGTTTTCTTTTTATTTCACGCTTCTGGATTCTTCTTATAGATCTAGGCTCGTTCAATTAAAGGAGATTTGCCGATTGCAAAATGTGTAAATAGTAACCCTAACGGCTGTTAGTTTTATTAACTGCTTGACCATAAAGCCTGATTGACTAACCGGTCAACGACCCAAACCCTAAAATGGACAAACTTAGGACCCAAACTCAAAGAGGTACCAAAATTTACGACCCAAATACTTATTAACTCTAATATTTACAGGGTCGGCACGGTATTCATCCTATACCTTGCCGACTATAGTTTAGTCGCCAAGGTTATGAAATTAAAACCTTGCCTACTAATTATGCATTTGTGACACCTTTCTCTGTATGTCAACAATCCTATAGTTGGCAAGGTATTTTTTGTCGACCTTGCCGACTATAAGGTAGCTGGCAAGGTAAAAAATCAATAAGATGCCGACTAGTGAAACATTTACAACAGTCTCCTGTGTGTTAAAAATAATAAAGTCGGCATCTACTTCATTCACCGACCTTGCCGTCCGGATATAGTCGGCATGTACTCATCTGTAGACTTTGCCGGCCAGATATAGTTGGCATGTTCTTCATTCGTCGACCCTGACGACTTTTCATAGTTTCAGAACTGAAAGTGTTGATTTCTTCTTTAATTTTGAGTATGATTTCACATATCAGCTTTGCAATCCCCTTTTTAGAAGTGTTTGGGTAGTATGTTTTCATTTTCGTTGCAAAGAAAATTCCCAAAACAATTTTTTTTTCATCAAAAATCTTTCCACATATGTTCAATAAAAAACAAAATTTGATAACTTAAATTCATAAGCTTTAGTCTACTTAATTAATTCATCTAAACTCAATTAGACAAGGGTATATTAGCCATTTAGAAAATACAAGGTTAAGGGGTAGCCTGTTTTACTTCAAAATGACCTGGCTTTTGTCTCATTAGATATACCTCCATTAATTTGGGTATACCCCAATCAAGCCAGGTTAATCAAGTACGTTGAATGTAGCTAAAAATCTTAAGATAAGAAATGGGGAAGGTTTGCTAGGATAAAGACAATCAGAGCAGCTTTCTGGATTCAAGTTCATTTGATTATTATCCGGGTTGACTTTACACAGTCATATGCATTCATTATTCACACTAAAGCACAGCGCTGGCAAAAATAAGGCATGGCAAAGTAAGGCACGAACCTCTATGACAAGTTTTAAATTTTCTGACCAATCAGCTGGAAAGGATATGAGACACATTTATTGCTCCCCAGGAAGCTCAATAAGTTCAATGGCCTCAACTCCTCGTACAATTTAATTCCCAGGTAATAAAAGAGATTACAAATCCAAAACCCCTATTACTATTAAAAACAAAATTTGTGAGATCATGCACTAACTGTATCACAAAATCACTACGAAATAACCAAATGCTTCAGAGTTCCGAGAATGATGAGTTCTTTAGTGACTTCTTCTTACCATCATGAGTTTTCAAATTTCTCTCCATCATGCTTCGCTAAAATTATGCTCGAGTTCATGCACAACACACAAAAAATCATACAAGAAAAATTACACACCCCATATTTATTATGTAAACATTAATCTTTCGTAAACATTAATCTTTCGTAAAAATAAAAATATTTTACTATTATTTTTTCTTATGATTTCGGATCGGATAATTATCCGATATCCGGATAGAAATTCGGATACGAATTCAAAGTGAAAATTACGATATCCGTTCGGATTTCGGATCGAATTCGGATAACATATGGTATTTTCGGATTCGGATACGAATAGTGCCTATCCGCATCCGTATGCATCCGTTTACACCCTTACTCTCTGGCAATCGTTTCAGTTTCATATCAGTTAAATAGAAATGCCACCGTACTCTTTTTTTTTTTTTGATCGGCAAAGGTAAAAATTATATTGAAGAAGCTTACTAGAGATAAGCAGGAGAATACAACCGAGGGGCTGTCTAGTGAGTTAGCGAGAGATACATAGCAAACTAAAACAGGCAAAAGACAACTAACCAAAAAAGTTTAAATGAATAATTGATCCCAGTTAGCTTGGATATGATCCAGTTGAATACCCTGCATAAAGTCCTTGTCTTGGCACCAAAAAAGGCTTGAGACTTTACTTGTTTAATGATTTCAACTTCGTTCGTCGCCCCATCATTGAAGACGACTTCATTCCTGCAGTTCCAAATGGTCCAGCAAATAGCTGCCGGGAGAAGCTGCCAGAGAGTTTGGCCGACCAAAGAAGTGAACTTTGCTCTCCAGCCCTTAATGAGAAGATCGATACAATTTGGCATTACCAACAATTGTTTCGAGTATGAGAAGAAATGTCTCCAAACAGCAGAAGCCATAGTGCAATGGAACAGGAGGTGAGCTACAGATTCTCCTGCCTTGCGACACATTAAACAACCATTTACAATTAGCTTACCGCGTTTGTAGAAGGCATCCATTGTGGCCAATTTTTTGTGATAAACTTGCCACAAAAAGAAACCGACTTTGTGCGGCCACGACCTTGACCAAATGCTGAGGTTCTTTACCTCCAAATCTTGCTCTTTAATAATGAAGGAGTATGCAGCCACCGTACTCTAGATCCCAATATATCCAATGCAAAATAGCTGCAGATAAGCACAAGCCAGAAACCAAATATGTGCCCCAGCTATACCTTCGTATCTCCTGGTACCCGGATTTTGCTCGCTCAACTATCAGCGAGAAGGACTTATAAGTGCCAGGATCGGCATCCATCTTAGATATTTTTTTGTATCTTCTACGAATTCACTTGAACCGAGTGAAACTAGACTTCCAACAAAAGTCGTCGGCCAAAAATGTTTTGGTTTGCAGGGGATATCCAAAGTCACAAGTCTTCCATTTTTTGGGTCACAAGAAACTAAAACATCCTCGGATGAATCTTCTTCACCTTCTATCCGTATCCGTACTTGTCCGTGTAATAAAATCTCGCATTTCTTATTGAGATAATGCAGTGGCCGTAATGACCCAAAATTTGTTTCAGTATTGGAAATACTGAAAATTTTGGTCCAAGAATCTATATCTCCATACTCTTTCATCAACCATAGATCGACATTGCGTTCATGCCATCCACTATTAACTAACAGATAAAGGTCCTCTCCCAAAACACCCACACCCAAATCAAAAAACGAGTACAATTCATCGTCTAGATAGCAACTTGGTATCTGGAATTCGTCTTTGGTTCGCTCCTCAACTATATCAAACGAAACTATAACTCTTGTGTGTTTTATCCAGTGAATAATTCCACATAAAGTTTTCAAAGGCACATGACTATCACAAGGTACGTTTCCAATGCTATTCCATATATCTGAGCCGAATCTACTAACCCAAACTTCAGGAAAAATATCATATCGTCCGGTCACAATTAAGAATAACTTGTAATCATCAATTTTCCAATCATAACACACCCCATATTTAGACAAAGTCTTTGTATTGCCAACAATTGATGTTGGTACCGATATATTCTGGTATTCTCGAGTTGATGGATTCCACAAACAAATCGTTCCGGGTATATCCCCATCTGGGTTACTGATGGATAAACCGATCAGGCCATTGCTTGGGTGAATCAGTCGAGAATCAAGTACATACATATCACGTGGGAGATCAGTTTGAACAGCCATATGGTAAGATGATGATGTTACATCGAAATCTATTGTATAATGATAGCCATCCTTTTCATAGTAAGAATTTTCCGTACATGATTCGAGTATAACACTAAACTTGTCGTTTTGAATAGCATGTTGATGGTGCATCCTAATAAACTTAGGGTTTTTTACAAATTCATACCAGAGTTTGCATACAAACCTGAAACAAGCGACCGATTTGACTGATAACTTCAAAAGTATATCGTTGATGATATCTTCGGGAAGGCTCGCCAGTGTGGTCATTGTGCTTTTGTTTCCTTAGGTCCTGTTGTTCATATATATACGTACCTTAGCGATCAAGGTATACGGTTTCCTTATATAAAACCAAACCCTTATATATTGGAATTCCTGTTCTACTAGAACTCTAATACTGAGTTCTTCCTCACTCAGTCTAGAAGCAGAACAACAGGGTGGAATGATGAGGAACGAAGTTATGAAACGGTGTTGTATATGTGGGAAAGTTTAAAAGCTTAAGACAGTAGCGACGGAGGTGATGACCGAACTAGATGTCATTCGAAGGCTTAAAAAGTTAGAGAACAGTTGTCTCAACTTGTTCTTTAACTCAAACTACAAACTATGACGCGTAGTTTCCTTTTAGCGAAGAGTTGGACGCACCACAACCATGTAGAATTCATCTGGGATCGCCATCGCAATTATAGGACCATATCCCGGAGTAGACCTCCGCAAACGAGTCCTCGGAGGAGGAATACCTATTTACGAGAAGAATTACGAAGAAGCTTGCAGGCATGTTCCACCATGATCACCATGACGATACAGATGTATCATCTTCCACGAAAGATGGGAATGCAGAGAATAATCATATTTCTGTTCAGAAACCTGTGGGTAATGGTAAACTCCAATTCAAAGGCAAAGAGAAACTCATGCAGATGCAAATGAGAAGAACAGAACTGTAGACAAGCCAAGAAACCACCAACAAGAACATTTCCAAACACTTGTAGGAAGATTCTTTAGTCACGTTCGTGGTTCAAAGAAATGTAAGGCGGTGTCATCTGGCACCATACGATTAAAAAGCAGTAACGGGTAAGAAAATAGTTGGGGATTTTAATAAAGTGTCACACTTTGGATTTCATGTTTAAGAAAGTGCCACTTGTTTTTTCAAAATTCATTTAATGCCGCACATTTGACCTTTTCCATCCAGCTTTTTTTCCGGACATCCATTAGTGCATAGGTGGAGTTATCCATCTTAGTAAAAGACATTTATGCCCTAGAATCGTCTAACTATAGCTGAGTTAAATCTAATCCTCATAGTGAGTCATTAGTGAATCAAATCGTCTAACTGTATTAGACATGTATTCTTATGTGAAGACTACAGCCTCAAAAGTGGGATCTTTTCCACGGAGAATCAAACTTTAATGTTATTTCATCTTATATGTTTTTCAACTCTAGGAATTGTTTCTTTGGTTTCGAAACAATAAAAGGTTTTCTGTTGTTTGATTTTCATAATTTGGGCGCTTCATGGCAATTGCTCATCAACCAGCGTAAGATTTTCCTTAATGCCTAGCAGAATCCACGAAAATAAAGCATAGATTAGAGAAATTAAAGAGTTCACATCACATCAGTTCCATGATAATTTCACATTCCATACTTTGCCGTTAGAGTGCGTTTGGCACCGATGGAATTGAGGGTGGAGTGTAGTTGGGGGAGGTAGTTGGGGTAGGTGGTTCATTTTACACGTGTTTGGCATAGTATGTTTAGGACGGATTTGATTTTCTAGTCAACTTATTTCCCCGAATGAGCGGAAAAGAAGTCGACACCTATACCTCCGGGAATTCTAATTCCATCCATATTCTCCGTCCTTTTCCCTTTCCCTTTCCTTTTTAGCTTTTAATCTCTGAAAATATCAGACAACAAACTTTCGCATCTATCATGTTTGCATCATAAACCACGATCAAATACGGTTGATTCTTGCTCTCATGTGTCCGCAAAAATCATTATTTGATTGATTCATCAAACCCTAAATCGATCTTAGGATG
Organism: Papaver armeniacum; assembly: GCA_023531295.1. Lineage (NCBI taxonomy): Eukaryota > Viridiplantae > Streptophyta > Magnoliopsida > Ranunculales > Papaveraceae > Papaver > Papaver armeniacum. The sequence continues at coordinate 238,631 of JAJJWW010009892.1, forward strand.
ATTTGTATCCAAGTCCTCTAGAACTTGTTAAAATTCTTTCTCTCCTTGTTAATTGATCTGTTAAAGCTGTTGATGAAGATGATAAAGCTATTTAGATCAAGATTTTGTGATTTGTAAATTTAATTTTGGAGTGCCAGAGAAGGGAAAATAAGAATTGGGGAAAATTAGATTCTATATCTTTTTTGTTAAGTTGAGAGTCAAATATTGGAATGCTAGATTGGGTTGAATGGATTAACAGAGAATCTGGTTGTTGGTATATTGGAGAATGATTTTTAGTGTAGACCATTAACGAATTTTAATTTTACTTAATTCCTGATGAACCCTAGTTATTCAAACGACTGTTATTGGCTTTGATCGTGATTGTTCTACAATTTCGAAATTCATAAGGAACCCTGTTAATAATTTCCTTCTCTTTCATTTTTTGTTCCTTCAACGATGACTAATTTCTGCCTTTGATTTCTTCTGAATTTCATCGAGTTTATTTTTTATTTTTTTTTATTTTTTTTTCTGTTGTCGTTCACATGAACTGATGGAGAGATAGTTGAAATTTCATGACATGCCAAACACCCAACTTTGAGTGGAAGTAGTTAGAACCACCTGGAAATCAATTTCTAGGTACTTGGAACTACCTAGGTAGTTGAATTATAGTGGTGCCAAACGGACTCTTATTGAATTCAAAAGAGAACACTTTTCCATTTCTGGAAATAAATAGGCTGTTCTCATTTCATTTCATGATGGGATTACATGTAACAGTGGTTATGGTAAGCAAAGTCAAGGTAATTGAAGATAAAACCTATGAGACATTGGAGGAAACTACGGTGGATCTAGTCTTGGGATTGAAACCAGTTAGAGTAGTGTTATTTACCCATTTTTTTGGATTTTTAGGGATTTCACAGGATTCTTTGGTCAAGTTAGAAGCTTAAAAAAATGCTATAGAACCTTATATGCATTAAAAATGGAATTAAGTACACTATGTATTTTGTACTGAAAACATCGACCGCTAATTTAGTGAGGCACATATTAAATCCAATTTGTATAGGAATAATCCAATGTCCAAGGAGGGTCACGTACGGTATTTCTTCTAAACCAATCCCAGAGTCTTGGATTATAATGGAGCTGCAACCCCATATAGACTCTCCAACTAATTTAAGGCCTTGATAAGTAAGAACTATGATTTTAGGCGTACACAAATCTTTTAGGGCATACCAAGTAAAGACAAAAAAGGAGTGTAAATAGCAAAATCAGAAGCCCCTTAACCAAATATTTTTGGTAATGGCAAATCTGCCCTTTTAGGATTAGTGTTAATACTAATGATTAGTTAAAATAATTACGATTAGTGATTAGTTTTTTAGGATTATTTAGTTATTAATTTGTGTAGATAAAAAATTTTGAGTAAGAAAAAAAAAGTTAGGTTTTTTTAAAAGGAGAAGGGGAAAGTGAGAAAAAAATTTGTGTACATTATTTAGTTACCCTTGAATTGTAGTCATTTAGGCTGTTCACGGGGAAATTTTCCAACATATCTTATGTTTAATCTCACTTTTGTAGGTTAAAATCATCAAAAGTTTGTGTTTTTTCACTAAGGTTCGCGAGTCCTGGATGAACAAGATTGGCTAAGTTTGAAAGTGTTGATTAAGAGCCGAACCTACCTTGTAGACTAGAGTTCGGCTTGGGAATTGTCCTAACAAGCCGAACCCCTACACCGAATCGCCCGGAAGAAAAATGTTTAGGGTTCGGGCTTATATTTAGAAATTCGTAAAGCGCTTAGAACTGTTAAACACATTGTTCGGCTATTTGAATAAGTAGAATATAAGCGAACTCGATCATGTACATTTCTCGGGTTAATAATTTTGTATTGGTTCGGCACATATTGTGAATATCGTAATAGCCGAACCTCGTAAATGTGCTAGGTTCGGCACATATTATGATTATCGAATACGCGAACCCCCGTGCATCTCTTTTCGTGACTAGGTTCGGCTTGAAATTTCAAGCGAACTGTTCATACACACTTACAGGAAGCTTTGTGAAGAAACGTTCGGCTAAAAACGCAACTTAATTTTGAGCCGAACAACACGTGTAAGCGTCATTTAATCGATGAAAAACGTAAATGGGAGATTGGGTTTGTAAAACTTACTTTATTATCCTCGTTTCGGAGTTGGAGATGCGTTGGTTCAATTCTCCAGTTCAATTGGTGGTTGATTTTCGCTTTTACACCTTCATCTTCAATTGGTTCTTCTTCTTCAATTGATGGATTAGAAGACGATTTTTGCCTAGTCCCTGTTTTTCTTTGTACGAGTCATTATGTAGTTCAGTTTAATCGACAATCAAATTTTTACGAATCGACAATTAATCACGGTGATGATTTTTTTTTTCGCGGGAGGGGAAGAGTTCGGCTAGAGGAGGAAGAAGAAGAGATGTTAGGGGAAAGTTTTAGATTTTTAGATTTTTGTATTAAGGGTATATAGGTAATTGAGCTACCCATAGGTTACCCCTTATAAGGTCACCCAAGATGGGACTATCATTTTGTATGCCCGGAAAGTTTTATGTATGCCTAATATCATGGTTCATAAGTAATGTCTAGTTTCATTCAAGGCCTTGATAACTAATTAGAGGCCTTGATAGAAAAATGAGGGTACATTTGGAGACCAATTAGATTTACCATGTCTAATTTTTATTTAAAATATTTCATAATTTGATTGGAACTTAGACTACGGTTTTGAAGCCAAATTCTTGGTTTAGGATGCCTTCATCTTCCTTACAGCCATACACAGTAATGGCTTTTGAAAACCATAAAATTGAGGCCAAATTCTTGGTTTAGGATGCCTTCACCAAGTATAACCAAAAATTCATACACAAATGCAACTAAATCATCAAGGGAATGGGCATGTTGTTTATATACCGAAAAGGAGTGAAATAACTTGATGATTCTTCCATCAACAATTAACACATGCTAACGCTCATGCTTACTATGTCAACGTACAAGCTACGAATCAGTGTGAATTTCAATTCATACAACAGAAAAGAGGTATGCATGTTGGCAAATATTAATTGCTAAAATTATTGCAAAGACCCACCAGTAAAATGATGTGCTTTTTAGAAATTTAAGAAAATTTTAAGTCCAAAATCAAGGAAGTTGAAGATAAATCGTATGAGATATTGGAGGAAACTATGACGAAGCAAGGGATGGGATTGAAAACTTGAAACTAGTTGCAGTAAGGTTTCATTCCCTTTTCGTCTGATTATCATAATATCTACATGATGCTATTGGGTATTTTTTTACAAGAGAATACGGGTGAGCTAATTAAAAGCCGCGATATGCAATGAGACCTAATACACAATCTGTTTTTATGAGACGGGACTATCCGGGAAGAAATAAGGGAGAAACTAGTAAATTGTGTATACGCACTTAAGTATTTTGTGTTGAATAACATCGGGTGGATAATCCATTTTATTTTCCTTGCGTCTTTAGGGGCGCCTCCAAACGAATTAGGGGCGACACAAAAGGACAAAATAGGTCATAATCGGAAGGTTAATCCATAATCGGAAGGTTAATCCATAATCCCATTTTTTTAATGGCCAAACTACCCTTTACAATCGGGAGGTAACTATACAATCGGTAGTTAATCAACAATCGGGAGTCAAGATAGTTCATATAACTACCGATTATACAGTGGCTCTCTTTTTGCAAAATATCCTACCATAATCGGTAGTCAAGATAGTTCATATAACTACGAATATAGAGTTGCCCCAAAATGTGATTTTGCAAAAATCCTCTTTTTGAATTTTGTTGAACATATAATCGGTAAGATAGGAAGAGCTATCATGACTTCCGATTATACAATCGCTCCTCTTTGCAAATATCCTACCATAATCGGTAGTCAAGATAGTTCATATAACTACCGAATATAGATTTGCCCCAAAATGTGATTTTGCAAAAATCCTCAATTTTGAATTTTGGTTAAGTCTATAATCGGTAGTAAATGAAGTTATCATGACTTGGATTATACATTGGCTTCCTTTGCAAATATCCTACCATAATCGGGTAGCCAAGATAGTTCATATAACTACCGAATATAGAGTTGCCCCAAAATGTGATTTTGCAAAAAATCCTCTTTTTGAATTTTGGTTGAGCCTATAATCGGTAAGAAAGGGAAGAGCTATCATGACTTCCGATTATACGATCACTTCTCTTTGCAAATATCCGACCATAATCGGTAGTCAAGATAGTTCATATAACTACCGAATATAGAGTAGCCCCAAAAATGAGATTTTGCAAAAAATCCTCTTTTTTGAATTTTGGTTGAGCATATAATCGGTAAGATAGGAAGAGTTATCATGACTTCCGATTATATCTTGACTCCCGATTCAATTATTCCCGATTCAATTACGCCCCCAGGACCCTTGACCCCCCTGTATAGCGTCATCGACATTGTATTCATACCACGTCCATGCCCGTACCGAGTATTTTCAACGCATTGGTTGAGCCTATAATCGTAGCAAATGAAGGTATCCGACTTCCTATAATCCCAAACATAATCGGTAGTCAAAGATAGTTCATATAACTAGGAATATAGAGTTGCCCCAAAAGAGATTTTGCAAAAATCCTCTTTTTTCTAATTTGGTTGAGCCTATAATCGGTAGTCAAAATAGTTCATATAACTACCGAATATAGAGTTGTCCTAAAAATGAGATTTTGCAATCGGTAGCCAACTAAACTACCGATTATGAAGGGGCATACAAGTATTTTCATCCTATTTTGTCTTTTGTGTCGCCCCTAATTCTTTCGGGGTCGCCCCTAAAAGTGCCAGGTTTATTTTCTTGTTCTTTATTTTTTTTTTTATTTTTTTTTTTTGTGTTTGTTTGGATGTACTAGTGCAGCTGTGATTTGGGCCCGAAATAGTTTTAATGTACACAAGATTCGTCTTATCCTAATCAGCTTTGATAGCTTAGTTGGTTAAAGCACCGCTTAGTAATTCGGGTACGAGCCTAGTTAGCAATTGGGTGCACGGGAACGTTCGAACGGAATTCGTATTTCCAGTATTATACGTATATGTAAAAGGCAAATTCGGTCAAAATCCGCCAACGGTTTGTGCTTCGGCGTGATATACGAATCGGCATACTACGCGTATAATTCGTTTTAGAGATATGAATTCGCCATACAAAATTCGATATATATTAACCTGTTAAAATGCCATTTTTAATATAATCGCTCCTCAGATACTATAATTTAATAATTAACATGAACTATACATGTGTTATGTGCATTAAAATCAACAATTAATATATACGTATACGTTGGTGGTATTGGAATCAGATTGGTGTATGTAAAATTTTAAAAAAAAATCAAAAATACAATAATGAAGGATAATTTAGTGATGATGTGGCAAAGTATTATCTCGGGTTGTATGATTCGGTAATTCAGTAAATACACTTATAATTCGTTTTGTCGGGAAATTCGTGAATCTAAGCTCCGGTTCCAATTATACTCTGATACGTACAGATTCGGTCTATACGGATGGATTCGGGATTATGCTAGTTCGCGTACTTACAAACCAGGGTATGGAGTTCAATTCAACTCTCAATCCTTCGATGAAGAATGAACGAAAGTGAAAGGTGCACTTTCAATAAATGAATGAAAGTACTTTATTTTTACTATCAGTTTATAGCATTCTTAGAAAAATCTTGCCGAGGAAAAACCACGGACTGGTCACAATATTGTATGAAAAAAATTATCATCTCAAACAATTAGAGTAGGTTTACTTGAATTACAAATGGACATCGTGAGTGAGAAGATCAGTTGTTTAACGAAATCATGTATTTCCCACTTAAAATCTTCTTTAATTTTTTTTTTTTTTGATCCGCAAAGAAAAGGAATTTTATTGATCAAAAAAGATAGGGTATAAAATCTTTATAACACCCTAAACCAGGAACAAAAGAAACAGAAAACAAAAAGCAATGTCTTCAAAAAGACACAACCAACAGAAAGTCTACAGACAGACCAAAGTCAAAAACAAGCTAATGCATATAAAAAAGATGAATGCTAGTTTCTCATGACATCTGCAGAAGAGATGGACTCAAACTCTTTCACAACAAGAGACCAAGAGTAGAGACAATACAAAACTTTTTTAACTATTGCAACCCATTGCACACTTTATCTGTGAAGACCCTTGCATTCATTTCCTTCCAAATACACCAAAGGATAGCTGCTGGGATAAGATTCCAAATTGTTGTAGGAGCAGTAGAAGATTGATTCAGGTGCCAAGACTGAATTGTTGTTGTAGTATGTTCAGGAATAACAAAAAACCAATGCATCTTTTCAATGAACTTACTTCATATTTTCTTAGCAAAGGAACAATGCAATAAGAGGTGGCTTATAGTTTCAGGTTCATCACATAAGAGATAGTCAGCTGGGACTTCAATTCTTCTCCTTCTCAAAGAGTCTCTTGTTGGCAATCTCCCATGAGCAATAGTCCAAATGAAAAACCCAATTTTGGGAGGATATTTCGCTCCAAATGAAAGAAAAAGCTGCTTGATCTATTTGAGTTGAGTCAATAGGAGAAAGATAGTCATACAAAGACTTAACTGTAAACACCTTCTTTGAATCTAGAGACCATTGCAGTTCATCTTCAAAACCATGATTGAAGGAAAAAGAGCTTAAATCTGAAATAAGGATGTTGTATTCCTCAGCTGCAACGCCAAAAAGCCTTCTAGGAGAACTGAGTAGCCAAAAGACCCTATCTTCTTCAGTAGTTCCCAAGTCAGTAATTTTCATATTTTCTGACCTGCAAACTCCATAAAGTGTAGGATAACAATCTTTAACTCATCAATCTTCTTTAATTAATGAGGAAGGATCCCCTCACACTTTTATTATCACATTATCTCACATGTTCGACGTCATTTTTGCAAATTAAAACCGAAGCGTAACGGATTTGAATATAATACTTTAGGGATATGCTACTATTACATATATGTACCTTCCTATCGAAAATGAGCGTATTCCGAGACGTATAACACCATCTTCTACTACTTTGAAAATGACCCGTTGAAAATCTGCATATTTCAAAGTCAGTCGAAACTAAGACTCCGGTAGGTTATGGGGTTTTATATTTCGGAATGAGCTCATTTTTATAGGAATTTAGAACTTGGTAAGAGAAACATATTCTCAAAATATTATCTCCAAATCCGTTACGGTTTGATTTTATTCACAAAGGTAACGTCCAACGTGTGAGATAGTGTGATAATAAGAATGTGAAGGATCCTTCCTCTTAATTAATTCTTGCATTTTCAAATAAGAATACTTAAAAGTTAAAAGACATGGAGGATTCTTTTGAAAACTTAAATCTATTAGACCAAGTCACTAAGAAATTAGTATTCGCCGCCCTCGTGCAAGACTAAATAGAATCAAAAATCTAGAATTCGTCGAGTTCATGATTGTAATACATCCATGATAAGGATTGATTGAACTTTAACGGACAAAATAAAGGCATAAGGTATCTTATACCAATTTTTCTATGTACCATATATAACTCAAGTCAAGGTATTATTCTTGAACGTATATATAACGTCCAAGATTTTCCAAAGGTCTTGTATAGAGTGACTCATACGGCCATACTAAATTTTTACGCATTGAATAGACCCTTCAGAATCTTCACTCACGCCAAAAATCGTGTATAAATAGGGCATTCGAGATTGGTTCGAGATTATTCTATGATAGGCAAGATAAAAATAATCAAAAATGGTTTGTGATTCCACAATATCTTGTTTCGCTACCATACTAGGCCGTTCTTCGCGAATATAAGTCGGGTTATCAATTGGTTCCCTGTTCACCTTGATTATTAAAAGAAGGAACAAAACTTGTAGGTATTTACGTGGGAGGCAGTTTATCTATTCCTATAGACTTTTACGTGTGAGATTTATTTGTTTATCAAGTCTTCGACTTTGGGTCGTAGCAACTCTTAGTTGTGGGTGAGATCGGCTAAGGGAATCAAGTGCATAGTATCCTGTTTGGATCGAGACGTAGGAGCGCAATTGTACCTTGAATCGGTGTGAGATTGATTAGGGTTCAACTACGAGTCCGGTCAGTTCATTGATAGTAGGCTAGTGTCTCAGTACGACTTAATGCGGTGTGGTGTTCTAGACTAGGTCACGGGGTTTTTACTGCGTTGCGGTTTCCTCGTTAACAAAACTTCGGTGTCTGTGTTATTTATTTTCCGCAATATATTTTGTTATATAATTAAAATATCACGAGGTTGTGCGTTGAATCGATCAATTGGGAAATCCAACCTTTGGTTGTTGATTGAAATTAATTGATCCTTGAACATTGGTGTTTGGTACTGTTCCAAGTTATTTCTCTTATATTCAATCGGGCTCGCAAATTCCTATTTGCTGATTGCAGATTCAATTAAGAGATAGAGATACAAAAACTCTTGGATATACTTTTCTCTAGATTGATTCTAACTATCTAGTTGATTCTCTTGAAAGTATATTGGAGTTTGTCTATTGATTACCAAACGAAATATTCGGTGTGGTTGTTGTACCCCGCTTTTTTCAATTGGTATCGGAGCGGGAAAACACATTTAAGACCTTATAAAGTCGTGTTTGTAGCGATCTGAATATGGACAGAAGTGTTATCTCCATAAACGTACCACCAGTCTTCGATGGCTCAAATTACTTATGGTGGAAAATTCTATGCGTGCCTTTCTTCAAGCGTGTGATCTTTAATCATGGGTTTATGTAGTTAATGGATATAATCCTCCGGTTGTTGTAGAAGGCGATGCGGCTATTCCAAAGGATATTGGTGCATACGAACCTCTTGAAGTTTCTCGATGCAAAGCAAAATTCTAACGCCTTAAATGCCATCATCAATGCCATTACCCCAAATCTTCAACACCATGTGACTACGTGCACTCGGTCTAAAGATGCTTGGGATATCTTAGGAACCGTATTTGAAGGGAATACCAGTGAAAAGGAAGCTAGGCTTCAAAACCTAAATTCCGATTGGGAAAACCTTCATGGCGTGCGGATGAAGATTCATTTGATGAGTTTAATCACAAAGTGTACTGGATTGTTAATGCATCTTTTACGTTGGGTAAGACTATTCCTGGAAAGGACATTGTGATGAAAATTCTCGGATATTTGCCATCTAGATATGATTCTAAGAAGCATGCCATCATTTAAGGAAATAACCTTGCAACCCTTTCCGTAAATACTGGTTGGGAAGTTAAAGATCTTTGATCATGAGCACACATCAAAACGGAAAGGATGTTGCTTTCAAAGCACAAAAGAACACTAAATTACTTGACAAAAATAAAAGTGTTTACATCTCACGAAAATGATATTTACGAGGTGATTCATCGATGAAAATCTTGACAAGTCAGTCTCCTTGATCACAAGACAGTTTTAGGGATCTTATTTTGAAGAGAACTAAACGATTCTCAGAGATAAGCCTAGGTCATCGGTTAAACCTCATAATCGTGTTCCTCTAAAACGGGGATATAGATGAGCGATGACGAGGATATGCCTTAGTGCTTTAAGTGTAAAGGTTTTGGTCATTTTACAAATGAGTGTCCAAATCGTAAAAAATACACTAGGAACAAAGGTCTAAATTTGCAAGTCTTGATGAAATGTTTGACAACTATGATTCTAATGTAGACGATAAGTCAAGTGTTGCACTTCTTTGTGAAAATATTGATTTTGATAATTGTAGCAATACACACATCAATCTTAATAATTGTTGCACTTCTTTTTCGGATTTGGGCTTCCAAGCCCATTTTTCCTTTTTGCGCGCCTAGAATGATTTTGCTTCCTTTGGCCCGGTAACTGCGGATTTAACAGGGACCAACCGTTCATTTGCGGATGGATGTCCGGACCGTTCGTTAATGAGTTGGATGCGGATGGAATTTTTGAAATCCAATGGATAACGGATCGGGCCCGGATGCAACCTTGAAAATCCGTTGGACATCCATATCCGTTAAATCAAGGGCATTTATATAGTTCTAGAATATACTATGGATCATTTAGGAATTTTTAAAATGTTTGCTTGGGGTGTTGTACATTGCATTTTTATATTTGTATACATATATATAGAATGTATATTTTATAAGGAGTCATTTGTGTTAGCTTTATTTTCTTGATTATAAATTTTAACTAAAACAAATCCATTGGATTATCCGCATCCAATCCGTCCATCCGTGCATCCATTGGATATGGATTGGATGCGGATGCCAAATTTGAAATCCGTAGTGCAATGGATTGGATGCGAATGAGGCGAAAACCGATCCGTACCGGCCCATGCTCACCCTACCTCCCCTAGTACATCGTCAATGAGAAGATCATTCATCCAGCTAATTATTCATGCAGATTTCCATCCATCTTGCTCTGTTAATTCATGCATCAAAGGATAAGGATACTTAAAAAGCTAACTACAAGTTAATATATTTTGTAGAGCTCTCTCTCTTGTAGACTTTAGGCAAAGACTAAGGCACCAGGAAATTCATTAGAACTTTAGGCAAACAACAACGTCACAATTACAGTTAAGGCTTAGTTTGGTATTCTTCTGCGGCTTTTGTATAAGCACTTTCACAGGCGCGTTGATGTCTTGTCTTTGTGAAAAAACGGTTAGACGTTTGGTAAAATATTAATTAAAGTTGAAGGCGATTAAAAAAGCAATCAAAGTGTGTTTGGTAAAATTTGAGATTCAACCATAGTTGTTTGTAGCAAATGACAAAAGCAGAGACATATCTCTAATGGTAGGTTTATTCAATTTTATGGGGTTTAAAAATAATTAATTATGTTACTATATAATATTAATATTCATACTAATTACCACAATTATTATGATTGTTAAAAAATTATTTTACTTAAATACTTATATTTCAAACAAAAAATGAAACTAAAATTAAGTAATTATTTAATATTTTTTAGTTATCTTGTTAACAAATTAAATGAAATTGTATATAAAATAGTTTGAAAAATTTTAAAAAAAAATTAAAAAAATTAAAAGAATGCAATATAAGAAATAGTAAAAAAAAATTGATTGTATATAAATTTAAGGGGTAACTTTTTTATTATTATAAAATAAAGTAGGGATAAAAAAGATAAATCAATCATTAAAAGGTGGAAATAACTTATGCTTTTGTAGCACCCCGCTCCTTTTTGATTTTTAAAATTTGAGAATTTGGGAAGTCTTTTGATAAAAGCACTTTGATTTTTTTACCAAACACTAATTTCAAAAAATTATTGACATAAATAGCTTTTGAAAGTCTTTTGAAGAAAATAAAAACATTACCAAACCAAGCCTAAGGTTGACAAAACATAACCTAAAAAATACAACATTAAAGTTAGGATGCCCAATTGAGTAACAAATATTTACTACAGAAATTAATTAGAGCACGCCGCCCTCATCAAAGACTTTAGTGAACCAAAAATTTAAAACCATTCTCAGAGTCACAGATTGTAGTATAAACCCAGTATAGACTCGTTCATCGAAGAGGCCCTCGACAACTAATGTCTAGTTTCTTGCAAGGGAAAAGCTTAAGATTAATAAAAAGAAGAATGGGAGTTAAATTTACATGTCTAATTTTTATGGCTGAGACTAAATGTAATGCATGTTTGTTAAATGCAACCCTCTTTTTTCAAATTCAAATATATTGAAACCCAAATGATGTGGGTGATTAATCGTCATGCATCCTATTCTTCCTCATCTATTTGACCTGATATTTATTTCTTTCACGAGGTAAAAGAATCAATCATTCCATGTTGTTTGTTTGCTTTCTTTTTCCCTTTCATTTAATTTATAAAAGGAAAAATCGCCTTAGGCGATTTTGTTTTTGATATATGTAAAACATAAACTCATTAGGAAATCTTACAGAAAAAGATAAATATTTTTGGGAGTAAAGAAAATTGGGAATGATATTTTTCTACTATTTTATCAAGGGATATCTGGACCCTAATGTAATCCTGTGCACCGTAGTCAGTGTTCGGGTCACCCCAAAAATTTTAACTAGTAGTCTCGGGTCAACGAGACCACGCGTCGACCATCTCTGGACCGCTACATAAATAATTTTATTTCTAAAACCAACTTGTATCCTCACAACGGTGCTAGTTGAAGTGTCAACATGCGTAACCGCGACGCAGCAAAAAAGATTCTTTCCTACATACTCGATTCTCGCTAGGAGAAATAAACGGAAAAACTTAGTGGAAACCGTAAACAACATCGAGACTACCTCCGAAAATCAATCGCATTTTTGTCTCTAAAAAATAGGCCAAGTTATCCAACCTCATGCTAACTAATCGCTTTTCTATCTTAATCACTTGTTTGGATTTCTAAGCTTTTGTTTCTTCTCGTGGCTTAATCCTTTTGATTCTTTCCCCGTGGAATCCATCGCCATTTTTATTTTCTCATAAATCACAACAACAACTTTGATTGATTTGTATCTCTCGAATTCCTAATTAGAGTCCAACCTCAATTCGTATTATACCGTGTTACTAGTTCCGATTGGGATTGGAATTTATGTTCTAATTTTTTCCAAGTGTTCTGATATATTGAGGTTCGAGGTGGTACCGGATATATTTACATGTGACTAGGAATCCCACCTCAACTGGGTGGGAGGTGGTGTGAACTACACGCAGATGAGTTGTTGTCGCCTTGTTCGGGAAATTGAATTGTGTTGAGCTGGGATTCAAATAAGTTGAGTCTCGGACAGCTTGAAATACTGGGCATGACAAGATGGGAGAAGGGACCCAGAGTTCGAGTGCTACAAACCAGTAGAAGATGCGGAATCGGCAGTAGATTGGATGCCAGGATGACTGCGATGATGCAACACCGATGTCGCGCCATTCTGCCAGAGAGGATGCTCGACGCCGCCGCTGATTTATGATGTTGACGAAGCGATGGAGCTTTTATTGGTCAATGAAGGAGGAGATCGAAAGGCCAGCCGTGATGAATTCCGGTCCGTAATGACGAGACTGGCGAGCAAGGTAACCGGCCGAAAGCAATGAACAAGAACAAAGGTGATGTGACGGTACCGAGCAATGGTGGGTGTTTTTTTGTTCGTTAGCGTAGCTTCCAGAGGTATGAGAAGAACTTTTTGCACGCAGGCACATATGTCGGGATCACTTTTAACTAAACAACCGCTAGCGTGGATACAAATTAGTTTAAAATAAAATTATTTATGTAACTGGCCAAGATGGTCAACCATGGTCTCATGACCCAAACTCTAATTAAAATTTCGGGGTGACCCAATTGCAACTCTGTCACAAAGTTGTGACCCAAAGCTGCAAAATACTTATTCCTTTATCAAAGCTATGCCATAGTAAAATTTTACAATGAAAAATTTATGATTATTCCGTTTGATTATCGACTAATATTCTTGTTTTCGAAAGTCAGTAGTATTATGTATGGCTGAAAGGGAGATGAAGGCATTCTAAAAAAAAGGAATTTGGCCTTTAAAGCATCTTCTAAGTGCTAACCAAATTAAAAAATATCTAAATAATTTTTTTGGCAATGACTAAATACAACACACGCTTGGACTAAATGCAACCATCTTTCCAAATTCAAAATAATGTAACCACTGAATGAGAGGCGGTAAGCAAAACCCACCTCATATTTGGGCAATCGAGTGAGCGAGGAGGACTTTATATAGCTACTTTTGTAAATCTAAGTGATCAATTACTACAAAAAGATTGGAATTGGTTAGGGCGAAAAACCAAAAATGTCCCTCCATTTTAGTCCAATTACTATAACACATTATGTATCTTATCTTTTGCAGGTATAATTGGCAACCAAACTTTAATATAACATATTTAAAAATCCATGCCTTGAATTTCACAAATTTTATCTCGTTGGAAAGGTTATAAAAAAACTCTACATAGCGAGTACAAACATCAATATTAAATTTAAAGTTTTTGCGAAAAATTCGGAGGCATTTATCATTTTAGGCACAATTTTAGAAAATTTAATGTATATCCATTATGCAAACCCCCACAAAGGATACATAATACTTTATGTAGCAAAATTTTGGTTTATGCATCAACTAATTTTCCGTTGCAATTAATAAAACGATGTACTCCCTCCGTTTCAAGAATAATGATACTTTCATTTTAGGCACAATTCTCGAAAATTGAATGCATAGCCATTATGCAAACCACCACAAAGGATGCATAACACATCATGCAACCATATTTTGGTTTATGGATCGACTAATTTTCCGTTTCAGAAAAAGTGATACTTTCGTATCCCGTTTCAGGAAAAGTGATACTTTTTCTGAAACGGGGCGAAAGTATCACTTTTCCGAAACGGGGAGAAAGTATCACTTTTTCGAAGCAGTGAAAGTATCACTTTTTCAAGCGGAACGAAAGTAATCGTAAACAAACCCCATCTTCAGATTCTTCTTCGGTCGGCCTTTCCACCGTGGCAATGGTCGTACTAGTTATTTATTGCCCTTGAATATGAACATTTTCTTAAAAATTGTTTTAAGCAAGAACTTGGATTAATAATAATTAAAGCGGAATTATAAGTGGGAATGTTGCCCCCTGGTGTCATTTAATATAATTTGTTTCAAAACGGGAACCATGTATACCCATATTTTAGTTTGCAATACTCCATGTTGACTATTATCTGTCGCATGATTAACAAGACTATCCGCTGCCTGGTTAGCTTCGCGGTAATTGCGAAGAATTTTGTAATGGGAAATTTCTTCTAGTCTTTTGTTGATCTCAGCAGTCATGTCTCTCATGTACCATCGAGGATCAGCCAGCTTCTTGATGAAATGAACTAGTATCTGCGAATCTAATTCAATGTAGATTTTTGTCCATTGGTACAGTGCGACCGTTCTTAGAGCCATGAGTAGTGCCCATGTCTCAGCTAGTGGCGTTGTTGTGATCCCCAACGGTTGGGCCATTGCAACAATAATTGAGGTTGTTGAGTCTCTGCAAATAAAATCACCTCTCGCGAGTCCCGGGTGGCCACGGACAGCTCCATCAGTGTTGATTTTGATCCAATGCGGTTCTGGCAGTTTCCATCCAACCTGAATACTTCTACAGTATAACTTCTATAAAATAATAGGCTTGGGACCAAGAAAAAATATTATTTTAAAGAAATATTATATTATCGATAATATAATAAATTATTATTTTATAATTAAATATTATATAATTATTTTAGAAAGTAATTCCTATCTTGGAGGCTGAATAATACTTGTAGGTTAAGCAAATTATCGACTAATTTTGTAAAAGTATTATATTATTGACTAATTCCAATACAAATACAAGCACTCCAAGTATTAATGACACTTCAAAATTACTTTTAGTTGCGATATAACAACGTGGTCACAGAGTACTTTGATTGGATTACTGAGTTATTGGGGATGAAATACAACTTCATTTGAATTTTAAAGAAAAACAAACTATATTAAATCATATTTTGGGAAAGTTTAATATGTATAAAACTAATTTTTTATTTTTCTAGTAGCATTATTATTTTATATATTATTTAGGACCTAATAATCATAAAGGGAACTTTTTAAATGTATTATTTTATGATTTTATCGAATTTATTATTTTAGCACTAAGGGCCGAGGTTGGGACTGGAAATTTTATTATTTTAACGAGAATATTATATTATCGAGTATTACTTTAAAGAAGTTATATTGTAGTTGCCGGAGTGATGAAAATGAAATCGCTTACATTCCATGTTGATTTTGATCCGATGGATATAAAAGCTCACGAGGTAAAATCGCCTACCACAACAAATCTCTCTTAAAGAGCGATTTCATTCGAGGAATCAAAAATCTTGAAACTCGTTCCTTTATGTAACCAATGCCTTCTAGAGCAAAAACATCTTCCAGTTAAGAAAGCAAAAATCTTCAATTTAAATCCTACCGATATCACTATGCCAGACTTAATATTGTTTATTAACGCTATGTGCAAGATATCCTTGAACTTTTATATCCATTTATTTATATAAATACAGTTTTCCCTAACATCTTATTTGTTTATACATGGCGGAAGATACATATATAAATTAATAAATGCAACAAAATAATAACGGAATGGAATGGTTGTGTTATATATAGACCAACCAGGAGTGAAATGACTTGTCGATGACTCTTCAATAAATTGTAAGTATACTAGCTAGCGATATCACTGAGTGGCCAACTCCTTTAGTTTTTATTTTAGTTAAGGAATGCAAGATTAACTCATAGGCGAGGGTCCATCTGCTCCAAGAATCTAAGACTCAAAAGAAGCGAAAAATAAAAGACGCTAGTTAATGACCTCACTGATCACGGACGTTATCTCTTAAAATGCTCTCGTTATTCCTAGAAATTAATTCCTTCTTAGATCGGAATAACATTATTGGAAACTTCAAGTGGGACTCTTGGGAGCATAGCTTCAACCTTGATACTTTCTTTTAGAACAGACATTACATAACATTTGGTTGAAGTACCCCTTAATTAATTTTTTTCCAATGAATCTCTTCCTCTTGGCCGATCAAAAAACATTTTATTTTTATTTTATTTTTATTTATTTTTTTTGATGACGCTTCCATCAACAACTACATGCTAATGCTCATGCTTACTATGTCATACGCACAAGCTACGAGTCAGAGTGAAATTCAGTTCACACAATAGGATGGACAAATGCATGTTAGCAAATATTAATTGCCAAAATTGTCTTCAAAGTGGAATGCTGTACTTTTTAGAAATGTAAGAAATTATATCTAATTTCAAAGTTTTATTTAATTATATTTCTATTTTCAATGTTCACATTAGCTTCGTGTTAATTTCACACTCCATATTTTTGCAGTTAGTTAAAATTGTTTAGGGTTTGGTTTAATAGAAGAAGAACTAGAAGAAACTGAACGTGTATAGAGAAGGGACTAAATCGTGTTTTATTAATTGAATTTTACAAATATTACAGATTATTTGGACAAAGTGTTTATATACACGATTTTCCTTGAACAAGTAAGGAAAGTCTGTTTCTAATAACTTAAACTTGAATTCCTAAAATACAGTTTTCTTGAGAAAGAGGATACCGTTTGTTATTTTACACACGTATCACAAGTTGAGTTAACAATAATTCTTATAGGTTATACTTATATAAGACGCTCTGACCCCATTCCATATATGACTGTGTAAAGTCAGCCGGATGATAATCAAATGAACTTGAATCCAGAAAGCTGCTCTGGTTGTCATTCAACGGTGACTTTTATCCTAGCAAACCTTCCCATGCTTCTTATCTTAAGATTTTTAGCTGCATTTAACGTACTTGATTAACTTTTATCTTCTTTTTTTGTTTTTCTTTTTTTCTTCTCTCGCCTTTTAAGCATGTACTAATTTGGTATGCGGGGCTTCACCCCACCCCTGGGCAATGCATTTTGATTTGGTGTGCATGGGGTTTCAGCCTGTCCCGTGGGGATGTATTTCTGGTTTGGTGTGGCAGGGGAAATACATTAAATAGGTTGAGAATACGTGCAATTTTTATTTATTTTTTCCTTTAGCTTGGCGGCGCTGACTCTCCCCGCCCCGTGGCAATGCATTTGATTTGGTATGCGAGCGGCTTGTCCCCGCCCGTGGCGCGCCGTTTTTTGATTTGGTGTGGCAGGGCTTCGCCTGTCCCACATGAAGTATTTTGAAAAGAGTATAGGTGGAGAATATGTACAAATTTTACTTATTTTTTCCTTTTTATTTTTAGAAAATACTTGGATTTTTTTCTTTATATATTAATTTGGAAGAAAGCGCCGTAATATGTAGTTACTCGATCTCCGTGACAATACATTTTTGATTTGGTGAGTGCGGGTCACTTCACCGCCCGTATGCATGTATTTTCCATTTGGCGTGGCAGGGACAAATACATTAAATAAACCGAGACTATGTGCAAATTTTATTTATTTTTTCCGTTTACCAGGTGCGAGGGCATCGACTCCATCTCTGGGCAATGCATTTTTGATTTGGTGTGCACTGGACTTGCCTCACCCAGTGACGATGTATTGTTGATTTGGTGTGCTTGGGCTTCACCCCATCCCGTGAGCTAAGTATTTATTATTTCATGCGACAGGGAAAATACCTCAAATAGGTGGAGACTATGTGATATTTCAATTATTTGTTCTTTTTATTTTCGCAGTAAAATATGTGACGTTTTTGTCTTTATATATTAATTTGGAAAAATGGTCCTAATATAGTAGTTACGCAATTTCTAAATTGAATTAGACTTCCGTAAAATTGCAAACATGGTAAGTTGGGTTTTATTATAAGTTTGTAATTAAACAAATCGCATACATGCTAAGTGTCCTTGTTTGGACCACATAAATACGGAATGGGCTTAATAAGGTATTCTACCATTAGCCTCAAATGGTAATCGGGTTCATGGGTTGAAACCCAAGCCCATAACCAAATCATAGCCTTTTGTTAAAGGTGACTACATTTAATGTATCTTGAAGGGGATGAATCTGTTCAACCCAAGAAGTCGTAATTAATCTAGATATATATTTAGTCCAAATACATTATTAATCCGGTCACCCTAAAATGAGGGAATGAATAAAGGTTAATTGTCGGACCAAATACATTTCTAAATGTCTAGATACATAATTCGATTTTTAGTAATGATGAACCTCGGAGGGATTTGGTCCTGTAGCATCATCAAAATGAATGCGTACATGTAATTGATCTGGATGAATACCTCTATTACCTATAAATATGAGGAGAGATTTCAAAGATAAATGTACACATTTTTCTAATCCTTTCTCTCCACTAAAACCCGCTTAGAACTCCCTACTCATCGAGGCATCTGAGTGTCCTCACAGGTACACCTCCATTTCTTCATTCATCAAGAGTATTAAAAGCCAAGAGCATTGAAGAGCCGAGCAGGAATTTTTCCATCATCAAGAACGTATCACAAGGAAAAGTCAGGATCATCTCAACTGCCTACAAGTCATCCATCAGGTACTAATCTTACGCCATCCAATGATTAAGATTATATCATTTGTGTACAAATCTCGGGGAGTGTTGTAGGAACATTTTTGCTACAACATCTTTTGGCGCCCACCGTGGGGCCGAGAAGGATTCTTATAAATTCAAACAAGATCAAGATCCATGGCAACAACACAGGCAAATAGAAATGATGGGAACGCATAACGCTGATGCAAGAGTCCGAGGGAATCATAGCGACATTGATCACCCATTTCATGAAGGAGTTGAAACGTCACCAGCAACAACAACATCAATGTGTCCTTCTGCAAGAACTTATCCCCATGGGATAAGTAGAGGAAATCGATGGGTGGTAATCAATATCAAACAAACATGCTAAACTCACGTCCGAACTCCCTCGCCAATAGGGGCCTTCGTTTGGCCTCGCGTATTGTGCAAGCGGATAGGACAGATGGAAACACTCGTGGATTTGACTTTGCGAGAAAGATTGCAAGAGTTAGAAAAAGAAAACAGACTAATCGAAAGCGCCTCCGGAAAAGAGACCACAAACCGGTAGCACCTAACATTCGAAAGTGTCACTCGCACCGACGTGCACCGACCTTCACATGAGGGTTGGCGAGCACTGACAGGCGGAATGATCGCGACGGGAGACATAGATCACCCGAAAGTAAAGCTACTAAGGATCGTGGGCAGATCATCAGATGCAAAGAAATCGCTTCATCGAGGAAGCTGAGCGACAATTGGACCAAGTAATTGGCGTAACAACAAAGCGAAAGAGAGCGAGACCTCAACGACCGAAGAAGAAAGGAGTACCTCGACGAGCTAAAAAGAAAGGAGTATTATGACGAAAACCAACGCTCGAAGAAACATAAACATGAGAAAGCAAAATCGAGGCGTAACAAGGAGTTAGTCTAAATGAACGAATCCGCCGAAAAGAGATTCGTCACAAATTGAGGAACTCAATAAAAGAAAGCTCGGCGAAAAACATCTCCAACATATCATTAGGCCAATTTTCGTGTTACTTGGTCGCCCGCATAACCGATCTTTCCTAGATGCGCCGTCAGTCAATCAATCAAACTCAAGACTTCCCCAACGATGCAAATCATGGACCCGACATTCCTCGTTGATCCAACTAAGTGATCCAGCTCGCAATCCAATCAATAATCTCTTTTGGATTCCAAGTTCAAACTTGCACGAGTTTAAAACAACTTGACTTACACACCATTGCAAATATTAATCACAATAATCGAACAATCTGGGGCGTCCAGGGGAAGCACTTGTACCACGATAGATAAGCTAGCATGAGGAAGTTATATTAAGCGAGCAACGGCAAAATGGAGCCCACAACTTGAAACTCCAGCAACTTGGATCAATAGTTGACAATTGATTCGGGATACATATTTCCGATGTTGCACCCATTCGCGCCTCATAAGGTAAGCCTAAACGATTGCTCAATTTGCTTGTATTATTCGCATTTTTTAGTCATACAACAAATGCACAATTCACATACAAATGCACAATTCATAAACAAATGCATGATCCACACACTTTAATACTGGCCATAGTCGTTTAGCAATAACACTCGCATAGCTAATATCGGACACAAACTTCGGGCATACTAGACAGAAGTTTAACAATAACTCTCGCATAGCTAGCACCTGATCATAACTTGGCTTTGATTAGAGGAAATATTTCAAAAATATTCCTTGCACGGTCTTAGTCAATACTTGCGTTAATTTGCGAGCAAGCTAAACCTGGTTTAAGCCTTGGAGGCTCAATAATAGCAAGGACCTTGTTCCATGGAGCAATGGAACCCGTCGGGGAAGTGAGAACCAAACCAACTTGGTTTTGATTAGGAAATATTTCAAAAATATTCCTTGCACAAATATAGTCAATACTTGCGCCAAATTTATGGTAAGCTAAACCAATAGGTTAGCAGACTCAAGAATAGCAAAAGGGACCATTCCATGAGCAATGGAACCCCATTCTCGTGCAATGAGAGTTCATTATGAGAAGAGAAAAAAAAAAGGGTAAAATGTCATTTGCATCTTGAGAAACATACTTGGAGATGGAAGCGAAAAAGTAAAAATAAAACAAAAATATTTGCATGAGAGGATTTGTTGGACATGGAGATGGAACAAATGACAACAAAAAAAATAAACAAAAATAACAACAAAACAAGCAATTTATATAATATGAGTATCTCAAAGGAATGAGTTTCTGTTTTCCTCATGCCCCCTCAGTTACGTATGAGATATAGGAATAAATCACTCAAGAACATCACTTATCAAGCTCTCAATGCATGAATATTTGTGATATTTAACAACCATCCAAAAATAGATCACGATTGACATTATCATCATTATTGGAACATCAATTGGAGTATATTCATATGGTATTTAGATCTATGCACAAAGATCTATATTTCGGGCTTTAAGAAATATGCTAGCTTTTTCCCAACCGGGAAGTTGTTATACAACAACTCTGAGGAGAAGAAAATTATTCCATCATTGAGGCATCCTACGACCTCAAATCACAAGTGAACTTAAGTCTTGCACTCCATCGCAAGTAAAAAAACTTCACCAAGTTTTGCGCCCAATGCAACCATGAACTCTTGTCTCAAAAACGAGATACATTATCATGACAATTTGAAAAATAAAAATAAATTGTGTGTTGCAAGCAAGAAGACCTATTACAGCAGCAAACATATAACTTGAAACTCATGATATAATCATCAAGCATCGTTCATGATTCGACCCTACGGAAAACTCGCTTGAGAACACCAATGCAAACCTTATTCTCCGCAGATTACATAATTTTTTTTCAACACGTAGCTTGGGGGCGTGAGTATTAACTATGAAGCAAACGATCCGGGACACTCTTCTTAATCCCAACAAGTTGTGTGAATTAAAAGAGGATGTTAGGACAACATAAATATGGAATGGGCTTAATAAGGTATTAAACCCATTAGCCTTAAACAAAATCTTGGTTCATGGAGTTCAAAACCCAAGCCTATAACCAAATATATTAGCCTTAATAAAGGTGACTGATTCAATGTATCTTGAGAGGGGGATGAATCTGTTCAGCCCAAGGGGTCGAAATTAATCCCAGGATATATATTTGGTCAAATACATTATTAATGGGTCACCACTAAAAGGAGGGAATGAATAAAGGTTAATTGTTGGATCCAAATACATTTCCAATTGTCTAGATACATAATTCTAATTTTTAGTAATGAGAACCTAGAGGGGATTTGGTCACAGTACATCATCAAAATGAATGCGACATGTAATTGACTGATGAATACCCTTTATTACCTATAAATAGAGGAGGGATTTCAATGATAAAAGGTAAACATTTTATAATCATTTTCTCTCCACTAAAACCTCATTTAGATCTCCACTTTCGTTGAGGCATCGAGGCATCCTTGCAAAAAAATTCCCTCCTTTTCTTCATTCACTGAAATATATTTAAAGCTAAGATATCAATATTTCTGCAGAAGAATTTTTCCATCATCAAAAACGTATCAATGAGGAAAAGATTGTGTATCATCTCACCACACAAGTCATCCATCGTGTACTAATCTTACTATCCAATGATTAAGATTATATCATTTGTGTACAAATCTCGGGAGGCAAGTTGTAGTAACATTTTTGTTTCTTTTTCTTAACTCTTTTTCATATTCTTTTTAAACCAGTTATACATTTCCAAGTGTCCTCACCAAAATATTCGTTTCACAAAACTAAAAAAAAAAAAAAAAACTATTTCGGCTAATAACAAGCGAAGGTTTCCTCACCGTTCAACGTGCGAGTTTTATTTGTCTAGG
The DNA here is from genome assembly GCA_023531295.1 of Papaver armeniacum. Classification (NCBI taxonomy): domain Eukaryota; kingdom Viridiplantae; phylum Streptophyta; class Magnoliopsida; order Ranunculales; family Papaveraceae; genus Papaver; species Papaver armeniacum. The sequence goes on from JAJJWW010009892.1 coordinate 261,377, forward strand.
CCTTTAAGTCTTTAGATTTATTAATGCCAAATCCGGTTACAATTTTGCTTGTGTACATAGTACCCGTGGAATAACGAAAAATTATTTAATTAATAATATTATTTGAAAAATTAACTTTTATCTTTCATATAGAAGTTAGATATCTACTACTCCCTCCATCCTAGTTTTTAGCTAAATTTGGGATTTTTTTGTCCTAATTTAGTTGCTAGGTTTCATATTTTTCCCATTTTATTTTAATCTACCCCTATATTGGAATCAGGTCATGGTATTGAGAATTGTATAATTCTATTTCCTATACACAATTTTAAATAGTCCTCTCTCCATAAATTCTTTATTCTCTGGAGTTAAGATTTTTTTTTTTTGAATTTTCCAAGAAAAGACCAAAAAACTAGATATAAAAACTACGTATCTTAAATACTAGCTTGGGGTAATTTGGAAATTCTCTCTACTTTTCTTAATCTTTGTGCAAAAACCAATTTATACCGGTAAACTAGCACGGAGGTAGTATTTTCTTGACAGGAATTCAATATTTGTTCCCTATCTAGATCGAATTATGCCTTGGATTCTTTGTTTCCTATGGAATATGGTGTTCTACAGTTTTCCTGTTAACTAGTATTATCAAAGTCGGACATAAAAGACAGTGCTGCTAATGGGGGACTGGTTTTTTGGGGGTGTACCAAATGCTAGAGGTCCTGAGGTTCAACCTCGGGCAGCTCCTTTCTACTTTATTTTTCTTGATTAAGAAATTTTGAGTGGAAACAACAGAGTTGACCTCGGTCAACGATAAGACAAAAAATCATTTGCACCCCCAAGCAAATTGGTACCCATTAACAGCTCCAATAAAAAAAGAGGGTTTACATTCAAATGATTTGAAAGATTAAATAAAGACATGAAGGCTGAAAATTTTCTTTGGGCTTAAACCTTTTAGGCATATCAAATGAAAGATAAAATACGGTCATTAGGTAGCAATGCTAAAAACCCCTTGGCCTTATACTTTTTTGATTGATTGGAAAAACGCCTTCAAGGCTTCAACTATTTTCTTAAAAGAAATTTAATTTTTTTTTTTTACAACATTAGCTTAGGCTAATAAGTTATCAGTTGAACCTTCGGGTATTTTTCATATGTGAAGAACAATGAGAAGTTTGGTTGATAATTTGTAACCGCCAAACTTAAGGTTCCGCTTGTTCGAGGGAAAGAATAGGGCAACCGAACTTAGTGCTTTTCTTCATGAAGTGCACATAACTGTTTATCAACACTTAGGAACGAAAAAAAAAATGAGCAGTTCGGCGGATAATTGGAAAAAATTATCAGCCGAACTTCACTCTATAATTACTGAAAAATTTCAATGTTTTTGATTTAAAACTAGTCTATCGATCAAACACAAGAAAATAAGATATGGATTGTGGGAAATACTTTTTGTTGTACATATCATTGTAATGAGGATTTAGTTAGTTCTCGCTCTACAACTTGTCATAATTCGATTCTGCTTCAACTCTTTCTTCTTTTACACTAATTCAGGGATTTGAAGAATTACTAGAACACTACATTTAAGTAAGCCGACGATAAAAATTGAAGTCAGGTTTAGCAATCAGCTGGTGTAGGCAAGAGAAAATGGAAGAAAATGGTTTCAATTTTTTCTTAAAAAAATTTAAACTTGAAATATAAGAAAGAAAATTAAATTAATAAAGAGTAACTAAGTAATTTATCTATCCTACGATACCCCTTGTAACACGCCCTACCTAGGTAGATCATTTTGTATGCCTCAAAATAGATTAGAGTTTTTTTTTTTAAGCTTGTAGATTTAGAGAGCTACCTAGGCTGCCCAAGTTAACCGTTTTATACGTCCGCTTACTCCACCATGTTCATAAGAAGTATCGATAGTTGGCCTCATGCATCTACATGCATGGATAATTGTTGTTGCAATGGGCGTGGAGTGGTTGCTCTTATATCCGTAATAAAGTGGTTTTCAAACTGCAACAACAGCTGCAGGTTGTTTTGTCCATGATGGCAGCCAGGCAGGAGCAGAGCCAGCCAAGTACATGGGTGCACATTTTCACCCCCACCCAGCTGGTTCCAAAATCTAAATTAGGTCCAATAATAAATATTAGGCTATTTATTACCTAATTTTACTTCTTTACACCTTAACATAAAAAATTATACCCAAGCCAAATTTTTGCACCCAACCTAGAAATTTTGGCTCTGCCTCTGCAGTCTGCATGATGGGGAATTGGCAGTGATCCAATCAATGACAACCGACAACATATGCTGCTCAGTGGACTGGTAGTGATCGAAAAACAAAGTTTTTGTTGGGAGAATTTGTCATACGATGCATACGTCCACAACCACCGTATTGACATACCTTTTTGCCTTCCCATTCTAGTTGTATGAACCCAATTTTGTTTTTTGTTTTTTTTGATGCAAGAAACAACTTTCATTACCTAAGGTTTTTTACATAACTTAGAATGACAGGCTTGCTAATCATCCCTGATTGCATTGTAGAATTTATCTGGGATGTTAACATAGTAATCCAAGGATAGATCTAGCCGTTTTAGCGATTACATGGGCAGCATTATTAGTTGATATCTTAACATGGTTAATTTAACTTAACACAAGAAAGCGTAAGAAAGGAAATGCCTTATTTCATCTACTACTCCTCGTTCATCCAAAGTGGGGCGGAAGGAATGGCATGCTTGATAGAGTTAATTACATTGACGTAAAACTAAATTTTTTGTTCACAATTTAGTTCCGCCGTAGGGTGAAAATATTATTTTTCTTGAGACGACACGAAGGTATAATTTTTCTAAACACGACGCGAAAGTATCATTTTTCCGACGAGGTAGGCCATGGTATATTTTACTTTGCAAATAATTTGGTGGTTATTCAACGCCATATGTTGTGCTTTTCATTTTAAAATTAGTTGTTTTTTATACTTAGTCAATCATTTTATTTTCTTGTAGTTTTTTCAATTTTTTTTTAAGATATGTCTAATTTTAAAACTACGCCTAATTTTTAAGGAGAAAAGATACAAAATTTGGAGAATAATAAAAAAAATTGAAAAACAAAAATTTGATATCATTGTTTGTGCTCATTGCGTAGCTAATTTAAAGGGCTTTCAAATATATAAAATTTATAAAAATACGACTTGTAGTTTAAATATACGAGGTTTTTAAATATATAAAAAATACATTTATTATTTATTGCCCTTTCTTTTGGTTTATTTACAAAAATGTCTAATACCTTATTCCCATTCTCTTTTTGGTTTATTTCTGAAAATGTCTAAAGGAAAAAAGGTAAAATTTGATTTAGAGGACATCTTAGTCTTTTCCAGGTGTCCGTACCAAAATTCAATCTTTTTTGTGTAATTGAAAAAAATGTCACGCTTCACATTGACACAAAGTCACCATATATAGAGTCCTCCCTCGCTTCGCTCGGTCGGCCTAATTAAGGTTGTCACTTTCCAACACCACTTCATTGAAATTGCATTGTCCATCCCATATGATAGCTTCTTTCATAGCTAGACACTCCGCCTGCTCAGGATCTACTCCTCCATTAAAAATCTGCACCTGACTCCATGGCAGTACCCTGCAAAATCTCGAATTAGTAAATCAATTCCAAAAGTTTTGGTAATATAATCAAAAGCCACATCCATATTTATTTTGACTTTATTATGTTGTGGTGGAGACCAAGATTCCCGTTGTTTTATTATTTACTAACTGAGAGCATTGTTTGAAGTGAGTTGTCTGAGTACGTTTTGATTTTATTTTCAAACATCTTAGAACATTTGTTCTTCCGGATAAACCAAGCCGAGATCATGAGCTTCGTATCCAATAATCTCTATCCTGGTTATTCGAATCAGAACAAGTCTGAAACCAACTAGAGATCCAATCGGAAATTGGAAATTAATGTTGTTGAAGTGCTGCCACATTTATGTTCAATGATAACCACACTGATCTTGAATGATCATAATCTAGTAGTAGGTGGTGCAATGTTTCTTCTGCTTGAGAACACCTACTACAAGAAAATTGAGCTTTAGGGACTACTTGGATTCGGTTGGTACAGGGCCATTTTTAGTGTTTAGAGATATGTAGCAACCAACATGGCAAATGAGATATGCTCTCTGTGGTCAAGGCTTATTGCTAGAGACCTGTACCAACCATGTCGTTGGAATAGATATCTTTCCACTACTATGAAGCGACTCAAGTTGAGGTTGGCATAAACATTCATTAACCATTAGCTCTAGTTGGTAAAGCACATAAATCATTAAATCATTTGAAATATTTTAACCCATACAAATATTGGGTGGCTCAAGACTTAAAAATTGTTGGTAGAGGTTGCCATTATACAACGTTTTCATCCGCTAAAGGGTTTAACTGTCTTAATCTTAGTTGTTGAGGGTCTTTGGTGAAGGGTTGGAGCATTGTATGTCTCGATGGAAGAGAGTTTCCTTCCACTGAATTTTAGTTGCTTAAGGATTTAAGCTTCCGTATTGTTTGTTGGAAGAGAATTTCACCATCTTCTTTGTAGTCGGATCAATGGTTATGCCACCACCTTTTTTGTTGGTCAAGGTTTCTAGACACTCGTTTTTTGGTTGCATCAAGTGTTAGCTTTGAGTTGGTGAAAAGTTATACACACGGTTAATCGGTTGCTTACGGGTTTGAGCCATTACAAACCAGTCGGTCAAGGTGCTATTACTGTTGCTCAAAGGCTTGTCCCGTCCACATATTTGAGTTGCTAGAGAGTAGTTTCTCGAGAATATCATGAAAAAATAAACATAAAACTTCATTTTGATAATAATATTGAACTCATTTAACATTCAAAATATCCAAAATATATTCAAAACATCAACTACAATATATAGAGGGCACATGACCTTAACCGTGATTGAGTAACTGCTGAGATTCTGGATCTTTATTTAGCTATGCTCTCACTAGGTATCTGAAAGAACACCTTCTCATGGTGTAGGGATCATCGGCTCCAGTGTTCTCTGCAACAGCAATAAGATGGGCACTCGAGCATTGGTTTAACTAATGCACATACACCCCCATGAAGTTCCCCACGTGTCAAGTTATTTACGGCAAAACACAAGTACCACTTGAGAACACTTGCCTACACAAATTCATGGTAAGAAAGAACATTTGATCTGACTTCGCATCTTGATTTGCATCTGTTAAAGAACCAAAAAGTATTAGAAGTTTTTTTATCATTTGAGTAATGCTTTAAAGACACGACTCACATAGACTACGAAATTCAGAATTAGATCAGTTGCTCCAGATAAAGCTTAAAAATCCAATGAGCAAGCAATTGATGCATTTGCGGACGTACCAATTGAAACTTTCGGCAGACCAGGGCTTCATCCCCATGAAACTTTTCCCTCCTTGTTGATCTTATTTAGACCTTCAACATCCATGTACTCCAGATCGATCAATGTTCTCGGCTGTAATTTGAAATAAAGCGAAATACTATTATACAACCACAGATTCAATGAGGAACTAGGTACATAGATTTAAACAACAACAAAAGGCGGAGTTGGTCGGCAATTTTGCAACATTTGACTTATTTGAAGCATCTTCTTGCACCATAGGCCCAGCGAGCTCTGTCGATTCCCGAACTTCAACTTGCATTGGTTTGAACTTGAGGAGGCTCCTCAACCTCTTTCTGCACAACTACCTCTTCCTAATTGTTCAGATGACGATGATGAACTTCAACACCATTACTCAGCTTCTTCGCAATAGGTGCTATAGTATCTAGCACGGCGAGATCAGGGACATGAGAGGGTTCTTTCTTATTGCTAAACCAATAAACAGTCCCCAATAATCAGCCATATTACATAATGTTTCTTTCTTATTGCTAAACCAATGACATTATATTTGGTTACTAGCTAATTAGACAAGACAGTAAAGAGATAGCAACACACACAATTAAACAAGGCTTAAGAATCCACCAGTCCCAAAAGACTCGATCTAATGTTAAGTCACTATTAGATACTAAGAATACAAACAAAAGAAACATCAAAGAGAACATGAAAACAAAAAATTTGATACATACGTCTTTGAACGAGAACAAGGCAAAGACTTAGTAAAGTTTGAATGTAAATTGTTAAACAAGTTCAATATTTATAAGGTAGCACATAATGTGAGTTGAGGTATGCAAGCACGGATGGTAAAACAAATCAAGCTGGTAATGTAGGAATATAAGCATTCATGCAAGTTAGATTTATGCTACAAAGTCCGAGAGGAATAAAGCATTCATACACAGGAATTTTAATGTGGATAAGACAAGGGAGACAAAGGGAGCCTTATATAGTTTTATATCATAACAAGAAGTTGAGATCATAAGATAAAAGGTAATCAAAGTTAAAAATCATCTCAAATAAATTGAAACCGGAGTTGTGACATCAATTTCAACTCTTTAGAATACGGAAGTACCTTGACTGAGCTCATTGATAATTTGTCGAACCTCCTGCCCATATCTACCAAGGAATGGGTATCCAAGACAAAGTCTACACACAAAAAAATGACTGTAAGCATTACAAGTATCTTCCTTGGCATAGTTAACAATCACATACACTAGTAACCTCACATCCTCCGTCCAAGACCAAACTATAATAATTGTGCTACTTTATCAAGTTCTTTGTTTGAAGATAGTTTGACATCTTTGAAAAAAGACAAACAATAACAACTAACCACCAAATTTTTGATGCCCAAAGTTTTACGTACATACGGGAACATATACCTTAAGATGACATTTCTTTGGAACCAGGTTGATTTCCTTGGGGTTGAAACGCCTACATGTATCGGCCTCTTTAGAACAAAAATACCGTTTCATTTACGCAAATTGCGTGGTCCTCTCATTATCCTCCCAGAACCTGGCGTTGAGGTATGTACATGCGAAAGTTTTACGCAATAATGTATCTATAACATCATAAGCCAAATCTTCTACATATATACAACGTTGGAACCAACATCGAACACTTATCTCTCATGCTAAATGAGCCTAGTTCAATCTAAAGGTTATTTCTGTATTGAGGAGCCATTATAGGTCTGCAAAACTTCCTCAGCTGCTGCACGTGTACAGAACACAATAAACCCATATCCTTTGGACGTGACCTACATTTTCATGAAACCAATATCAGAAAAATGAGGAGCGCATTTCGAAACAAAACTATGCCTGCATGCGAGCTTAGATCTTTTCTTCTTCCAATTTCACCGGACATAGCAATGCCCTGGTGTCGCTTAGCATAATAAGAACATGAACAATTACTTTAAGAAAAACTGGTAGGTTGTATACTAAAAAGTAGCCTGAACCCCACATCTGAAAGAGCTATTATACAAGGTACATTTATGAGCTATTATACAAGGTACATTTATGAGCTATTATAAAGGTACTTTGTATGATATGAGTATACCAATTTGTGTTCCAACTCAGAACTTGGCTTCTAAACATAAAAATCAGGGAACTTATCCATGAAAGAAAAAATGACAACCTTTGAACAATTAGCGAGAAATGAAAATCTTACGGAATTGGTACAACAAATCTTTTAATATTTTGTAAGCATTTGTACTGTAGATCCACATTTCTGGTCACCAGCTGCAAGCAGACGACATCAACACACTGAGCTACTGAATAAAAAGCCTGTTTTGCAAGGCCACCAGACTGTGGAGACGGTTTGTGATAAGCACGAAAGTGCGACGCATTTTCACCCATAAATACATTAGTTGGGACTCATTTTTATCACTAATAAACTTGTTTGTAGGTGTTTTTGTGAAATAAGCTCTTATGGAGAAAGTTGCTGAAAAGTGGTTTTTGTACCCGGAGGACAAATGTTATTCGGACTCTCGTTTTGGATAAGGGGCACCCAATTACTAAGGGGCGCCCTAATTGCTATTCACACCCGATTCTGGATAGGGGGCAAGTCATCTTCAAGCTTTTGAATTTGATTATTTGGCGGAAATGGTTTTTAATGGAAAGCAGAATCGGGGTTCGACTCTTGAAGAATTTGGTGAGACTCAATCACAGAATTTGATTGGGATAGCGTAATGGAGTTAAACAAGTAGTAAGGTCCTTGGAATCGATTAAATTTGTTTGGGATTGTAGAGTTGAAGCAAAGCAGTGAGAAGTCACGGAGTTACTGCGATATTTTTACGCGCGAGTTTTGGGGAGTTTCGGGTGCGACTCAATGACAGATTAGTAGTGGTTTAGGCCTGTTTCGATCAAACGGGCTTGGTAATGGGTTTAGTTTGAAAGAAAAGGGAAAGATTTCCGTATAAACTCGATTAAACGGGGTATATTGAAGTTACGGTATTTTTGGGAAGTACGTGAAGAAGAAAGGGAGAATATCTTCTGATTAATTGAATGATTTATTTGGAAGATTTTTGACAAAGCACGAGGATAGTGAGAAAGGAAAGAAAAACGGAATTGTCTTAAAGTAAATTCTAATGGAAAGAATCAAAAAGATACGGGAATTATTGTGAATATGCATGGTGATTAACTCGAGAGATATCCATACGTTGGGTATAAATAGGTCTTTGGGGATACACAAAGGGGGATTGAGAGTTAGGAGGCGAGCCTGAAGCGTGAGATCACTGCGAGTGATTTCTGCCAGCAGAAGAGAAGATTGAAGAACACGAAGAACAGACCCTCCAAGACAGTCGTAAAAACACGTTCGTTGACGCGGAAAAGATAAGACTGTCATTCGCGACAGTTCACTATTATTCTTCGTAGAGTGGGTTTGCAACGCTTATAAGCGTTGCAAATTCCGGTTTATTGTATTTTCTCTTCTTTTCTTCATTGTAAACACCATTTGGGCAATAAAAATGAATTTTGAGTGTGTCTACATCATGAGTAGCTAAGCCCCTACGCTTGAGTCGGAGGAAAGGAGTTTATACGTGGGTAAATTTATTCTATTTTCTATTTGACTTTTTGCACTAATTTATAATAGAATTATGATTTGATAAAATTAGTTGTGATTCAATTAGATAGGTTATGCTTTGAATTAAGATAATCTATGCTTAGGGGGATACAATTAATGTTTTGAAGATCTACTTTGGCAAAACAAGAGTTGATGTTTTATTTATTCACCGAGCGATAATTGTTGAGAATGAATAATGAACCTCGTGTTGTGAATTCGGTGGAATCCTAGGCCAGTGACTCTCGCCTTTGTTTATTATTTTCTTTAAACCTTTAAATTTAATCTTCGCAAGTCTGAGAGAACGAATCTTAATTACTACTACGAAAACTAACAAAAATCTTAAATCAGTTTGGCACTTGAAAGAAGAGATTCTAGTAAAGCATCAAAGCTTGTGTTTCTTTGAATGGACCAAGCCCGACAAAAAAACTTTGCAGGGCTGCACAATGGAAGGAAGTGTTTCATGAAGTGATCAACAAATGCGGGATAAAGTAACTTCATAAAGTTAAAGAAACTACCATGCAAGGCATGCCCCTGCAACAATGAACTCCGATTAAAGTTAGAGCTTGTGGAAGAACTTTGTTCTGTGAGTCAAACCAACATTGGGACTTGACTTTCTATCTCATCATCAACGTAGAACACAGGACCAATGCAAGAGCCGTCATATGCAAATACGAGTCGCTGTTAACATGAAAAGCAAGGTCTCAAAAAGATAGCCATTTGCCACATAACTGGAATCAATTTATACAAAACACCATCGGTGGAAAAAATTGAAGAAAAAAAAATGCCTAAATGAGTCGGAGAACCAAGGAACCTTATAAGAGCGAAAGTTACGCAATTATAACTTCGTAGGCGAAGATGCAATTTTATCACCATATGCTACAAGTAGAGAATTTAGTGTCCTTAATGTCGCTTACCTCAATGCACGGTTAGCCTTTTTGATAAGGAAACAGAAGGATCTAATTGTTAGATACTGCAATATTCTTTGAGGACAATAAAAGAAGGAGTTTTCTAAGCAATGGGTAAGAAGCGGATAACACATCTTTCATAGAATGCGTTAATTCGGCCAATAAGATGGTCAGTAACGCATGATAGATTTATTTTGAGAGGAGAGATGTAGCAATGACAAATGCCTACAAAGAGCGAAAGTCAAAGCTGTAAAACAAAAATTAAGCGCCAGACAATACCAAATCCTGGATGAAACTTTATAGCAGTACAAAGTATCAGTTAACAGCTTAATACGATACCAAAAAGGAACTCTTAAATAAGGAACTCTTATAAGTTCTTACCTTCACCGCAGTGAGTCTAGTTATCTCATTACCCATCCGATCAATAAGAACGGAAGGCATACGAGTAATGCAGCTTGGAGGTTATCACCAAATGTTGAAATGACGAGGCCCATAACACAGCATTACTCAAACAATCCTTTTCCGTAAAGCAAGTAGGATGAAGCTACAAACTTAATCAAATTCAGCAAAGGCAAGCAAAAAAATAAAGCAAAAAAATGAAGCAACTTGGCTTCTTATAGGTATTCAATTAAGCATAATAAAACACTTAACTTATGCTAATAAGAATTAAAAGCAAGTTAGAATCCCTAACGAAGATTCAATTTTAATCTAATTACCTTTTCATAAACTCCATAATTAGATTTTATAATTGGTCACTACAATTCAATACTTTCATATCCCTAAACGAATCAATAAGCTAAACACATTTTTACTTTATAAAACAAATTTGTCCACAATCTTCTACATAATACATACAAGTAAACCTAGGATAAAAAATCTCATAAACACAAAACATAAAACTCGAAAAATAGAGAAACCCAATCTTCATCTCATGTTTAAATAATACCAAAACAAAGAAATTAAATCCTAGAGATATGAAGAAAACTAAAATATAAATTGAGATCAACAACATACCATGTTTTAAAAAAAAGCATGAAATCCAATATAAGAAACATAAAAATTGAAAATTACAAAGAGATTTAATCTACATAAGAAATCAAGCTCACAAAAACCGAGTTATTAAAATTCAAATCAAATAAAAGTGGTGGAGAATTTATACCCGAAGAAGTTCAAGAAATCCAACCGAGGCTGATTGTTAGGTCTTCTAAAAACTCCTACAATAAAAACCAAAAGAGATTTCAAACCCTAACAACAAACAAAATCAACAATAACAAAGAGAGAAAAGGGGAAATTACATTTAAAGCGTAACTTTAGTTCCAATAAGAAGAACTACAAACTTGACAAAAAGATGAAAAAAGGAAATGGTTAAGAAAGTGGTTTTGAGTTGAGAGTGAAGAAAATGGTTTTAAATCGAACATAGTGATACAAATAGACTGGAGTGAAGAAGGAAATGGTTTTTCTTCCGGGTTCATGGTGTAGTGTTCTTTTTCATGAAGATCCTGTTAGTTTCGTAAGAAATCCAATGGATATGGAGGTAGAAATTTTTCTTCGGAGGAAGAAAAAGGTTGAGGGAGAAGAGGAGAGGGGACTCGCATGGAAATGGAAGACGAACCAGCAGAAGGATAAGGTTTGACTAGTTTTAGTTAAGATAAGGGTGGGACTCGCAGCCGTTGGATCAATGACGAGACCCGATCTCCAAAATATCCACTGGGGTAAGGTTAAGTCTTATGGGCTAGATATCTGGCTGCTAGATTGGCCATCCACGTCAGCCTGGGCAACCTCCTAAGTCTTATGGGCTAGATATCTAGCGGCTAGATTGCCCATCCACGTCAGCCTGGGCAACCTCCTAAGTCTTATGGGCTAGATATCTAGCTGCTAGATTGGCCATCCACGTCTTCTGTAAGCGCCGAACCATTCAACGTTTTTCTGAGCGCCGAACCATTCGGCGTTTTAGTTACTTTTTGAGCGCCGAACCATTCAACGCTTAAATCTCAGCCGTTAGATTTTTGTGATTTTTGTGAGCGCCGAACCATTCGGCGTTTTGAGCACTTTTTGAGCGCCGCACTATTCAGCGTTTCAATCTCGCTGATAGTTGGACTGCGAGCAAATGCTAGGAGAGAGAAGTATCCAGATTGAGTCTTAACTTTTTTCCCACACTTTTTTCATGATTTGCAACACTTTTTGGGCAATCTAGCAGTCCAATCTAGCCCATAGGGGTTAGCCTAACACTGTCTAGCTACATATCTTTGTCTAAGTCAATAAAAATCTTGATACAACCGTAGTTTGACATTAGTCAAACGACGCTTTCGGATCGGCTAAATAACGCCATATCTACGTTCGTGTTGTTCCATTATGTTAAAAACGAAATCAAACTAAAGAGTTCATAACAACCAGCCATGGTGCATCCATTACCTCGACCATGATCTCTGGATGCTTGAAGACCCTGATAACCTGCAGTACAATAATGTATTCATATCTCTGTAACATAGGATAAGCCCTTGTAATAATAAAATTTTTCCAATGCCGCAATTTTCAGGTAGCTAATGCTAAGGAGTGACATACTTTCCTGAAGTATATGTAATGAAGCCCTTGTAGTAAGAAAATAATCCAGGTAGTTAGAATAATTTTTTTTATTTAATGAATCATAAGCATATGATTATCTATGCCTTAAATAGATAGCTAATGCTAAGGAGTGACATACTTTCCTGAGGTTGAGTCATCAATATGACACGTGATTGTATCACATCTTTGAGGAAGCTACAACTCCTTGATTAAAAAAATAGGTTTATACACCTAGGGATTCATATACAATTATGAGGTTGATTTGAAGCCTTCATTTCTCTGTATTTGGTTTAATCTTGTTTGTTAGTATAGTCATGCATCTTGGTCATCCGACTATCCATTAGTTCAAAATTATTATTCGTCGGGCATGCATTCTGGGTTTAGTCCCAAATAACTCTGTATAAATAATAATTTCATAATAGAATCCACTTTTGTTAGTGGAATCATACTCATGTTGATGTAATTTTGTTTTTTTCTTTCAAAAAAAGTAAGGTGATGCATTTATATCATTTAGATGCTCTAGCGACAAACTCGCCAAGATAAATTTTTTTTCAAAAGAAGAAACTTTTCAAACGATGCTCTAGCGATAAACTCGCCAAGACAAATTTTAATTATTTCAAAAGAAGAAACTTTTCAAACTCTAATATCCTTTGCGTACTTAATAAACCATAAAACTTGGTAGTTATCATATCCTGATGGCTGAAAGCTACTAACCGCACAAACAAACTAATGTTTTGGTACAAGTGTCTACCAAAAGATTGATTTGGTGGCTACACATAGTGTCTTGAAGTACTTACCTTCTACTGTACTTTGTAGTTGTCACACTCTCGTGGCTGAAAGCTATTAACAACGCCAAAAATTTAATGGTTGGTTGAGGTGTCTACCAACAGGTTGTTTCGTGGGTAATATGAGTGGCAAAAGATATGTACCTTTTAGGCTACATTTTGGTTAGCCATACATGATGGTTGGAGGCTAATAACAACAAATACGATATTTCGGTTGTTAAGTTGTTCATGCTAAAGTCTTCCACCCATTATCGTTGCTGAAAAACTTGTGGTTAGACATTTCCGCCCACCAGAGTTGTTTTTAGTTACAAATAATTGTTGCTGGAGAATTTCACCAACTATAGTTGGTAAGAAAATAGTCGCTAAAGCCAAGTTTTCTTGTAGTGCTAGGACATAGTGTGTCTAAAGTAGGATTATATCTATTAAGAATGACTCTAGTCAGCACTATTCCTTTTAGACACTTCCAGATAAATAACTTAACTTTATTTGGTGCATCAGTTCTCCACAATACTTTCCAGTTGATACCTGAAGATTTCCTAACATTAGGGTGCATGTTAGATAAGGCTTTACATGATGTCTTAACTGAAAATTCTCCATTCCTACTTGGTTCCCATATAAGCCAATCATTTCCTTGTTGAACTAAGTTCATTTGCAAGATCAGTTTTGATGTGTTTTCTGGAAACAAATCCCAGATTAATTGTGCATTCCATCTTCTTGGATTATCCAGCATCAAATCAGAAACAAGCACAATCCTAGCTAGTTCTCGAAAAGTATCCTTAGGAGTAGGTGGTGAATTTAAGCCTCTTACCCATTTATCATACCACACTAATATTTTGTTACCACTATGAACATCCCATCTATGAAACATTCTTACATAATGAAGTCCAACCTCCAGGCCCTTCCAAATCCAGGAAGAATTATTGGGGTAATCTTGGAGATGCAGAAAATTGCAATGAGGAGAATACTTTGATTTCATAGGCTGTACCCAAGGTTTATCTTCCTCAGTGCACAACCTCCAAGCTAGCTTGGTAATTAAAGCAACATTAAATTGCTCTAGATTTCTAAAGATAGTCCACCTTTATCTTTTGTAGCACACACAGAGAATTCCATGCAATGAAATTTAATCCTCTGTTGGATTTATGGCCCCACCAAAACTTCCTTTGAGCCGAATCAAGTTTCCTAATGAGGTTTTTAGGAATCTTGAAATGACTCATATAATGGGTAGGTATTGAGTTTATAACTGACTTAACCAAAGTGGATCTTGCTGCTTGGTTAAGAGTTTTGGAGCACCAACCTTGGAATCTATTTTCATAAGAATTTTGGATTGAGATGAAAGATTGTTTCTTTGATCTCCCCAAAATAATTGGTAAACCTAAGTACTTATCAGAACTAAAAAGTTGTTTAACCCCAAGCTTCTGTGTGATAGATATCTTAGCATGATGAGAAAGATCACCCGTAACATAAGCTGAAGATTTCGAAAAATTTATCAGTTGTCCAGAGACATTAATGAAATTCTGCAAACATAATTGAACTTGTTCAATGCTTTTACTATCAGCTTGAAAGAAGAGAATGCAGTCGTCTGCGAATACAAGGTGGTTAATAGAAATTGAGTTCTTCACCACCTGAATTCCAGTCAACAAACTTTGTTTCTCTGTATTTGTCAAGGATCTAGCTCGATATTCCATTGATATTATGAAGAGATTAGGGGATAATGGATCCCCTTTCCTCAGTCCTCTAGATGGAATGTATTACTTGCAATGACTACCACTTAATCGTATTGAGGCAGGACGTTGTCGAGATACATTGATAAATGATAGACGCATTTATGTGTCTAATTTGTCCTGATGTTTCGTATTGTTAGTACTCGTTTTTGTCCTTATTATGGTATTTTGTGTGTTTGTAGGTATTTTTGGGAAATAAACATTTTTGGAAAAATCGGCTCGAAAAATTATGCGGAGCACCCCCGGAGGACATTTGATATGCGGACTCTCACTTTGGTTAAGGGGCACCTCAATTACTAAGGGGCACCCACAAGATATTCACACCCAAGCTGCTGGATAAGGGGTAACCTCATCTCCTTCGTTTGAAAATAAATTTGGCGGGAGAAATATTTTGTCACCTGCGTAATTGTTGAATCGAGTTTGGGAATATTTTGTGGGGATTCTTTTATGGCTTTGGACTTGTATGGGCCTGTTAAGAAAAATCAGGGCTGTTAACCCGGTTGGTTTGAAGAAAAAAAAAGAAGTTTCCTCGGTGTTTCGATGAAACAGGGAGACGTGAAATATTCACGGTGGTTATTATTCCTTCACGATTTTTTCTCTATGCTGCGCGTGTCTGGAGAAGGTTTAAGTCACCTGGCAAGTAAGTTCACGATATGGGAGCGTGTTAACCAGCTACAAACACGTGAAGAAGTAAAACAGAGTAAGAAATCTTGGTTATTTCCGTTTAGTAAAGAGAAGATATTCTCGCATTAAACCGAGATTATTTGAAGGATGTCGAGTATAAATAGTCTGTTGAGGTAGCAGGGGAGAGTATGGAGAGTTTGGGGAGATTACAGAGCATCACAGAGGCGAAAATTTGATCACCAGAGAAACCTGCTGCTGCTGCTGCCATTGAAGAACACGAAGAACATTAGACGCACAGTGACAGTCGTTTTTGCTACAGTGATAACGACTCACTGTTGAGGGTCGCAGTTCGTAGGACAGTCTTAAAGCAACAATAATAGTGACATGAAGCTTTTATCCTTCTTTGTAACAGCTCGGTTTGTAACACTTATAACTGTTACAAACCCGGTTTTTATTACGTTTCTCTCATTTTCATCATTTGTAAACCCTTTGAGCAATAATAATGATTTTTGAGCGTGTTTCCAACATGATGAGCTAGAACCCATCACTGTGACGACGGAGGAAGTTGTTTTGCACCCATGTGGTAATTCTATTTAATTCCTTTATGACTATTTGCACTATTTTAATTGATTTATGATTTTTCTTGATTATTTGTGAATTCGTTAGATGTCGCATGCTTAGTCTTAGGTACTTTAGATGCGTCATGCTTGTGAATTACATATATTTCTTTATAAAATCTACCTTGGCAAAGAATTAGAGTCGATGTTTGTTATTTTATGAGCTTTAATTGTCCGGAATTAATAGATGAACCACATGAATGTGAGAATTGGTGGAATCCCGAGTCCCAGTAACTCTCTTCATCTTGTGACATAAATTGTATATTTTCTCTATTTCTATTATTATATTATTTTTGTCCTTATTATGGTATTTTGTGTGTTTGTAGGTATTTTTGGGAAATAAACATTTTTGGAAAAATCGGCTCGAAAAATTATGCGGAGCACCCCCGGAGGACATTTGATATGCGGACTCTCACTTTGGTTAAGGAGCACCTCAATTACTAAGGGGCACCCACAAGATATTCACACCCAAGCTGCTGGATAAGGGGTAACCTCATCTCCTTCGTTTGAAAATAAATTTGGGGGGAGAAATATTTTGTCACCTGCGTAATTGTTGAATCGAGTTTGGGAAGATTATGTGGGGATTCTTTCATGGCTTTGGACTTGTATGGGCCTGTTAAGACAAATCAGGGTTGTTAACCCGGTTGGTTTGAAGAAAAAAAAGAAGTTTCCTCGGTGTTTCAATGAAATAGGGAGACGTGAAATATTCACGGTGATTATTATTCCTTCACGAGTTTTTCTCTAT
This sequence comes from Papaver armeniacum, assembly GCA_023531295.1. Classification (NCBI taxonomy): domain Eukaryota; kingdom Viridiplantae; phylum Streptophyta; class Magnoliopsida; order Ranunculales; family Papaveraceae; genus Papaver; species Papaver armeniacum. The sequence continues at coordinate 278,244 of JAJJWW010009892.1, forward strand.
GTCGCGCGTGTCTGGAGAAGGTTTAAGTCACCTGGCAAGTAAGTTCACGATATGGGAGCGTGTTAACCAGCTACAAACACGTGAAGAAGTAAAACAGAGTAAGAAATCTCGGTTATTTCCGTTTAGTAAAGAGAAGATATTCTCGCATTAAACCGAGATTATTTGAAGGATGTCGAGTATAAATAGTCTGTTGAGGTAGCAGGGGAGCGTATGGAGAGTTTGGGGAGATTACAAAGCATCACAGAGGCGAAATTTGATCACCAGAGAAACCTGCTGCTGCTGCTGCCATTGAAGAACACGAAGAACATTAGATGCACAGTGACAGTCGTTTTTGCTACAGTGATAACGATTCACTGTTGAGGGTCGTAGTTCGTAGGACAGTCTTAAAGCAACAGTAACAGTGACATGAAGCTTTTATCCTTCTTTGTAACAGCTCGGTTTGTAACACTTAACTATTTATTACATTTCTCCCATTTTCATCATTTGTAAACCCTCTGAGCAATAATAATGATTTTTGAGCGTGTTTCCAACATGATGAGCTAGAACCAATCACTGGGACGACGGAGGAAGCTGTTTTGCACCCATGTGGTAATTCTATTTAATTCTTTTATGACTATTTGCACTATTTTAATTGATTTATGATTTTTCCAGATTATTTGTGAATTCGTTAGATGTCGCATGCTTAGTATTAGGTACTTTAGATGCGTCATGCTTGTGAATTACATATATTTCTTTATAAAATCTACCTTGGCAAAGAATTAGAGTCGATGTTTGTTATTTTATGAGCTTTAATTGTCCGGAATTAATATATGAAACACATGAATGTGAGAATTGGTGGAATCCCGAGTCCCAGTAACTCTCTTCATCTTGTGACATGAATTGTATATTTTCTCTATTTTTATTATTATTTTTCTTTATTAAATCCTAAAATCGATTTCAACAAGTCCGAGTGTACGACAAGTCTACTTACCACTATCTAAAAGTCATCAATTTTTGGCACCGCTGCCAGGAGTAGAGTTGTCGTTCACTATCCAACTCTACTTCTCTCGCCTCTATTCAACTTACTTAAACTCGGATTGATTCCAGAGGGGTTTGCTCAGATTGTAACGAATTCCCTTTCGAAGGATTAGAAGCTGGTCTAGAAAATCTAAGCGGAGCCATCATGATTTTTGTTTGCTAGAAATCAGTAGGTTTATTGTAGTCGAGTCAGCCTTGTTTGTGTTTGTGTAGAATTCCCTCGCAGTTAGGATGTCAAACTGGTATTATAACAGCCAATACAACGATTATCCAACTGAACAATATGGACATTACTCTTTTTATGACCATAGTGTGAATAGTGGTTAGGAACGCCAATCTTTTGAAGGTTATGGGTCATACCATGGTGAGCCCAATTACTATCCACATGAGCATTGGTCATTCGAGCAAGAAGATTATAGTACTAGTTCTTCGTATTTACAGGCTGCAATCAAACTTTTGAAAACTAGTCCCTATTATGATCCTTTTGAACCTATTCTTCCTTTAGAAGAGTCTCTCAAACAATTAACTGAGAATACAAATAGGTTTGTGTTAGAAATGGATAAAAAAAATGCACCTATGAGTAAACCTTTTGTACACGAAACTATAAGGGAATCATGTAAGTCGAGTCACGAAACCATAAGGAAGTCATGTGAGTCGATTCAAAAGCTTTTGTTAGAGGCGAGAATCGTAAGCGCTCGAAATAATCTTAGTGTTTCCAATAGTACCCTTGAAAATGAGGATAATTATTTGCATAATAAAGATAGGTTAGAATTGGAGACACTAAATTAGATGAGGTTCAACCATTTTCATGTTATTATAATGATGATTATGATGAGGATAGTGTTGATGAAGAATTTGAAATAAATAGGCATAGTGATCAGGAATTTGTTACCCCAATTGAGCTTTATAACGATAATATTATTTCTAGTTCAAATCCAAATAATTTTGATAATTATTCACCTATTCAAAAGGACGAGGATTTGACTAGAGATACCCCAGTTTTGGACGATGTAGTATTTCCCTATGATTACGAAGCCGATAATAGCTTAGAGGAGCGGGTTTATCCTGATAATATTATTTTCGAGTCTAGCGATTTAGAAACATTAATCTTAGACAAAAAAGATGAACTTGTAGAGATGAGTGAGGATGAACCTGACTTAGAAGAATCAATTGACCATTTTCAGGAATCAGATGACCTTGAAATTAGGGAAGTTGTGACTAGTCTTTCTAGAGACACTGAAAACTCTAAGTTTGGGGGTGATTATCATTCTCCATGTGCTTTAACTCTTAGAAAGGTCCCTAACTTGGGACTTGACATATGTGCCTCAACCATTTTAAAAGATTATCTTCATACACTTTTTCCTGAACCTAGTTGTGTCCATAAAGAAGTTTAGTTGTTAGAAACCCATCCTCTGGTTGATGTGGTTAACCCAGGCTATGATACCACGATTGACTTTGTTTTCCCACCAAAAACCTTCCTTCCAATTGTGGGAACGTATAAGTTTCAGATGTGTCAATTATTAAGTTTTGAGACTAAACCTAATTACTTTAGGATATTAGGTCGACACATTTGCTTAAGGAAGACCACCAATCTTATTGTGGTCATTTGTGTAAGTCAAAACCGATTGACTTAGAGGCTCCTCAATTATTGAGTTATTATTATGTGCTTCTAAGTTTTTATTTGAGTTTTCCAGGACTCTAGAACACGAACATTCGGATCTAACTTATGAGGAAATGCAACCCATGAAAATATGTTATCTAGACCCTTTTATAAAGCCTGAACCCGAACCACAACTAGATGTAGTTGTCTTAAACAAAAAAATAGATAAGGGTGTGTTGGATATATTCTGGTGCACATTATAGTCTCCTCTTCTTGTGGTTAGCACTTTTTGATCAGATGACCGTAGTTATTCATTGCTTGCTTTATGATTCTTCGAGGTGACTAATCTCTTCCAATATCTGGCTGAAGACTTTAAACTTAGCACTTCTTGGGAGGTAACCCAATATTCATGCGACACGGTAATATCTTTCCTTATCTCTTTTGCTTCAAATGGTTACAGTTTCTCCTTGTTCATGTTTTTAATTTCATCTTTAGAACATTGAGGACAATGTTAGATTTAAGTTTGGGGGTGGGGTAGAAACTTTTTATTACCTTTTTGTTAGAATAAATAAACTCCAGAGCCTAGAAATTTATGTTTATTAAGGATGGCACTAACCAATCTAAGTGGATGGAAGCATCTTGGTTGTAGGAGTTGAGGAACCAATCGATTAGATGGAAACATCTAAAGAGTCTATTCATAAAAGCACGAGCTCAGGTGTTAGAAAAAAACATGGTATTTTCGCCATATCCTCGTGATGGAAACATCGAAAGAATCTGATCACTTCTTTTTCTTTTTCTTTTTACCATTGCTAGGGTGAAATAGAGTGGCGAGATACAAAAAAAAAAAAAAACAAAGTGAGACCAGACTACTAGACCAACCGGAATAAATACAATAAAGTCGACCCTTTGGTACCCTTGTATATGCGGTGAGTTGACCTAGAGTTAGGATTGTCGACCCTTTGGTTCCATTGTATATACCCGGTGTATTGATATTAGTCAGGCCAGGTTATCTCGAGTCCATTAAGATAGGTTCACCTTAGTCAACATCATCTACGTTTTTCTCTACATCCATCTTCTTAATCTATCCATGTGATTGGTTGACTAGGTTTATGATGTCTAGAAACTATCTAAGTAGAGCTCTGTCACTTTATATGAATTTTAGTATGCTTTGAGTGCAAACTCGTGTACAACAATTGGAATTTCGCATCAGGGTACTTCCTCATGTAGTCAATATGTATGCCAACCAAGGAGATTCTTTAGTGCCTTCCAAGGTTCTGCCTAGATAGCTAGGGTGCAGGTAATGGTTTTGTGGGTACACCTCGGTAAACCCTCCCGAGATTAACTCGATCACTGGGGCAACCTAGTGAGTTAGAATTTTATTTTTTATTAGTTTTTGCTCGAGGACTAGCAAATAATAAGTTTGGGGGTATTTGATAAACGCATTTATGTATCTAATTTGTCCTCAATGTTTCGTATTGTTAGTACTCATTTTTGTCCTTATTATGGTATTTTGTGTGTTTGTAGGTATTTTTGGGAAATAAACATTTTTAGAAAAATCGGCTCGAAAAATTATGCGGAGCACCCCCGGAGGACATTTGCTATGCGAACTCTCACTTTGGTTAAGGGGCACCTCAATTACTAAGGGGCACCCACAAGATATTCGCACCCAAGCAGCTGGATAAGGGGTAACCTCATCTCCTTCATTTGAAAATAAATTTGGCGGGAGAAATATTTTGTCACCTGCGTAATTGCTGAATCGAGTTTGGGAAGATTTTGTGGGGATTCTTTTATGGCTTTGGACTTGTATGGGCCTGTTAAGAAAAATCGTACAGTTAACAGGTTGGTTTGAAGAAAAAAAGAAGTTTCCTCGGTGTTTCGATGAAACAGGGGAGACGTGAAATATTCACGGTGGTTATTATTCCTTCACGATTTTTCTCTATCTTTGCGCGTGTCCGGGAAAGGTTTAAGTCACCTGGCAAGTAAGTTCACGATATGGGAGCGTGTTAACTTGACTACAAACACGTGAAGAAGTAAAAAGAGTAAGAAATCTCGGTTATTTCCGTTTAGTAAAGAGAAGATATTCTCGCATTAAACCGAGATTATTTGAAGGATGTCGAGTATAAATAGTCTGTTGAGGTAGCAGGGGAGAGTATGGAGAGTTTGGGGAGATTACAGAGCATCACAGAGGCGAAAATTTGATCACTGAGAGAAACCTGCTGCTGCTTTGCTGCCATTGAAGAACACGAAGAACATTAGACGCACAAAGTGGCAGTCGTTTTTGCTACGGTGATAACGACTGTTTGTTGAGGGTCGTAGTTCGTAGGACAGTCTTAAAGCAACAATAACAGTGACATGAAGCTTTTATCCTTCTTTGTAACAGCTCGGTTTGTAACACTTATAACATTACAAACTTAGGTTTTTATTACGTTTCTCTCATTTTCATCATTTGTAAACCCTTTGAGCAATAATAATGATTTTTGAGCGTGTTTCCAACATGATGAGCTAGAACCCATCACTGGGACGACGGAGGAAGTTGTTTTGCACCCATGTGGTAATTCTATTTAATTCCTTTATGACTATTTGCACTATTTTAATTGATTTATGATTTTTCTTGATTATGTGTGAATTCGTTAGATGTCGCATGCTTAGTCTTAGGTACTTTAGATGCGTCATGCTTGTGAATTACATATATTTCTTTATAAAATCTACCTTGGCAAAGAATTAGAGTCGATGTTTGTTATTTTATGAGCTTTAATTGTTAGAATTAATAGATGAACCACATGAATGTGAGAATTGGTGGAATCCCGAGTCCCAGTAACTCTCTTCATCTTGTGACATAAATTGTATATTTTCTCTATTTCTATTATTATATTATTTTTGTTTATTAAATCTTAAAATTGATTTCAACAAGTTCGAGTGAACGACAAATCTACTTACCACTATCTAAAAGTCATCACACCATTCCTCACAGAACCCTAAAGATGTCAGCATTTTAAGAATGAACACCCATTCTACCCTGTCGAATGCCTTCGACATGTCCAATTTAAGTGCCACTAACCCATGATTCTTCTTAGATTTCTTCATTGAGTGAATTAACTCATGTGCCTTAACTATATTGTCATTGATATACCTTTTTGGGACAAAAGCAGCTTGTGTTGGAGAGATTATCTTCTCCATCAGTGGCTTCATTCTTGTGACTATCAACTTAGAAATTATTTTGTAAGTGATGTTACAAAGACCAATTGGCCTGTAATCACTAGGTGTCGAAGGATGTTGGGTTTTTGGTATCATGCAAGTAACAATTTTGTTTATGAAAGCAGGCGTTGTTTTATTAATGAAAAAATTGTTGCACTAATTACACAATATCGTTTCACACTGTTGCCCATTGTGACAATTAGAACCCAACTTGAAATCCATCGGGTCCAGGTGAATTCCAACTCGGCATACTTCTTAAGACATTTAGGATTTCTTCTTATGTAGGCAGTGATACTAAAGAATTATTCTATTCTTGAGTAATAATTGGGGAAATGATGTCAAAAGTATGTTCTGAAAAAATAGGATTAGTTGACTTGGCAATGGAAGAAAAATGGTTGGTAAGAATGTTTTGAAGGTCATTATAGGAATGATGCCATTGACCATGTTCATGTCTAAGAGCTGAGATATGATTCCTTGCTTTTCTTTTATTTTCCAGAGTATGAAAATAGGTTGTGTTATTATCAAAATCTCTTAACCATTTATCCCCATATTTGTGATGCCAAAAATCCGCTTCCACCTTTTTCCAATGATTTAACCTTTGAATAGTGTGATGTATTTTATTCGAGATATCCTCACTATAAGGTTGTGCTTGGAAGTAGAAAGATGATCTCTTAAATGCCTAACATGAAAATCTATACACCCAAAATACTCTCTATTACATCTAGACAGGTTTTGCGTGTAGTATGACGAGTTTACGAGATAGATCCAGTTATTAGACACTTGCCATGCATTTGAGATGATATCAGAACAATTTAAATCCTTAAGCCAGCATCTATAGAATTTCCACACATTCTTAGGTTTAGTTGATTCTCTATCAGTAATTAAGATTAATGGTAAATTATCAGAGCCTAAGAAAGGGAAATGAAGGAATTTGAAATCTAGATAATCTCTGATCCAATTTAAGTTGTGCAAGATTAAATCTATTCCTGCTATCTTATATACTTTTCCATTAGTTCTGTTTGTCTAGGTACGCTTTGAACCAGTAAACCCCATATCCATTAACCCTGCACTATTAATAATACTACAAATCCAATTGTCAAGAGAGGTAACACTAGTTGAAGCATCCACTGCTGAAATGTGCACATTTAGGTCACCCATGACAATCCATGATTGAAAAATATTTTCACTGAGATCCTTTAAGAATTCCCATTGTTTTTTTTCTTTTTCAAATCAAGTTGTGTTGACCCATATCTCACTACTTTTTAGTTTCTTGTATGTGGCAAGGAGAGTATGAGTTTCAACATGTAATTTTAATTTAGTCAAAGAATCAACACATCAACAAGTTGTTTTCTCTTATCTTGATTTTTTATATAAAAAAGCAGAGGGGTTTGTTGTTGTTTTAATTCTTGTATGAACCCAATATCTCACTACTTTTTGGTTTCTTGTATGTGGCAAGTGATGCGTGTCGTAACCACAACAAATTAATTCAAGATTTTCCACTCAATTAAAAATAATATAATGGAAGTCAAGTTCGTTCCCACGAGGAGCAAGAGATTCTAGTTGTAAAAATTGTCACGAAAGGGGGTGTAAAAGCAAAAAGAAAATAAACAAAGCAATTAAAAGATAAAGTTGAAAGCAATAAGAGAGACAAGATCAAGGAATCCTTCTTCGTTGCAAAACAATGATTAAAGTTATGTTCTTTTCTACTTGTTATTAGTCACAGATTATCACCAACCGTAGGATAGCAGCTAGATCAGCGCTAAACCCCTAAATCCCTTGTATCACCGGATACAGAAGTTCTCGACTACAGGATTCTATTTACCAAACCACCTAGTAGTAGATCACTCTAGATGTAATTTAAATAAACGCATTAAGATTTATGAACTTATTAGTTCAATATTAGTAGTTAGACTCTTAGATCAAGGTCTACTTTGCTAACGTTGTTTTCACACACAATTGCTCCACGGAATCCCTCATGAGGTCTCGTGTTTGCTACTTATGTAAAGAGTCAAGAAAGCGATTACTTATCCCTAACTTTCACTAGCTTTAGATCAAATTAACAAATCAATTTAGTTGGCCACCCAAACAATCTATCAATCAATCATGAATGTCTTTAAGATCATTCCTATTAGTAAAAACAATCGATAATCATGTGAAAAACTTCAATATAGAATTGAAAACAAAAACTCAAAACATAAATTAAGAACTAGGAATTCATCCTCAATCAATAAAATTAGCTACTCATGTTAAAGAGTTCACACAAAGAATAAGAAAAGAAAAGTGTTGTGTGTAGAGATGTGTGTAAAGAGGTGTAGAAAACTTCTCTATTTATAGGCTTCAATATTCTCCAAATCTTCCAAGGAATAGAATCCTTTTCCTTTAGCAATTCAATTTCCAATTTCAAGTCTTTCTCTTCTTCCATATTCTCTTTCCAAATTTGAGTCCAATTCTCTATCCAATTCTAGCCCAAGTCTTCACACCCATGAGAGAAGTCCATAGAAAATTCTGGAATTTTTGGGTGTGGAAAACTGGTATTGTGGTGGAATCTGTAGGAATAGTCGCCGCAAGCCACACGAGAGTGCAATCGGTCGATGGAATATTCGGCGGAATATTACTTTGTCACCACCGATTAGGACTAACGGTCAAAGCAGTCAACCGTCGATCAGTGTTGTTAGTCAAGGTCAAGGGGAGTGAGTTAGACAACGAAGTCGCCCGGTCTTAGTCGGTGAGTGGTCTGAGTTGGGTCGGGATCGGCTCATCGGCATCGTTTCCGGAACGGTCATCGGACACAAATCGGGATCGGTCATCGGCGAAGCCTTCGAGTCGACTCGCTGGAAGAAATATCCGGCCGAGTTTCGGCTGATTTCTGAGATTTCCAGGCCGATTTCAGGCCGTTCTTTCTTCCCTGTTTCAAAATCCTACACATTCATCTAACAATCGAACACCATTCCACAATTCCCTGTAACAGAAGTAGCATTACCACACTCATTTTACCCATTTGAAACTCGGCTCAACACCTTCCATTTCTTCAAACATCGGCCTCCAATATCGATTCATCTCGATTTTTCTTTGTTTCCTCTCGATTTCAACGGCGGTGAGGCCAAAACCCAACAAAGACATCGAGATCGATTCAGCCAAATCCCATCATGAACTCAAACTAACAAATCGAGAACAACTTGACTTCTCAATTTCTCCATCTCCGGGCAAAGTGACAACCCCTCTCAATTTCAGCTTTAATTTCTCGATTCAACAATCTCACAGCTTCAGTCGGCAACACCACCAAATCCACTCTACCAATTTCTTTAGCATTTCTTAGTGCAACCACAGACCCATCGCTCCTCTTATAACACCAATCTCTCCCTGTAATTCATCTCCTTCTTCTCTCGCTCAAACCCAGTCTCAATAGAATCGACTTCACGCTATACAAGGAGAGGCGAATCGAACCCTATCTTCTTTGTCATTATAAATCCAACCACAAACCCGTTTAATCCACTTGATCGATTTCCTCTCAAGCGTTACCGTTGTTTTCACCACAATGAAACCCATTTTAATCTCCGTTAATTCAACAGCGACCAGACTTAATCTTTTATTCTTCATTAAATCCCATCACCAACAAACCCCATCTCAGATTCAATCTCTAATTTCATTACAGCAAACTCCTCACTACAACTGCAACCACTTGATTCATAACCACAAATCCATCTCAACTTCTTTAACAGAACCATCCGTCTCTGTCTTCATCTGCTCATCTTTGTTTCCTCTGTTGAATCGAAACCCTGTTCGATCTTCTCTCAATTTCTCTAGCTGCTGCGCAGCTCTTCTTCTTTCCTCTCATTCAGCTGGGCACTAATAACGATTGAGAGAAAGAACTCGATTTTAGGTTATCCAGGGCACTAATAACGATTGAGAGAAAATTGGATCCGGACCTGGGCACTAATGTGGGCCGACCAATATCATGCCAAGCTAATTTACATAGGTGCCTCAAGTATTAACTTAGGATGCCTTTAACACTTAAATGGGTTTCCTCTTATCCTTAGCTGGGCTCCATATATCAATCTTCTGTAAAATGACCTTTTCGCCCTTTTGGCTCAAATTGGATGATTTCTTCTTCTTTTCCTCCGTGCGACTCCATAGTAGCTATAAAACTCAAAACAAGCATAAGATACATAATTCACAAGAAAAATAGCAAAGAAAGCATAAACAATAGATAGTAAATTAGGATGTATTCTACACCCTATCAACAAGGAGAGTATGAGTTTCAACATGTAATTTTAATTTAGTCAAAGAATCAACACATCAACAAGCTGTTTTTCTCTTATCTTGATTTTTTATATATAAAAGCCAGAGGGGTTTGTTGTTGTTTTATTTACTGTATGAACCCAATATCTCACTACTTTTTGGTTTCTTGTATGTGGCAAGGAGAGTATGAGTTTCAACACGTAATTTTAATTTAGTCAAAGAATCAACACATCAAAAAGCTGTTTTTCTCTTATCTTGATTTTTTATATATAAAAGCCAGAGGGGTTTGTTGTTGTTTTATTTATTGTATGAACCCAATATCTCACTACTTTTTGGTTTCTTGTATGTGGCAAGGAGAGTATGAGTTTCAACCCTTAATTTTAATTTAGTCAAAGAATCAACACATCAACAAGTTGTTTTTCTCTTATCTTGAATTTTTATATACAAAAGCCAGAGGGGTTTGTTGTTGTTTTATTTACTGATATATATGGGTTTTAACTTTCTTTTATACTTAAAGAAACAAATGAAATGTTGGGGGTAATTGAGTTCAAATTCGTGAATCCAACTAACTACTCAATCGATTTCTAAGAATATTTGATGTAATCCACGAATAAGTGTCTAACACATAATGAAATTTGTAATGTGCTATATGTATCATAAAAAATCGTTTTTATCTAGGAAGAGCTTTCTGTGTTCACATCCGGCGACCAAAGTTATAATCTTCAATTTGATTCTTTATTGGGAGTTCGACACTTATCTCTAATGATGGTTGAGTTTAGAAACTACTCGTTATCTAAGAGTTGCATCAACAAAAAAAAAATGAATAGATTGTTGTAGTATTTTTCTAGTCTCGCTTGCTTCTTTTCTTCGTTTTGTAATAGTAGTAGTTTGATAAGATTAAGAAAAAAAAAGAAGGTAATAGGTAGGTTGTGTATATGGTAGGTTCAGTGTGGCCGTCGATTAGGCATATCGGTATTACGTGCCATACAATAATAATAATAATAATAATAATAATAACATGGAAGGTAGTGTTAGTTTGCCCCCTTGTGACACAATCTCGGCCTCCCCCTCCCGTAGTTGGCGCCCTGCCAGCTAGGTTACCCATGAGGCTCATTTGGTAGGTTAGCACGCGTGAACATTCAATTAATGTAGTAGTATGTCGTTGGAGCTTAGCTTGTTAGGCTTCCAACTAGTTTCATGTAATAATATTAAAAAAAAAATAAAAAAAATAAAATAATAATAATAATAATAATAATAATAGTAGGCGTAATACCAGTGTTGTTTGTTTTCTCCCAAGAATCCAAGAATCCCAACTAGTGTCAATATTTTTTGTTTTTTGTTTTTTCCCAAGAATCTCAACCTATCTCAATATTTTTTTAACTCCTTATAAGGAGTTATTTCTGGCAATTACGGGGTTCGGACCCCTACCTCCGCAGTGGGAGGGAGCATACCAACCATCAGACCACATGATGGTTGGCAAATCTGATTATATGAAGCTATTAAATCCTATCAGATATTACCAAAGAAATTGGATATAAAATTGTATCTGACTCAAAATATCTCAGTGTCAGCAGGGTCGGAGCTAGAAATTTGCCTATGGTTGAGGGTGACAAAAACGGTTGAGGGTAGGCAAAAGGCAAAAATTAGACTTTGGATGCGGAGAAAGTGATTTAGGATATGCATAATTAGGCTTAGGAGCCAGCCCGATAGGTTAGGCAACTGCCTACCCTTGCCATGGGTTAGCTCTGCCACTGTGTCAGGTGTAGGAGGCAAGTCAGATCTCCAATAGGACTAAAGACCAAAGACCCTATTCCAGTAGCAAGTACCATGGAGGGTAGGAGATAATGTTAACTCCCGAAGATATAGCTAAGTTGTCCGCCGGCGAAACTTGGGCAAAAACACATTCGTGTCGCAAGGGCAGAATAGGGAGTTGGCATACCACTCTAGTTGGGTTTACGTATTCCGACCTTTAAAGACCCACAGTCACTTCTTAGCCAATAGTGTAACAAGTTCACATCCGAGGGTATAACCATCGAGAGAGTGGACCACAGTGACTAGCCCCGTACACATGAACAAGAATCCATGGATACGGCTGACCACCCAGAAGGGCATGTCACCAGATGCTACATAACGACACACCTTAAGACTCAACATTTTTGAAGGGTCCGGTAGTCCGGTCATTCCGGCCAAGGTCATTGCAATGATCTATCCCTATCACAATAAAATTTTCGAAGATTACCCGGGCCTGTCGGCCAAGGCTATATACTCGTTGAATACAAGGATAGCCCAGAACATCTAAGGGCATCACAGACATCATATAAAAAACTAAACAATTTATGAATCTAACAATCAAATCCATAAACAGGGTGTAACGGTCAGGTTTGGACCGGCTAGAGTCAGCTAGACGCCACATTCAATCATCAACGGGTTTGGTCTCACCAAACCATATCTCCCCCCTAATATTTCACTCCCTCCCCATATTAATTCCAAAGAAAACAAAACAAACAAATAGAGAAGAAGAATTAATCAAAATCCCTAAATTTCTCCATTTTCACTCAACCATGGCTGCTGCCTCATCTCTGCAATCTCGCACATCCCCTCTGAAATCCTCCTCCCGTTCCATCTACAACAATGGAATCAGCAGACTTATCCTACACTCACCACCATCAACCCTTAAGCTACACCACCACAGCCAATCACCCCTATCAATCAAAGCATTTTCATCACCATCTCCAACTCCAATCCTAACTCAAGATGACTTAAAAAGACTAGCAGCAGATAAAGCTGTTGAATATGTACGCAGCGGAATGGTTCTTGGTCTTGGTACTGGATCTACAGCTGCATTTGTTGTATCAAAAATTGGTGAATTACTAAAATCTGGTGAACTCATAGACATAGTTGGTATACCTACTTCAAAAAGAACCTATGAACAAGCACTATCTCTAGGTATTCCATTATCAGTTCTTGATGATCATCCAGTTCTTGATTTGTCTATTGATGGTGCTGATGAAGTTGATCCAGATCTGAATCTAGTTAAAGGGCGAGGTGGAGCGTTATTAAGAGAGAAAATGGTTGAATCAGCTTCTAAGAAATTTGTTGTTGTGGTTGATGATACTAAATTAGTTGATGGTCTTGGTGGTAGTGGATTAGCTATGCCTGTTGAAGTTGTACAGTTTTGTTGGAAATATAATTTGGTGAAGTTACAAGAATTGTTTAAAGATGAAGGTTGTGAAGCCAAATTGAGAATTGATGGGGATGGGAAGCCTTATGTTACTGATAATGCTAATTATATTGTTGATTTGTATTTTAAGACACCAATTAGAGATGGATTAGCTGCTGGTAAAGAGATTTCGTTGTTCCAAGGTGTTGTTGAACATGGATTGTTTCTGGATATGGCTACTGCTGTTATTATTGCTGGCAAAGAAGGTGTTAGTGTTAAAAGCAGGTGACAATGTGAGTGAATTTTTCTGTCTTTGCTGCATAACTTATCATCATTTCTTATTTGTTCATGTTTTTATTTTTTCACTTTGATAACAATAATCTGAAAATAGTTGAAAATAATCCAGTTTAGTTTTTTGGAAATGTATTGAAGATTATGTTAATCGAGGAAAAAGAGTCAGCTAGATACTATCTAGATATCCCTATCCGAACATAATTCGGGAACAACGCTGTTAAGTTAGACTTTAATAGAGCCGAGAGGCCCAAGACTGAATCCTATTTACTGTGAATTTATTACCATCAAGGTAAATTAGATAATTCCTGCAATTAAAGAATTCTTCATGTTCTTGCTAGTTTCAATGTTGAATGGGTGTTTCAAGACTCTATCATAGGTTCTCTGTGGGAGTGGGGAAAGAAGAAAGGTAAAGCAGATAAGTGGAAGGTGTGGGATTTGGTTCCATGGAAAGGAATGGGAGAACTTTTCAAGGCAAGTATAGAACAATCAGCGGACTTATTGGTTAAGTAAGAGGCTTGCTTTAAAATTGGTCTTGTAGTTCGAAAGTGTTTTAGAACATTTCTTAGATATTCTCAGAAATTGGCATCCTGCAATCTTGTAACCAGGTTGTTTAGTTCTCTTTGTGTGTCTCTCTGTATCTGCAAGCATGCCATCTTGTAATCATCTTGTTTAGCTCTCTCTTTGTATATCTCTGCAGCTGTTTCACAGTCTTTGTGATGCAGTCTGTCTTTTAATAGACTTCCCCATTTTCCACAAAAAAGTAAGATCATCAATCTATGGTTGAGGTCTTTGCAAGTTTCTCTTTCATGATTTTATCTTATATGTGGATTCCAGAGGTTGTGCCTGCAGCGCGATCTTATGTTTCTAAGTTTGTGAGTGAATGGCTGATTTCTTAGTTTCTGTCTGTCCTTCCATGTTGAAGTGACCAACAGAATCAATAGCAACAAACTCTTTTTTCTGACTTAAATTTGTAAGTTCATTTCCTTTTGTTTCTTTTAAGTTTTTGTTGTTTCTGGTTAAGTGGTTCTGGTATTTAGATTACATCAGTTTTTTTTTTGTTGTTGTTTTTGTTGAGCAGAAAGTATGCGGATCTGGTGGTCGACAATCGTTCGGACTTTAGAAAAGTTGTCGCGGCACCTGTAGTAGGACAGAGGACTGATAGCGATGTCCGCGGACCGATTTACGATGTTTCCGTCGCTGACGTTCGTCAAGCAGGCCAAAATCTAGCAGCCAGCACTGACTTCCTAAGGGGATACTCTACCCAAAATCTGCCAAAAAGCAGAAGAAGAGTGGATTGCTACGATAGTTAATGACATCTTAAAAAAGTAATTTCAAGGAGAACTCATCAAAGTCCGTCATTTCTGCTCAACCCAAAGCTCCTTTTCATTTAGTAGTTGCTAGCACTGTTAGAAATCCCATAGGCGGAGAGATAACTATTCCAGGTCTGTAAGGGGGTGGTGTACAACTGCAACATTTTTCTGGCTTGTTACTCCTAGTAGAGTTGATTTTGTTGAATCACCTGCAACATAAATTTTCTTGGAAATATGTTCTTAATGGTGTGGCGCCATTTTAAAAACATATAAATGGATTACGTTAATAATTTGCCATAAATATTGCAAACATCATATTTTTCTGCTTGCTTGGTTCATACTCTTCATTCACCTCACTGCCAGATTCCGAGGAACTAGCAAAGTAAAGGAGAAGTTTTCAAATGCAAAATCTATTTCATCAACTCAATGAGGATTCAGAGTAATGTTGCACAGAGCCTTAGGTATACTTGAAATTTTGAGGTATGCATCTTCAAACAATCTTTTGAAGTAGTTTTCTTTGAAATTTGGTTAGGAAACATACTCTTTAAAAGTTCGTCATCCACCCTTTTATTTGTTGACGTCTAGAACTTATTTCACTGTTGACTTTTCATCTGTGGTGTGCTTATTCTTTCTTCTGCTTGAATAATTGAATTTCAATTTTGAGTTCAAACACCATACCCTGGTAATGCATCAGATCCATTCTTATATACAAGAATCTGTTACAGCGCTTGCCACACGGTCCCAGTTAGAATGACACTGCTGTCTATGATTTGATTTTTACTGTTGCATTTGCCAGGTTTACATAAGGGAACATTATTTAAATACCCTCAAAATCCACCTCTTGAAATGTACCCTTATTCAATTTTTATAAGTATCTCTACCTTCTAAAAAATGAAAGCAATTAGCACAAGCTGTTTCCAGAAGTGGACACAACTAGCAAAGTTGCTTCCAGAAGTGGACGCAACTTTATACAAGTTGCTTTCAAAAAGTGGAAGCAACTTTCTCAAGTTGACTCCAAAAAACATAATTTTTAGCCTTCGGGGGTATTTGTGCAAGCTCAACCAAAATGGGGGGTATTTATAACATTCCCACTTTACATAACTGGGTATTTGGGTTAGTCTTCAATTATTGTTCAGTGTTCACATACTATGAAATTACTGTATTTTGCATTCTTGTGGCCATTGCATCTTTGTTTAGATCTCTGATCATAGTTTTCTTGTGGGCACTAAGTATGGCCAATTGTGTTATTTTGACTTGTATGCGCCATTCAGCGAAGTTGTTATTATGCTTATGACCTTGGGTGCTGATTTTTACTTCTTTTTGGTTTCATGTTTTAGGAATCTGACTCTGTTCCTGATGCTGTTGAATTCTTGGACGTGCAGTTCTTTGGAACCAGATCTTCAGTCCTGATGAATCTGGAATCAAGAGTAAGAATACTTTACCTCGTCATTCTTAGTTGGCAAGTTGGAAGATGCAAGAAACTGTTTAATAAGATTCCAAAAGAAGAATTAGTCCCTAATTTGCAACAAGTATTGTAAACATCATATTTTTCTGCTTGGTTGGTTTGTGCTTCTCCTTCACCTCGACTGCCAAATTTCAAGGAACTGAGTCAACTGACCAAGGGGAAGTTTCCAAACGCTAAGTCCATTTCGTCAACTCAATGAGGAATCAGAACAATGTCCCTCAGAGGCTCAGGTCTCCTTGAAATTTTGTAGGGTATGCATCTTCAAACATTCTTTTGAAGTACTTTGCTTTAAAACTTCGTTAGGAAATCATATTCTTAAAAGTTCGTCATCCACCCTTTTATTAATTGACGGCTAAAACTTAGTTCACTGTTGCCTTTTCATGTGCGGTGCTTATTCTTTCTTCTGCTTGAACATTAGAATTTCAATCCAGAGTTCAGACACCATACCCTGGTAATGCATCAGATCCATTCTTATAATCAAGACTCTGTTGGAGTGCTTGCCACACGGTCCCAATTAGAACGTCTTTATATTGACCTATTATTTATTTTTACTATCGCATTTGGTAGGTTTACATAACTGGGTGGGGTTTGGGTTAGTCTTAAATTAATGTTCAGTGTTCACATACTATGACATCACTGTATTTTGCATTCTTGTGGCCATTGCATCTTTGTTTAGTAGATCTCTGGTCATAGTTTTCTTGGGGGCACTATGTGTGGCCAATTGTCTTATTTTGACTTATATGCACCATTCAGCGAGTTGTTATTATGCTTATGACCTTGGGTGCTGATATTCTTTTTTATTTCCTGTATTAGGAATCTGACTCTGTTCCTGAAGCTGTGGAACTGTTAGTAAGAGAATTCTTTGAGGCACCTGGAAAAGGTCTGCTCCACTCCATCTTTTTGAAGTTGAACAGTCTTGTTTCTTGGACTGGATGTGCAGTTCCTTGGAACTACTGTCCGAAAATTATTTCTCTTGTGGTATTGCAAAAGGTCGATATAGATAAAGCAAAGGAGGCAACCAGATGTGCAGTCCTGATGAATCTGGAATCAAGAGTAAGAATCCTTTTCCTCATCATTCTTATTTGGCTTATTCTTGGTTTTTGTCTAGCTGGCAAGTTGGAAGATGCAAGAAACTGCTAAATAAGATTCCAAAAGAAGAATTAGTCCCTAATGTAGTAGTAACATACAACACAATGATAGATAGCCTCTTTTATAACAGGATGTTCTTGGAAGCTAACAGATGAATCATAAGAGAAAGGTTGTTTACCAACTCCAGAACTTTTGTATCATCATTAAGGGCTTTTTTAACGGGAAAGGCACTGCAGTATCTTCCCGTTGTACCAAGTGATTCTGGTGTTTCATTGTTGATAAACACTCTCTCAACGGATGAAATGAAAAGTCTGGAGGTATTATTGAGCTGTGAGACCAATTTTTGTAAGTGTCAACATATTTTATCTAATTTATTTGAACTTGTTTCTTTCTTAATGGTATGACAAAGAAACAGTGGTGTGATTTCTGTTATTTGGGTTTTTAATTGTTCTGAAAATTTTCGGGTGGTAGTATAAAGTTCTAGGCTTCTTCAATGTAAAAGCTGGTCCAACATAATGCAAAATTTCAGCCAAAGATCATGACAAGAAATCACCAATAATCTGTTACTGATCAAAGTATTGTTCAATACAGATAAAAGAAAAATATCATGGATAATATTAATGAATGTGAGAGATGTCAATGTGAAGCTGGTGATCAATTTTGAAAACACCAAGTTCCATTACAATTAGCCACCATTAATACCCAACGAAACTGAAACCGAACTCTTCACGTAACTATGGAATGACAGTGAATTTGAAGTGTACTCGTCCTCATCTTCCATCAAAGTCGTAGACGTTTCATTCTTCGGATCATACAAAACCAAAGCCTTACTATAAGGACCAAAACAGTGGTAACCAACCTCTAAGAGCATCTCTCCACTTTTTAAACACCTGATCCTTCTCAAGCGCAAACTCCCGGACGCTCGACCATCTATCGATGTCAGTTTTGAAATGCTGTAAATTTTAGTCCATGACTCTTTCTTTCCATAATCCGACATCAACCATACTTCAAAACCAAGGTTTGCACTACTATAAAGCATGGAAAGACACCCATCCAACACATCAATAAGTGTAGTGTCACCGGACTCCACGTTGAAATTTGAATTTTCTGGTGGTGAGATTCCTCTGATGAGCTCATCAGTCATATCTAAAGCAATTAACTCTTTGGACGAAGATGATGACTGCCAATGAAGTGCTCCATTACAGAACACTGCATACTGGGGATCGCAATCCGAAAGTAGTAGCCAAGGGATATTATGAGTTCGTTTGACTTGTTTCCATGAATCCGATTTAAGTGAATAGATCTGAATTGCAGATAGGTTACAGTTTAAATCGGATGTAAAACATACAAACTTGTAATCGTCAGTTTTCGAGTCATAACCAAACCCGTATCCCATCTCTGGTAAGTATCTGTGTAAAGAATAATCGAGTACAAATTGATCAGGTGGACTTGGTATTCGTTTGCAGTCCCCGGTAGATGGGTTCCATAAACAAAAATCCATACCCCCTCGATCACTAATGTGTAAGCAAAGCAAGCCATTACAACAACCCACAAAAGCAGTTCTACGGTAACCATATTCAAAATCTGGGTCTGGGCAATGAATCCTCTCCATACCAATTGTAGGATTAAATCCAATGTATTCCATTGAGTTTTCAGTTTCGTATTCTATCTGCTCTCTCTCTATGCCAAAATCTACACTGTCCAGTAATGATGATGATGATGATGATAATGATTCGCAATCTATATGATACATATTGTTCTCGTATACAATCATGATATCGAAGTTAATTTGCAGAATCTCAATAAGTTCAGGGTTATTATAGAGGACGCTCCAAGGTTTTGATACACACCTGAATTTTAAGAGAGATTTGGGAGGTAACCTCGAATGGATTTGTTTGATAATATCTTCTGGCAAGTACGGCATTGATGGGTTTTCATTCATGGTTTCGTTCTCGTCCATCTTCGTCAGATCTTCTTCTTCTTGTTGTTGTCGTTCGTGTTTGAGTACTTGGCTGATCATGATCATATATATTCCTTCCGTATGTGCTGCTTTTGCATACAAAATAAATCTAGTTTTCTATGTTTCTGAATCTGGATCGGAAAAAGAAAACAAGTCCAACAGAGACTCCCCTTCTGTAATCAAATTTATTGAGAGTTAAAAGAGGAAATAGAGTTTATAATGAAAGGAATCGTTGGCCTATTAATTTTGATAGGATACACATGCATGCATGGTTAGGCATTAGGCATTCATTCCGGATCTCCTGCACCTAATTTGTTAGTTACCCCAATCAGAAGTTGCCAAACGTGAACGTTACCAGTATTCATAAGACTGTGAAACCGACATTGAAAATATACTCCACATTCAGACGGGCTTATGATGTTATATTGGACCTGTTTCTTTATTAGGGCTTTTGCTATGGCTCGAAGTTACTCAGCCGTCCATTTGGTTAATTTGGAACCGTTTTTTGGGGACCAGCCTTTTTTTGAGGGGACCATTGTTTTATAAGGCCCCCTACCCTACAATGTTAAGGGATGTCCTAATAATCATAAGATTACCAATTTGTCCCTTACCCTAATTAAAATTATCCCTAACCTAATAATCTAAAACAAAACCTAAAACTAAAAACCAAAACAAAAAAACAGTTTCTATCAAAAACTGTTTCTCCTATTCGCTTCTCTTCTTCCCCAAATACAACATCGTCTTCATTTGACTCCATCGATTAATCGTCGATTCAAAAAAATTTCATCGTCGATTAATCAATCGACTATAACAATGGTTCTTCGAAAGCAAACCAAAAGACTTCAAGGAGAAGGTCCTCGATTGGGACATCTAGCAAATCGCAGAGAGCGATTTTCGTGATTCAAAAGAAGTTGAACAACCAAGTGAAGCCATAATCCACATAATAGACAGTTGTCGAAGCCCCATTCTCGCCAAGGGACCGATTCGCAGGTATTTTGCAACAAACCCATTGCTTTTAATTTGATTTTGATTCGTTTAAATGAATAGAAATCATCAAAATAGGGTTCAAATGGCAGTTACAGTGCATAGTTCGGTTAGGTCGAGTTTCAAAAAAAACCCAATTTTGTTAACCGAACTTCCTGAAAGGAAGAACACGAAGAACAGTTCGGTTCTCTAGGTATCAAAACTAGGTAACCGAACTTACAGTTCGGTTAGATCGCAAAAAAGCAAAAAAAAAAATTCTAACCGAACTTAAATTTTTTTAAAACAATTTTTTTTTTTACATGTAACCGAACTCCGCTATTTTGCCTGCTAATTTGAGTTTGTATGTAACCGAACTGTTCTATTGAGTTCGGTTTGTTCGCATAAAAATCTAACCTTAGAAAGTAACCGAACTTTACCGAAGAAAAAAATGTAACAGAACTCTTTTTGACAAAAAATCTTGACAAACCGAACTCAGTAGTTGCAAACATGTTGAGTTGGTTTGTTCACAAAAATTATGACAAACCGAACTCTTCATTAACATTTACCAATGTTGAGTTCGGTTTGTTCTCAAAAATATTTGTTAACCGAACTATACTATGGTCCCCAAAATTAGAGTTGGCCTATTTTGTTTAAGCTAATATCTTTTGTTTTCTTGATTAGTGGAAGAGGCAAAAAACCAAACAAACCTTTCTTGGAAGATCTAAGAACTCCCACCCCTCGAGGCAAAGTACATTGTGATGCTTGGCCACCGTGGAACCAAAAATGCTAAGTATAGAGGTGGGTCATTACCGGATGTTGTGATCAAGATGGTGTTAATAGAGATAATGTTGACAACGTAATCCAACAAGTTAATGAAGAGATTGTGGAAGCGATGGGCAATGAAGAGATCGTGGAAGCGATGGGCAATGAAGAACAACATCAAGGTGAGAAGGTGAACCAAATTGAAAGAGGAGGAAATGAGGGTGCAGTGATGGTGAACCACCAAGGAGGGGGAAATGAGGGTGACAAAGATGGTGGTGAACCAAATGAGGGTGACAAAGATGAGGAAGATGGAGATAAGGATGATGTTGAATCGCAGGAGGAGTTGGATGAAGAGGAAGTTGATGAGGAAGAGGCACAAGTAGAAACAAATTGCAAAAAGAAACCTAGAAAGACGCCTAACAAGCCTTGTGCTAGATATTCTTACATTCCGATGACAATTTGTGTTTGTCTCCAAAGAATCCAACTTATGGTACTCCGAGAGATGGAGGGGAGTTATTGATGGGCTACAAAAACTCATGGGCTGCCAAGATCTTTGCGGCAAAGGTATGGTTCAATCTTAACCATCAAGATTTCTCGGTCATCTTCTTTTATTTGAACTTATATTTTGACATATATTGTTCTTTTCTATATATTAGTATATAAGATAGTTTGTTGCTTTTGTAGGATCATACTAATGCTGTTCGTGTTTTGAAACGTCAAAAGAACAAGATATGGAATATAGAAAATGAGTGTGATGAGGTGCGCTTGGCGGTATTTGATTGTGTACTATGGAACGGGATACAACATGCGCACCAAAAATTTGATGTCATCACTTTGTATCATCGCATTTGCCGAGAGGTCTTATCCAGAGACGGATACCTTTCATCTACCTTTTGGTGAGATGGCAATTACTCCAGGATGATTGTTTTAATCACAGCCCTACCAATAACAGGAACAAGTGTTCGAGATGGCTACGATCCTTGATGAGTTTTGAACTTCTTGAAAAGCTATGCGAAAGGTGTCTAGGATGGAGCGATAAAAGGCACAATGTGAGTTTAGACGAGCTAACAAAGAGCCTGACGAAGGTGATGAGTATAATGAGTTTGAGGCAGACCGCACGTACAAGAAGAAGTTGAAAAAGATCAAGCTCAAGACCTTGTTTGATGAGTTTTCAGGGACGAAAGATTTGGTTGCTCGAGGAAAGTTGGTGATGACAGAGGAGAAGATTAAGCACCATGTGACTGCTTATTTGTTATATCAACTAGGAACCATTTTCTTCCCTGACAGTTCAGGTCACGTGGTAAATGCTCATTACCTCCAGCTATTGGACCCCTTGGATGAGGTGAACAACTACTGTTGGGGCATTGCGGTGCTTTCATTCGTTCAAGAGGAACTCAGAAAAGCTTCGAGGCTTAAGAGTCTATATTTTGGAGGCTTATACACCCTTGTTCAGGTACCCCGTTAAATTATCGTTTGTGTGTTTCAATATATAAGTGAATGAATGTGTATTGTTACTAATCATATTGCGAATGTATTATTTGTTGCCTCTTCTTATAGGTTTGGGTGTACGACCACTTCCCTAAACTTCAATTGTCTCATGCTCACACTCCTTGGCCTTATGGGAAGCCTACAGCTGGTAAATATGAATTTTTGAATTCACAGGAAAAGAATAAGAAAAAAAGGTGTTGGAGTTGAGGGAGAAATTGGATACGTTAACAGTGGAAGATGTGGTTTTCCATCCTTACACCATTCCATCAGATGAAGACGAGGAGGATGTTGAGGTTATTGATTTCTCACCTGTTGCGGGGTATAATGGACCGTTGTTTCATCCTGGAGGTTGTACAATGTATAATCCTCTAAGAGTATTAAGACAAGTTTCTTGTGTCCAAAGTGTCCCACAAGTGGAAAACTTCAACTTCAAGGTGAAGAAGCAGGGAACTAAGAACACCGAGTTGAAGTTCACCCCCAAATACGATCCTGCTCCATCGGTGGACCACCAGGAAGAACTTTGGGGATTATCTTGTTCCAGCTGAAGAGTTACAAGATTCTTTTGATGAGCCAAATGCCGCTGACGAGGGATATATGGAATGGTATGAACATGTTTCTCATCCTCGTGTAATAAACGCTGTCCAACAAGCCCGTGCTGAGAAGACAAAAGCGAAGGCAGTGGAGAAAGAGGCTAAGAAAATTATGAAGCATACCTGTGTGTGTGGTGATGAGGCCTTGATCTTGTGGAATTCAGCAGAAGAAATTTACTCTTCTTTTTGTGTTTCAAATTGTTATGAAGTATTGAAAAATAATATTTACTTATGTTTTTGATGAGAATAGGTGAAGGCAAGTGGAAAATTGTTGAAGAAAATGATGGCAAAAATCCGGAGCGAGAGTCGATGGATACTGAGAACAAACAGACTACATACAACCAAATAACTAATGTTTTTAATCCCACCTTTGTCGATACAAGCCAAAGTTGATCCAAGCCAGACCATGCCATCGAAGAGGAGTTTGACAAGGGGAAGGTTCAAGTCGGATGGTTGAACAACAAAACAGTGGAGATGACACTCTAGTGACGAAGGACGACCTAAAGCTCCTAAACGCAAGACTAGAAAAGTTTCGGTAGTGGTCGTGGTAAATGAGTGATTGCAACAATTATTACTTTGGTTTCTCATGTTTGGAAGACTTTTTAATCATGGATTTGGTAGTTTGGTTCCTTATATTTGGAATACTTTTTTTATGATTAGCAGGATTTGGTAGTTTGTTTCCTTATGTTTGTGCGCTTCCAACATTTAGTGATGTGGATTAGTTTGTTTCCTTATGTTTATTAATTAAATTTCTTAATTTGGTTTTTAATTTGTGTTCTAAGGGATTAGTTTGGGTATTTGACGATTAAGTGTTTCATTACATTCAAATTTTTAAGAAACAATTAGTTAGTTCGGTCAATATACTAAATCTCATAAACAACCGAACTATGTATTCGGTTACCTACAATGTTTTTGGATCAACCGAACTTAATGTTCGGTTACAAGTGATAAAGGAAACCTAACCGAACTCGATGACAAGAAAATTTCTAAAGTTACGGTGTAATGTTCGGTTTCCTGGTAAAATTTTGAAGGTAACCGAACTATAATGTTCTGTTAAGCTGCAGAGTAATGCGATGTAAACCGAACTCAGAACAAGAAAATTTGAAAAGTTAAAGTGTAAAGTTCAGTTATCTGCAGTAAAACGAATCTAACCGAACTTTAACAAGAAGTTACAGTGTAATGTCTTGGTTCTCTTGACAATATTTGGCAGGTAACCGAACTTGGTACTTGAAAAGTTCGGTTTCTTCATTGATTTCGTAATATAACCGAACTCACACCAGCTAAAAACTGACCCGGTATTTGAATTCACTCATTTTATTGAATCGAAAAAACATACATGTAGTTGAAATAAAATAGAAGTAAAACACATAAAATTCTTCAATACATCGCCCTAGGGATTCTCTACGATTTTAATTATATTGGGCGAATTGCCATTCAACTTCCTCCAAGAGAGTGTAGCAGTCCTCGTGCAGAAACTCATGACCGTACCTTAATTCGTATTGGCTCCGACCCAAAGTATACTGGGAAAACAATTTTTTAAATAAGTTAGCGTTGTTGAATAATCATAACCAAATAAATATTTTTTGATGAGAGGCCTATTGATTCACAAACTTACTCTATTCATTCGGTCTTCGTTTGGCATAGCGTCCTTACGAGCTTTCAATTCGTTTCTCAACAGTACGCATTCATTGTATAAATATGCGTACCTTTCCCGTATTTGCTGGAGCGTCCTCCTATAACGATTTCCGCTTAGTGGTTTAAAAACCTTAAACACCCGTTTCCACCAAGCATTGGTGTTTTGATCATCCCCAAAGTAAGGCCTCTTGTTGGGTCTTCGTTATCGGGTCACCCATTGCGCTTCCTCAATGGAGTGCTTTGTGAGAGTGGTGTGTGCTCCGACAATAGCAACATCTTCTAGATCATTGAACGGAGTTGGAGCCATTTTTAGTGTTCCAAAGTGATGAGTAACTCGATTTAGGAAGATTGAAAGTAATGGGTGAATAAGTTTGGTAGAGATTGGTCTCTATTTATAGCAAAAAAGTACCTAACGGCTAGTTTTTTTAAAAAAACGGTTACTTCGCAATAATTGCTCCTACTAGTCAAAGTTACCGTTGGTTTTCAAATTCGGCAATAACAGCCCGTGTTCGGTTAATCGCAGAGTACTGCGATGTAACCGAACTCGTAACAAGAAAATTTGAAAAGTTAAAGTGTAAAGTTCGGTTACCTGCAAAACGTAATCTAACAAGAACTCGAACAAGAAGTTACAAATGTAATGTCTGGTTCCTTGACAATATTTGGTGTGTAACCGAACTTGGTACTCAAAAAGTTCGGTTTCTTCGCTGATTTCGTAATGTAACCGAACTCACACTGACTAGATCAAACAAAAGTTCAGTGATTAGTTGGTTTTCTGGTAAAATGTTGGTAACCGAACCTTACAATGTAAATTTGGTGGTTTACTTGTTTTGTTACCTATGATTTACGGAACCAACCGAACCTTTGAGTTCGGTTTTTCTCGATGCATTTGTTATGTAAACCGAACTATGTAGTTTGAAATTTGAATGACACTAATGTCAAGAAACGGCTATTTTTATAGCCGTTATACACCTAAATGGGTATAAATATGTGTCTCATAGATAACATTTTGTCTCAAATTCTTCTAATAATGGCAGCCACTACTTCTAAATTTACTCTAGATGAAGATCTATCTCTTTGCAGAAACTACATACTATACTATCCAAAGAGGGGTGAAGAACGAAGAATGAATGGTATTATGAGTCAAAGTTATTGGGGGGAAAATTCATGAGAAATTCTGCTCCGACACAACAAACCCTCATAACCGTGATCGAATAGCATTGTTCCTTCGATTCGACAAGATTAGAGCTAGAGTTGTGGAATTTATGGCTTTATTTCGTATTGTAAGGCGGTATCGACTTAGGGGTGAAGGATTCTCCGAAATCATTTTAACATCAAAAACGAATGGCGAAGATGGAAGAGAAAGGATTTCAAATATGAATATCATTTCCGCCTCCTTAAAGACTTTTTCATAACGCGTTTTGGATATTAAATGTTATGTAGCTTTAGTTTTAGTTCGCAATGTCCTCTAATTTCATTTCCTAACCGAACTTAAGTCTTGATGTCTGTTTTGTTTTGGCGATGTCATGTAATTAAGTTTCAATATGAAAAAAAAAAAAAAAAATTCCAAAAATAACAGTCTCGTCTCTTATTCTTATGAAAATGTTGAAAGCATAACCCAAAAATAAGACCTAATTCCAAAAAACACAATCTTCAAAGTTTTCCACATCCGCAACGGAAACACAATCTTGAAAATGGTACATTTAATCATCCGCAAGGGAAACTGCACCCTCGTGTATGATTTTTTCCGAATCCTTCAAAGTTTTCCACATCTCCATGTTATGCTCGTACTTAATACACCATCCCAACATTGTGTCTGGGTTAAATCCTTGCCAATAAGAGTATCCGCATATCGGAGGCGGTGGACAATCGTCTTCTAACCGGAGGCCTATAAAATGGTTGTTTAACAAGCGCAATCACCACCCTCCTACGTTTAAGTTGCTCGACACATATCTTTGTTTTCGGAGTGTATGCGAAACTAGCACCTTTTGAGAAATAGTGAACCACGCAATTGAATGCTTCGGCGATTAAGTGCCCACATATCGGAATGCCCATCCAATGATCCCTTGTGATTGGATCCCCAGTGGAGACGCCTTTGATACCTAATAAACTGCACATTCAGACTAGCATCCCCATCGGACAACATTCGCTTGTAAAATTCCGGGTTGTCCTTTAGCTTCATCAACATCCTTTGCCGGACATAAGTGATTTGATTATTATTATACAACTTTGCACCTTCAAGTGAAAGGCCCTAGTTGTTGTACGACAACGTGGAATCCGCAATTACCATCCGCAGGGGACGTCATCGGTGGATATGACGTACTTTCTAATATATGTAGGTAGGTCTTCCAAGTACCTTCTATCAACAAAAAGTTGATGTATCATCAATTGGTCGACTTCTTTCTTGGATGCGGCATATTGGAGCCTTAAGCTTAACGTCTCGTTGAATTGGTTGGCTAGGTTCCGATGGAGTAGGTGGGGTTGGTTGCAGCGTAACATCGGTCCTTTTTCTTCATATCCCGTTCACTTGTTTCGCCTTTTCCACAGTATTCCTAGACCTTTTCTTAGAATCTTCTTGATACTTCGCCGCATGTATGCTCATGCCCACAAGGGTCTCTAGTAAAGGGGTCATTTCACTTTTCCTCTTACCCAACACCTTTGCATATTCTCTTATTTGTTTTTTTGTTTCTTTGGTGATTGGCCTACCTTTCCCCTTGCCTTTTTCGGTTCGTGCACATTCTCCGAAGTGTGTGGATAAACAATTGGCCGCATGTCATCCCAAAAAGATTTGCTTTTCGAGTTTGTTCATGTTCCGAGTACATCTCGATAACGATTCTTCCCATCACATTGTCACCAAACTCTTCTCCGACATCGCCCTTTGGAGGAGGGACAAAACTTAATTGTTGCCAATATGGATCTATATCGCTTAGAGGGATTATGCCATGTTCATACTTAACTATCATATGGCGACAAGGGAGTCCCATAGACTTCATCATGTTGCAAACACACACCTCGTCCGGCTTGGTTCCCCATATGTCAATCAAATGAACCTCTAACATTAACCTCTTAATGCAAGCACGCGAAACATTATAATGAAGTCCCTTAAACAACCGAAGGTCCGCCATATTCGTGATGTTACCACCTTTGTCCACAATCTTTTTGTACTTCATGATGCGGCTTTTTTGAAACTTCCCTTTAATTCTATCAATCTCACGGTTGAAGTAATTCTCCATTGCATTAAACACAATCACAAAATTATCGACACATCCAAAAGATTTTTCTTCAACCGGTGGTGAGCCGATTCTACCAAACTTGTCGCTTGATTCCCAAAGTGTTTATGGTGGTTGGTAAATGCATAAACGAAGCGCTCTTTGTGCGGTTCCAACCATTGCTTAACCACATACGTTACAATATCCCTGGATATTCGGGCTAGACCAATGTTCGATAAATGCCGCAAGATTTAGATTATACTCTTCTTGGTGAGAGACCAAGTCAATGACTCCCATTCACCAGAGAAAGCAACCCATTTAGCGTGATTTATAGTGTATTGTATATCAAATTCCTCTTTTTGCAGTCGCTTGTTCATCTTCCGGTAGCTTACTAATCTCTTCAAATGCTTTCCTCTTTGGTGGACAAATTTGAGGCTTGCACCTATTCATCACATTACACCAAATATGGAACGTACAAAGCATATTATGTGCTAATGGGAAGACTCTCTATTGCGTTCATTAATGCTACATCGTTGTCCGTCACTATAACCGCGGGGATATCATCATCTCGGTATATGGCCTTCACTTGTTGTAGCGCCCAAGTGTAACTTGGTTCTTGCTCATCTTCTAGAAAACAAAAAGCAACGGTAAACGGTGACTTCGTCGAGGTACGACCAACAATATTCAACAATGGCATCTCGTATTTGTTAGTCTTGTAAGTGCAATCCATTATAAGAACTTGATGGAATGATTGAGCCAATTGAACACTCTTCGGATGCGCAATGAAGAGATGCGTTATTTGATCTTCCTAGGACCCACCTTCTTTTGAACCGCGTAGCCTTTCTCTTTAGCTACCAAAACAATTGTTGCATCACTTTTCTATCCTTCCATTCAATCCTTTTAATTGTCTCAATTGCATTGTAAATGGTCGTCCAAAGATGATACATTATCCTTGTTATCATCCTTTAGTAAGCGAAGCATGTTAACTCGGTGAAATTCCCATTCTCCTAAATTTAGCTATTTTCTCCATTTCTTGAGGAGTGAGCCGAGCGGCCATTGCATGTCCTTCAAGATCATCCTAGGACGAGGGTGGTTATGATGGCCTACCACCTTATCCATAGATAGAACCCATCCATTCTTTTTTTTGCACTTACTAAATACTAGCTTGAACGGACATTTAGTTTTCTTTGAGCACGCTGTGTTCTTCCTCGTCGTCTTTCCTTTATACACATAACCCTTGTTCTTGTGACTAACATTGGGATCTCCACTTCTCTCACAAACCATTTCAAAACGAGTTTGGCTTTCTTTTCCATTCAAAACTAATACGCACATGGCTTTCTTGGCATGTTCTCTAGCCCAATTCTTCAGATCAATAGTTTCATCAAAAACCAAATCATTGACATAGTGATTAGATGTATCTTCAAACAGCATGCCAACCGGAGAAGGTTGATTATCCATTGGTATAGGTTGACATTCAATCTACAAGAAAAGGAACAACATCAATTGCAATCGAAATAAGTTCGATACAATATTATTTTATCGGGCCAACCGAACTCGAGTTCGGTTGGTCAAGCAAGTTGACAACTAACCAACTTTACGTACACTACATCATAAGTTTATTGTACGTAATTTCGGTTAGGTAGTGGGTTGGTATGAAGTTTGCTGAACCAACCGAACTCATGGACCCTAAAGTTCGGTTATATGATAATTTTATCGAGTATAACCGAACTCATAGTTCGGTTTGCCAAGCAAGTTGAGGCTAACCGAACTTAACGTACACTAATTCAATATTTTATTGTACGTAAGTTCGGTTAGGTAGTGGGTTTGTATGAAGTTTATAACCAACCAACTTATGGACTCTAAGTTCGGTTATATGATTATTTTTCTGGAAAACCGAACTCAGAGTTCGGTTTGACAGACAAGTTCACAACTAACCGAACTTTACGTACACTAAATCAAAATTTTATTGTACGTAAGTTCGGTTATATTAAGGGTTGGTATCAAGTTTGCGAACCAACCGAACTTTATACACTAATGTGAAATATTATTTTACGTAAGTTCGGTTAGCTATTGGTTGCAAACTAACCGAACTCATAGACCCTAAAGTTCGGTTACATTTTGGCCAAACCGAACATACCACTGTAATCCTATTTATAGAGTTCTGTAACTACTCATTAACCGAACTTCAAAAAACCTCCATTAATGGAGAGTTCGGTAACCTGCGTGTTTAGAAAAAGTAACCGAACTACACTTTCAGATGAGTTCGGTTACATGTTCTTCACACAAGGTAACCGAACAAGCACAAATCTACTCTAAAAATTCACATTTTTTTGAAAATTTGGACCAATTCAACCAACATTACCTAAGTTTTGAGCATACCAGGTACCCCAATATTCTTCCTCCGGTTGTGGTTGGTAAAATCCATCGTTTTCACCATCTTGAAATTGGCTTTGGGGAAGAATACATTCACCATCTAAGAAATTATCCATATCCGGATCATTGTGAAGATTGACATATACTCTAGGAGATGAAGGAGATGTAGATTCAGATGAGCTATCATCAATTGAATCATCACTTGAGTAGTCTAGATTAGTGAACTCAAAATTTTTTTATTTTCCATGGTTTTGTTCTTCAACTTCTCAAACTTCTCTCTCCCAATAATTCTACTTCTTTTTTAAAAATCGATTTTTAAATCTCAAATCTTTATTCAAAATAATTTCACTAATCACACTAACTAATCATTAACCAAATATAATCGAGAGGGTAGTTTTGGTATTAATATAAATATTTAGATAAGGGGTGACCTAGAATTACTTCTAATGTCTTACCCAAAATAAAACAATGGTCCCCCCAAAAAAAGGCTGGTCCCCAAAAAACCGTTCTTAATTTGGAGAAGGAAAATTTGCTGGTTGGTCCAAAGCCCATTAAGTTAGTTATACTAGGGTCCAACCGGATTTTAGACTTATCACTAGGTCCATAATTATTTGAAACAAGCAAAATGACCACATTACCCCAGCACCACTCACGTGTGAACTCCACCACTTTATTACGGTTTCTCCAAATTTAATTAAAACATATAAAGGACCACAATTTTGAGTACATATCTGCTACATTGTTTACAAATTCGAGTACATATCCGCACACATCGCTTTACAACTGAAAGTACATATCTGCTACACTACTTACAAATCTGAGTATATATCTTCCAAGATCGCTTACATATTAAGTATGTATCAAACATGTTTTGAACCTGCAAATGTGACAAACATGTAACAGTATTAAAACACAGTATTTCACATACGTACTGATGGATCAGACTATAACAAGTGAGAAGACTATGAAAAACAGAATCTAAGAGCAGTTTCTATGAGTATGCCATATATGTACTGCAGATTCATGAACTACAAATCAACTGCATGACAAGAATAATTAAGGATCTATGAGAAACAGCAGAATCGAAGCACATAATACGGTATTTCACATATGTACTGATGGATCAAACTAAAACAAGTGAGAAAACTATGAAAGAAACAGAATCTAAGAGCAGTTTCTTTGAGTATGTCATATATGTACTTTGGATAATACGATCCAAAGTGCAAACAAATCGAAAAAGAAAGATCATCAAGTCGAAAGCTAAAATCATTAAAAACATGATAATCTAACCAAATAACTGAATATTTTAGTATCGAAGATATGTACTTATGAATCAAACAACAACAAGTGATAAAACTAAGAACAAAACAAAATCAAAAGCAATTTGTATCAGTATGCAACATATGTACTGTTGGATAATACCTATGATACAACAAACAAGCACGGTTTTGATAAAATAAAGAAGTGAAAACAACAAGATAATCAAATCGAAAGTTCAAATATGTTAAAAACATCATAATCTAACCCAACAAATTGAATAATTACGATCAAGATTCATAAAAACAGTACGTCATATACGTACTGATGGTTAATACACATGCAAACTGAAACCAAACCTATAGATGCATAGTAAACACAGAAAAACAGTACGTCATATACGTACTGATGGTTAATACACAAAAGCAAACTGAAACCAAACCAAAATCCAAAAAAATGAAACTAAAATATCAGATCTACTAACAAAATGAACATAAAACGTGATTTTATAACCAGATCTGAAATATTTTCATCAAAAAGCACCAGTACATCATATACGTACTGATGATTAATGTACAAAATCAAACTAAAAACAAATCAAAGACCAACAAAATGAAATTAAAATTATTTAAACAAAAACTAAACAATTAACTAAGTTTTTGTCAAGATAACTTATATATGCTTGATGGTTCATACTGTAAAAACAATTGAAAACAAACCTAAAACCAAAGAAAAAGAAAACTAGTATAATCGGATCTAAACAATTAACTAAGTTTTTGTCAAGACAAAGATATAAACGATCTTGATGGTTCATACAAAAAACAATTGAAAACAAACCTAAAACCAAACCAAAAAGAAAAACTAGTATAATCAGATCTAGTAACGAAATCAATAAAAAAACGTAATTATTCATCTAGATCTGGATTATTTTCATGAAAATGAAGGAAACACTTGATTAATCAAGCATGGAAATCGAAAAACATAATCAAACATCCACAAATTAATGATTAAATCTTGAAACCTTCGAATAAACATTACAAGAAGAAGATTAATAAGGAAAATCAACTTACCAAAAGTTCCATATAAAGAATCGATCTTGGGTTCTTGAATCGTCAAGAACTTCTAAAAAATCTTCATCACCAAACTTTGTCCCGATACAAAAACGATAGAGAACGAAGAAAATGAATTGATTTCATTAAAATCCCACAGCAGTAGTTAGAGAGGAAAGAGAAGAAAATAACAAATCTAGAGAAAATGACACGTTCGATGCTTATATCACACAAAGGGCTAATTTGGGTATTTTAAAATGTACGACAATAGACTTGCACGTGTATAGGACTGGTATTAAAAATTTGGGTCCAAATTCTTTTTCTTTACAACTGTGGACCTCTGTTATAACTTCTTAATGGGTGGACCAGCCATTAACTAGGCCCATTACATTAGTACCTATTGGTAATTCCTACTTTGGAGAACTGTAGCCACCCATCGAAATCCTTTTGATTGGCATGACGCACAAGAATATATGTTCTAACTTCTGAATACAATCTGACACATATTTAAGCAGGTAACCATGCAGGTACATTGACGGACATTAAAAGAGTGGAATTCTGAGCAGTGGCGAAACCAGGATTTTAGAATGGGGGGCTAAAAAAAAAATTTTGCCGCAGCTTAGTCAATGTATATTCCTAGCAAAGATAAGAAATAAGCATAAGAAGAATAATCTTTCTATCCCCAACATTGGTAAAATAGCAAAAAAAAAAAAAAACAGGAGGCAACTTTATTTTACTCTTTAAAAGGTGTACCAGGCTTAAAAAGACCATTCCACCCTCAAGTTCCCGCAGATGATATCACTCGCTTTGGTTTCTTTGGGGATGGAGAGACTGTCTGAATCTTACAAACTAATTATAGTTGGCATACTAATTATCATGATCGTTTGCTAGGACTATATTATAACCTAAGAACATGAGGGAAATGTTATTCTTTTGACCTACTTATTCACGTTGGAGGAATTTTGATAGTCATTTGATATACCTGTGACTAGATTATAACCTATCTAACCAACAATACAGATGCACACAACTATAGCCAAGCAATCAGGCTTGTGTGTCTTAAATGTGTTCTTGCAACTGGAACTTCAGGATTCGTAGGTCCGAAATATGTTTCCAATGTAGTGCAATCCTAGTGTAGCCCTTGACGACTAGTAGATATGCCTTAAGTATCCGCATCACCCAGAGCCTCGACTATTTAGCAATGTCGATTAACGAAACCCCCGGATTCGTTGATAAAAAAATGCTAAATCAAACACAAACAAGAACCGAAAGCATTGAAATCAGTTCACATCATTAAACAAAATAATTAAGTTCTTTCAAATCTGTAAAACCTAATTGAGTATCATGAAACAAAATAATACTAATTAGGTATTGCTCTTGTGGATGATAATAAGACAGAAAGAAGAAAAGTTTATACCCCTGTTGATCTTATGAACAATAACTGCATTGAATCTCCATCTCTTTTTTTTTCTCTCTTTCTTCTTGGTGGACTGATCTACCGTGCTTGGTGGACTAAATCAATTAGCTTGGTGGACTAAAGTGAATTTTTTATTTTTGATAAGGGTAGAATCCTAACTTGGAGAGGTTTTGCAAGAAAAAAGGGGGCTACACACAGGTTTAGTCAACCTGTGCTTCCGCCCCTAATTCTGAGAGGCCTTTTCCTAACGTTGTGGAGCAAATTAAAG
The DNA here is from genome assembly GCA_023531295.1 of Papaver armeniacum. NCBI lineage: Eukaryota > Viridiplantae > Streptophyta > Magnoliopsida > Ranunculales > Papaveraceae > Papaver > Papaver armeniacum. Next base: position 312,581 of record JAJJWW010009892.1, read on the forward strand.
TGGCTACAAACAGACGGCCTATACAAGGTGCGACATTTGCAACTACATAAGAATTGAACTTGAACATACAGGTTGAGTCTTTTATTAAGTCAGGAATTTTGGAATTTGGACCACGCGGCACAAAATGTTTCCTACCCCAAGGAGTAGGGATGGCCAGGTTGAGTCGTTAAAAAAATACCCATATCCGCCCCGTTACCCATATAAATTGGGGCGGGTAAGGAAAATACTTATATGGGGCGGGTTTCTGATGGGTTACCCGTAATACTGAGTTAATACATAAATTTGTTTATAATCAAAGCTTAAATGTGATTCAAACAAAAACATAATAACGTAATTCTATAATTTTAAATTCGGAATTTCATCTTAAAGTGAACAATTTTTTAAAAAAATGATTTATTAGCATTTTTTTTTTTTTTCCTTTCTTATTCTATCTTCGTCCTCGTTAACCATTTCACTATCTCGCTTCATTTTCTCCAATTTAACTCTTATATAATATGTCTGATCAGAACAAAGAAGTGAAAGTGATGAAGATACAAGAATGATCAAGAATATAATAAAAGAAAGTTCGATTAAGTTGTGGAAGTATAAAAATTCGATACAAATTCTTGCATAAAAGTCTAAACCTATTAATAATATGATTTCAGGTTAATTTCCTCTGTTGTGGTTAAAAGTTGAACAAAGCTCTCTTCTTAGAGCTTCTGGCCCCACCAGAAAATATTTAGACCTAAAATCTTATGAGAAAATTTAGACCAATTGGAAATAAGAGGTTCTTCCCCACTATAAAATAATTTATTAAGTAAAAAAATAAATAATACCTTAAGTAAAAAATACTCTTAGCGGCGCCACCCGAAAATATTTTCTTAAGTAGAAAAAATAAACATTTAAGTAAAAAAATCTTACCTCACTGGTAAAGTTGTTCTTTTTTTCTTTCTACCTGTTTATTAAAAGGATATTTTGACTTTGGGTCACATAAAATTGACCGGAATTGCGTTTGGGTCACCAAAATATTTTAATTAGAGTTTAGGTCACAAGACCATTATTGACCGAGTTGACTGTTATGAAAGTTAGTTAAACACTGAAATTACCAAATAAAACCTAGGGATCGATATATTTACGAAGTCTACCACTACCGTTTTATAGTATCCTTCTCTTGATCTTCTTTCTTTTGAAAATAGTCATAGCTAATAACTAGATTGACAGTTTAGGACTATTATAAGTTGTATCCTTCTCTTAGTCTCTCTTGTTGTGAATTTGAAGACGTCAGCCATAAAAAGGGATTTCAGGGCAGCAACAACAATTAGGCAACACGTAACAACTTGAACCTTTCCATAACAGTATAAATCCAAAAAACAGGTAGATAGAAAACATTAGATATAGGAGAAATGTTTTTGGTATGGAAAGCGAATTGAGCTACTGGTAGAGTGCTAGTTAGTTAGTTCAACTTGGAAACAAGAAGATGGAAAAAGCATTACATTCACATGAGGTGGCCTAGTGGATTTCAGGTGCTGAGTTTACAAATCGTGATATTGATTTAGCAAATGTCTCGAAATTACACCAGTTGAAACGAAAAGGATGCGACCCATCTAAACGTATGTATACTCAATTTTACTTCATGCACTCTGATCCAGGCTTACTAAGGTTAAAAGAAGAAATGCATCACTGCATTTCAATAAGATCCCAGATAAGCACCTCTAATGTTTGATAAAAATCCTCCAAGAGAGGAGAAATATTCAGTTTGAGATTAATTACATATAAATTAATTAAAATAAATTTTATTCACCAATTTAGAAGTTTAGGGAGTGACCTTTATAAGGACCATTTTTTGTAAAATCTAAGTGATCAATTACCACAAAAAGACGGAAATTGTTGTGCCGAAAAACAAAAATGTCCCTCCCTTTTAGTCCAATTACTATAACACATCTATGTATCCTATCTTTTCAAAAGTATAATTGGCAACCAAACTTTAATATAACATATCTAAAAATCCGTGCCTTGAATTTTACAAATTTTATCTCGTTGAAAAGGTTATAAAAAACTCTACGCAACGAGTACAAACAACAATATTAAATTTAAAGTTTTTGCAAAAATTCGGAGGTATTTATCATTTTAGACACAATCGTTTTATCAAAATATGGGTGCATGATGTGTTATGCATCCTTTGTGGTGGTTTGCATAATGACTATGCATTCAATTTTCGAGAATTGTACCTAAAATGAAAGTATCATTTTTCTTGAAACGGAGGGAGTACATCGTTTTATAAATTGCAACGGAAAATTAGTTGATGCATAAACCAAAATTTTGCTACACAAAGTATTATGTATCCGTTGCAATAAAAATTTTGGTTGGGAATAAAAAAGTCATTTCCGGTTTCTGTCAAGTTTTCGTTAATCTTTCTTTGCTTTATTAGTTTATTCGAACTGTAACTATTTTCTTTCGTAATGGTATGACAAAAAAGAATCAGTGGTGGGAATTTTAATTCTTGTTCTGAAAATTTTCGGGTGGTAGTGTAAAGTTCCAGGCTTCTTCAATGTAAAAGCTATATGGTCCAACATAGTGCAAAGTTCCAGGCTTCTTTAATTAGTAGTGGTGTATAAGAGCTCGATCATAACAAGAAAATACCAATAATCTGTTACGGTTCAAAGTTTTATTGTTCAGTAAAAATAAAGAAAAATATCATGGATAATCCCTACAGAATATGATAGATGTCAATGTTAAGCAGGTGATCAGTTCTGGAATAAGTTCCACAATGATTAGCCAGCATTAGTACTCAACAAAACTGAAACCGAACTCTTGGCATAACTATGGAATGATAGTGAATTTGAATTGTAGTCGTCCTCATCTTCCATCAAAGTCGTAGACATTTCATTCTTTGGATCATACAAAACCAAAGCCTTACTATAAGGCCCAGACCGGTAACCAACCTCTAATAGCATCTCTCCACTTTTTAAACACCTGATCCTTCTCAAGCGCAAACTCCCGGACACTCGACCATCTATCGATGTCAGTTTTGAAATGCTGTAAATTTTAGTCCATGACTCTTTCTTTCCATAATCCGACATCAACCATACTTCAAAACCAAGGTTTGCACTACTATAAAGCATGGAAAGACACCCATCCAACACATCAATAAGTGTAGTGTCACCGGACTCCTCGTCGAAATTTGAATTTTCTGGTGATGAGATTCCTCTAATGAGCTCATCAGTCATGCATAAAGCAATCAAATCTTTGGACGAAGATGATGACTGCCAATGAAGTGCTCCATTACAAAACACTGCGTACTGGATATCGGTTAGCGAATAAGGTAGTAGCCAAGGGATATTATGAGTCCGTTTGACTTGTTTCCATGAATCTGATTTAAGTGAATAGATCTGAACTGCAGATAGGTTACAGTTTAAATCTCTTGTGAAACATACAAACTTGTAATCATCACTTTTCGAGTCATAACCAAACCCATATCCCTTAACTGGTAAGTATCTGTGTAAAGAATAATCGAGTACAAATTGATCAGGTGGACTTGGTATTCGTTTGCAGTCCCCAGTAGATGGGTTCCATAAACAAAAATAAATACCCCCACGATCACTAATGTGTAAGCAAAACAAGCCATTACGACAACCCACAAAACCAGTTCTATGGTAACCATATTTAAAATCTGGGTCTGGCCAATGAATCCTCTCCATACCTTCAAGTAATGATGATAATCTATTGTAACCATATTCAAACTCTGGGTCTGGGCAATGAATCCTCTCCATACAGTCAAGTAATGATGATGATGATAATGACTCACAATCTATATGGTACATATTGTTGTCATATACAATCATGATATTGAAGTTAATTTGCATCATCTCAGTAAGCTTAGGGTTATTATAAAGGACGCTCCAAGGTTTTGAAACACACCTGAATTTTAAGAGAGATTTTGGAGGTAACCTCGAATGGATTTCCTTGATAAATATCTTCTGGCAAGTGCGGCATTAATGGCTTTTTATTCATGGTTTCGTTCTCGTCCATCTTCAGATCTTCTTCTTCGTGTTCTCGTTCGTGTTTGAGTACTTGGCTGATCATGATCTTGTACTTTTTATGTACAAAATAAATCTACTTTCCTATCTTTCTGAATCTGGATCGAAAAAGGAAAACAAGTCCAACAGAGACTCCCCTTTCCTAAAAGACGACATATAGAGTTTATGTTGAAAGGGAATCGTTGGGCTATTAATTTGATAAGAGGCATGCATGGTAAGTCATTGATTCGGGATCTCATGTACATAATTTGTAAGTTCGCCCAATCAGAAGTTGCCAAATGTGAAACAGACAGCATTCATAAGACTGTGAAAGCTGGCCAGCCCGATTCCACATTCAGACGGGCTTGTTATATTGAACCTGTTTCTTTATTAGGGCTTTTGCTATGGCTCGAAGCTACTCAGCCCGTCCATTTGATTAATTTGGAGAACTTTCGCCACCCATCTAAAACCCTTTTGATTGGCATGAAGCACAAGAATATATGTCCAACTTCTGAATACAATCAGACATTCAGACACATATTTAAGCTGGTACATGCGAGTAGAGGCCTTCTCAGGTTAATTATAGAAACCAACTAAAGTTCCTAGCGTTATGGAGCAAATTAAAGTGGCTACAAACAGACAGCCTATACAAGGTGTGACATTTGCAATACACAAGGATTGAACATACAGGTTGAGTCTTTTATTAAGTCAGGAGTTTAGGAATTTGGATCACGCGACAAAAAAAGATTTTCCAGATTTTTGGTTAAATAGGCCCTAAATTTGAATTCCTGGGTCTAAAAGACAAGCAAACTATGTCAACCTTTCAAATAGCCATATATTCAAATTTATGGTTTTAATAGCCATCATGGCCATTCTGCCCAAGTTTGAAACAAATATCTAATAGCTAAGTTACTAATATGACCCTGAAAAGAAAAACTTTGTTTCCCATTTGAAGAAAACTCAACGAGAAAAGAACAGAAGCCGTCTGTCTGTATGAAATTGAGAGATGGAAAGGGGATATGAGACTCGAATTCAAAGATGGGAGAGATGATTGAAGAAGAATTGATGAGATCCGGTGGTGGTCGCCGTTGTTATAGAAAGCGAGAGAGGGTGTTGAAACCGAGAAGAAACTGGGTTGGTGATCTTCTTGGGAGTGTATCGAATCAGTTGGATTTGTTTATGCAATTAAAGAGTTAGGGTTCGCAGGAGTTGAACTGAGATGGTTGAATCTGGATGAGATGGGTTGAGAAGCCAAAAAGAATTATAAACTGGGTTTATTGATCAGGATTAAGGACTACTTTCTCATCAACAAGAAGTTATGTTCTAATCCTTCTCGGTCGATTTATCTTCCATGACTTTCTATTTACAATTTGATTTTCCCTTGAAATGGGTTTCTATTGTTACTTGAATCGATTGAAATGCAATTTGGGATTGGACATTGCACACCATGGCCATTGATATTTATAGGTACACACAAATTTGTGTTGTTACTTTGAATCTATTTTTGCTTAAGTTCTAGATACACACAAAATTGAAATTTATAGGTGAATGGTAGTGACCGAATGAGTTTTGCATGAAGATTATGAATTGTTTTAGAAGTTAAGACAATGGTCAACATTGGGTATGAACTGGTTGAAAATTCAGGAAAGTTTTATTGCCGAAAAACAGTAAATAAGGTGGTGTTGTTATATGTTTTTAGGTGATGAATGATGAGGATTAGGAAGAGATTTAGAGACCGTGTAGTGTAAGCATAAATGGATCGTTGTCAAACTCGAAATTCCAGGTGAAGATGCTTTCAAGTAAGCTCACTACAACCAAGAAACACACACCTCTTATATCAACGAAATGGCACACCAAGCATTTGATAAAATGCCTAAAAGAAGATAAAAATGGTATATGTTTTTATTGTTTTATTTTCATATTTCAATTGGTGGAGTGATATTGCTGGTGGGTATTGATTAATTTGATCATGTGGAATGTGGAATTTGTGTATTAATAAGATTTGACATTTCACACCATGGCCGGAGATACTTAACCAATGTTGTATATACATTGCATATAATATCAATGGTGTGTTTACTTCATATAAATATATAATATTAGAATAGCATATTTACTTGACAATGTGGTATATACGATCTAAAAAATACAGAAGATGCACCTGAGTGCATAATGTAAATTCAGATATAAAAATAGGTTTTGGCCTAGGTGCACCCGAGTGCATAATGTATATCTTTTTGAATTTTTTGTTGTCCCTTTTAATTTTTTTCTTCAATACTTCTTTTTGGGTGATGTTTCAATGGTGAATGTGATGGTAATGTTGGTGAGTGTATTTCTCGAGATAATGAACTAATAATTTTGGTTGTGTATATATGTTATGGTGTGATTACTATGAGAAACCTAGATTTATCCGCATGAAGAACACAAGATGCACCTCCTTCCCTGCAATTTTGTAGAAATGCCTGCACTATCATTTCTTTACAAATTCAAGTTCAGAAGACTTGTTGACTGCACCAACTAGCCATGGGACTAATGGGTCATTTTCCAGGGATAAGAAGCAGCTGGAACTTAATTGCTTAGGTTAGTTCAGGCTCAAGTTCACGACTCAATTCAAATTAAGAGATACACTTCACATTGGGTACGAGTTTGGGGGAGGTTTTGGGTCTGTTTTGGCAATGAAGAATCAACAAGGAAGTAACCATTTGGAGCTGCAGTTGACTGCATTATCCGTTGTCGCTAATTTTTATGGGTCTTGTCATTACCAAGGGATAGTTTAGATTTCTGTTGAGAAAAGAACGGCTAGGAGATGTTCTCGACCGATAGAGAAAAGAAGATAAGGTCGGGAATTTAGAGAATAAGCAGTAGATGTTGTTGTTGAGTTGCTGATGAACAATACCTATTTGATGAGTATTTAGAAGTAAACAGGTGTTGATGGTGGTTTTTAGACAAAGGGTAAAATCGTAAACCCCAAATAACCTAATGTCACCAGTGACACATTTATTAGAACATTTAATGCATGTAGTCAGTAATTAATAGGGGGTATTTTTTCAAATTAAGTTATAACGAACAAAACCCTAATTCACCTCTCCGTGCCAATGGCAAATCATGCCGACCACACCTAGCCCAAGCTATAGCATCTCTATGCCAATGGCAAATCATGCCATTCATACCAACGCACCAAGCATGCTAAACATGCTACCAAGCACCTCAGGTGTAGCGAATCATGCCACCCACCCAGCTCCAAGCTAGCCGCATCTCTATGCCAATGGAAAATCATGTCGGCCATACCAAACGCGCCGGAAGCATGCCAACCATGCTAGCCGCACCTAGTGCTAATGGCAAATCATGTGACCACACCAGCCCAAGCTAGCCGCAGTCCTGTATGCCAATGGCGAATCATGCCAGCCATACCCAAACGTGTGGAAGCATGCCAACCATGCTGGCACACCTCCGCGCGCTAACGGGCAATCATGCCACCACCTAGCTCAAGCTACTCCGCATCTCTATGCCAATGGCAAAATCATGCCAGCCATACCAAACGCGCCGAGCATGCCAACCATGCTAGTCAAGACCTCCGTGCCAATGGCAAATCATGCCACCACACCTAGCCCAAGCTAGCCAGCATCTCTATGCCAATGGCAAATCATGCCACCATACCAACGCGAAGCATGCCAACCATGCTACCCCAACACCGTGCCAATGGTAAATCATGCCACCTACACTTAACCCGAGCTTAGCCGCCATGCCAAACACACTCTTCCTTCGCCCTAGCTACACCGGGTCACGCCACGCAAGCCAAACACCCTTTACCTTGGCCTAGTCACGCCACGCCAAGCCAAGCCAAACACTCCTTACCTTCGACTAAGTCTTACCTTGGACCAGTCACGCCCACACAAGCCTAAACACCCTTACCTTGGCCTCACGCGCCATGCCAAGTAGCGCCCGCACCTAGGGCTCGCAAACCATTGCAACCTAGGCCAAATTATTGCAACATGCCATTGGCAATACCAACAGCATCGCCGGTAGCTTTTCCACACCCACGCCTTTAACGGCACGCATGCCATTGGCACATGCCAACACGCCAAGCTGGTAGCTTTTCTACCAAGGCCACGGCCTAACGGCCACGCTGTGCCATTGGCACATGCTAACACGCTCATTGGTAGCTTTTCCTACTAAGGCCACGGCCTAATCTACCACGCATGCCATTGGCACGTACCAGTTATGCGTCGCCGTAGCTTTTCCTACCAAGGACCGCGACCTTCGCGTACGCTTGCGCCATTGCACATGCTAACACGCTTCGTGGTAGCTTTTCCTACCAAGGCCACGGGACCCTGCATGACCACGCATGCTATTGGCACATGCCAACACGCTCATTGGTAGCCTTCATCACCTAGCCAGTGCCCCTACGCACGCCGTAGCCTAACTTGCAAGTAGGTGCAACCTAGAGCTAACTTGGTCAGTACGCGCCATTGGCACATGCCAAAACCCACGCTGGTAGCCTAACTGCATAAACCATGCAACCTACCACCAAGGCATTCCAGCACATGCCATTGGCACATGCCACACACGCCACTAGAAGCTCGCATTGCCACTTACACTCAACGATACAACCTACCACCAAGGCATTCCGCACATGCCATCGTGCACATGCCCACACGCCACTAGCGGCTCCGGCATTGCCACTTACACTCAACGTACAACCTACCACCAAGGCGTTCCACACATTCCATTGGCACATGCCACGCACGCCACTAGCAACTCTGCATTGCCACTTGCGCTCAAGTACAACCTCAACAAGGGCATTCCGCACATGCCAATGGCACATTCCACACACGCCACTAGCAGCGCACTTGCAGACTCAAGGTGCAACCAACACTCGAGATATCCCAACACAAACTGGGGATGCTTTAGGGTTTGGTTTGTGTCCAACACACGGCGTACCTCGCTCACATTAAAGCGTGAATAGGAATAAAGCGGTCAAATAAAAGAGAAATAATGCAGGAAAACGTTTTCACCCATTAACACCATCAAGTTACCACCTCCTCCCATTATTTCACCCCCTTTACTCTCTTCCTTCATGAGTCAGTCACGTTTCAATCTCGACTTGTATAAATAGGTCTTACCTATTTCCACCGGAACAACAAGTCTCTGAGTCAAGAGAAAAATACTACACTTTCTCGAAAAGGCAACTTTTGCAAGCTCTACAAAAAAAGCTTTCATCTCTGCAAGCTCGAATCTTTCACTTTTGATACAAGTCGAGACACTACTCTCCCAGACTATTCGGGTCTCAACACTTTCTTTGCTTCTCCCCAAATCAACCCTACTCCTCCACTTTGCGACTGAAGCAAGTCCTGAAGGTGGCCATTTCTTAGTTTAGGCGGACTTGTCACCAGTTGATCTCTCGAATCTATAAAGTGCTCACGTGAAGACATTTGTTTAGGGTTTAAACCAGTTTCTCACTCACCCTACCGAATTTACCTAAATGGTAGAAACAAATTTTACCCATAAACAATTGGCGACCACAATGGGAGGATTGATCTATCGGCTACAATGTCAAATCCGATCGTTCTTGACCCAGATGTCAAGATTGTAGGGGACTTGTGAAGATGCTACCACTGATCCGAGCTCAACTAGCGCACGGCCTTGCCAGATTGTAAAAACTGCGAGGAAACGGGGACTGCCTCAAGATGCACTACCATCGATTGGGGACTTCTTTGGCATTCTTTGACAAAACATAGCCTTTACATGGAGAGGGACGTGTTCGCAAAAACCTATGAAGTGAGTAAATTTATCAGCAAGATATACGATCTCGCATTTTAGGTTCTTAGTGCAAAGCGTCTACTACCAGTCTTGTGCCTATCGCTAGCACACACTTTCATAAAAGCAATATTCCTTTCCCAAAACATAATCGAGTTATATTATCAAAACCATTCATCCCGAAATAATCCAATATCCTCAAAAGCCACGGTCTATCAAAACCATCCAGAACTTTGAACCGGACATCCAAAGATGTCTTTAAAAAAAAGAAGAAAGAAGAACCTAAATAAAAGTTTAAGAGAAACATTCAAGGAAAAATCATCCAATGAGACCTTTTTCTTGGAGAAAGTCAACTTTGCAAGTCTTCAAGAGCCGCTCTCTCTTCATAGTTAACATCTTAGAAAGCTTTTTCGAGTTCTACCTCATGTCGTGCAATCTCCTCGGAGGAAAGGCTTTGGTGGTACATCTTTCAACTTTTGGATCTCAGCAAGGCCCTTACACAAACCCGAAGTGTTGAACTCCTTTTCTCGCACACGTCACATGGTGCTCCCGATCCGGCAATAACGTCTTTGAAACGATTGTGACCCAGGTCACCTCACGCATATCCTCGATGGAAGATAAAGCCCTTCCAGCACGCTAACAGTGCAAATCGACTAGTGACCTTCTTTGGTTGTGGCCATATGTCCGCATTCTCCCGATTCAGGTACAACGCCTCATACTTAGCCAAAGACAATAAGCCGCCAACCAAAGACATGACCTCGGATAAGGAAACTAAGTAATTATGGATCAAAATGGCGCCGCAGTGGCCTCCACGACTCGCAAAAAGGGTTTTCTTCCATTCTACTAACAACCGTGGAGAATCATCCATTTGAATCACGTCCTGCCGGCAATTAGCAACTCCCGTCTCCAAGTCATGGTGGTCACCAAAGGCAAGTTTTAGGTGGCTCCACGAAGAATCGTCCTCCAACCGATTCCTCCCGCGAACTCTGAGTTAGACATTTTTTCAAAGAAGAAACAGGAGAAGAAAGAAAAGAAGCGCGAAACTCACCGAACCACTTCCGAAAAAGAACCCGGTCTTGCCAGAGGAATCACTCTCACTTGTCGAACTTTCTTCTTTCTCTCGACTCATCACTGCTATGAGTAGGCTCGATCCTCACGGAATTCTTCGTTCTCCAACGCCGCAAGGGCAGTAAAGCATTAACACTACCGGTTCTTAGAAGAAACAGAGACATGTTTTATTGAAATTCACGTGTTTTGAGACAAACCGACAAGGAGCGACACATAACTATTTATTGGAAGAATCGAAAGGCACGAGAGCCGCGGAGGATCTTTGAAATCGCCGAACCCGCCACCACGATTCGCCGTTCTCCGTTCCTTGGCACGGGACTTTCCGGGTTGCTAGGCGACTTTCGCTTGAGATCTCTCAACATTGGATACTTCTTCAAAATTGTTGGGGAAGGTTTACAATGAACATTCTCCACCAACATTTACAAAATCTTGGATCATATAAACTCATCGCACCGTATTCATTATAGCCAAAAGGTTGTAAGTTACTCTTCCCATTTAAAGAAGGAAGGCGGATGCTACTCGAGGGCACCGGCATTGAGGCGTGACGTCAATGAATCCTTAGGAATCACGTGAAAGCAAGAGGCACCCCTTGATCGAAACCCATGTGACGACGCAAGAGTCCCATTATGTGACTATCCGAAAAGACCCCATGAAGAAAGACGGCATCAACAGGACAAAGCTGACTTTGAATGAACAAGTTTTACCAATGCTCAAATTGCCATCATAAGACAAAGACATGACCAAGAGTAAGTAAAGGTGTCAATTTAGTCATCGACTCCGCGGAATGGCTCCCATGGGCGGCCGGTTTCATATGACTTATCGAGAAGACTAACCAAGCTCACGCCAACTCTTGGACGCTTTGTTCACCCATCGAAGAATTCCGAGAGCGCCCCAACTCGCGGGAATCGAAGGCATCGGTTTCGAACATACTTCTCAAAGTGCTCCCATAGCGACTTGGAAAAAGCAACGTGCACATATGAATCCACTTTCATGAAACCATTCGAAACTCGCATGTTCGCAACTAGGTGATCAGATGCTTTCTGTGGAACCGAGGAATAGCTTTCAATGGGAAGAACTTCACCTTTGCTAACTTCACGGCCAATCACTAGCAATCTTGGTCTTATCTCCTTCTTACTGAACAGTCGTCAAAAATGTCTCTAGACAACCAGGAGAGCCAAAAATGCTGCAACGTAAAGATCCTTTGCTTTTCATTTAGGTTCATTTCTCAGGAACCATTGAGATATCCACCCGATATAAAGGCACCTTTCATCCTCTTTGGACATGATCCTTCAAATAGCAGTAGAGTCTTTCCGGAAATAAATCTTCCAACTTAGCGGCAAGGTCGTCGCATCTTCCTCGCTTTGAGATAATTGGATGTTAAGATTCCGCCAATAGGAAGATTCAAAGCAAGAGAGCCACTCTCCAAGAGAAAGTTATCTCACCCATCTACATATGATCGTATGGGTGTCCGAACACCAGAGTTGAGATGAAAGCAACCAATCGGGATATCCTTCCAAATCACTGGAGATTTCTTTGACTCGACAACATCAATAATCTGCAGGCTTGAGTCAAGTTGGTATTTATATGCTCCTTACTCACCATGAACTCAACCCATCTATCAAAAGAACCTTGATGGGCTTTGACACATCCTGAAATCAATGTTGGAAGAGGAATATACCCCTTTATGAAGACAGAACCGTATGGTGTTCTCTGGCGAATCAACGTGTCTTCTTTTCATTCACCTAGGTTAACAAAATTGGCACGAAACCTGGGTGATTTTCCGAAATAGAGGCAAGTTTTTGGCGGAACAACCATCATCCGTGTTCGGTTTGGAACTATGGACATCCTTCCGATGAGCGAAATCTGTTCCTGTAACATCTTGCCGGATTTCTTCATAACAACTTAGTAACAAGATATCTGCACACGGAGAAAGACAAAATTATCTCACGACGACATAACCTTGCCCAACAAAGGAAAGGCTTTGAAATACAAAAATAAAATAAAAGAGAAAGGGAGTATTCTTCTGGGCTCAAAAACTTGCACACTTGGTATTTTCTCTGAGGTTCAAAACTATATACACGATGTATTTTATACGGGCTCCTGGTGCGTCTGATGATCATTCTTCGGGTTCAAAATTATATATGGAGCATTCTCTCGGGTTCAAAAATACACACGCATTTTCTTGGGTTCAAAATTATATACCCAGCTCAAGTGCGTCTGCCCAGTATCATTCTTCGGGTTTTTAAAATTATATATGGAGCATTTCTACTGGGTTCAAATCTGACGCAAAAGATTTCTTTGTGGACCGAAATTCATATATGCAATATTTCCTACGGTTCGAAGTCATATGAAGTACATATACGGTATTCTTCTTCTGGATTCTATACGAGTATTCTCTACGAGTTCAAATTGCACAAAGTGATTTCTTCAGACCGAAATTCATATATGCAATATTTCCTACGGTTCAAGTCATATGAGCACATATGTCTGATGATTCTTCTTCGGGATTTATATACAGGATTCTCTACGTGGTTCGAAACTCGCACACGCGTATTTTCTTCTGTGTGGTTCAAAATTATACGCAAAGATTACGAACTCCAAGTGCGTCTCGCAATATCCCTTCGGGTTCAAAATTATATGGAGCACTTTCCTCGGGTTCGAATAATATATGATTTCCTCAGGGTGCATACATACAATATTTTCTACAAGAGGCACGCCAAGAAATTATATGCGCGATATCATCAGTAAGGATTATAAAACGCCTTTACTCTTAGGGGTTTGCACCTACATGAAAAGGAAAACAAGGGAAGTCTTGGAAGACATACCCGAAACCGGTTTTTCAGAACTACGCCATTGTAGGAAAGGATGAAAGGAATAAGGTGTGCAAGATGAGAGGAAGGGGTTTTATATATATGGGCGTGAAGATTAAATAGGGAAGGATTTCCCTTTACCAAAAATCACACGGGCTCACAAGGACGCCCAACTTCCAATGCCGCCCAAGTTGCAGGTCCCACTTTGATTGCGTAACTTCCTAATCCGCCAAGTTGCCTGAGTCCCACCAGTTGCGCCAACTTCCCAATGTCGCCCAAATTGCAGGTCCCACCCAGCGGGGCCGCCTGTCTTCCCAATGACTCGCCCAAGTCACGTCAAAGAAGCACGCATGCTCCCACTCTCGCGCCTCGGTCCCACCCCGGCCTAGCACGTTTCCCAACTCACGTCAATCTCTCCCAATGATCCCAAGTCACGCCAAAGAAGACGCACAACTTCCCCCACCTTGCGCTGGTCCCACCGGCCGAGCGCTTAGTTTCCCAACTCACGCCAACTTTCCACGACTCGCCAAGTCGCCAAAGCAAGCACGCACGGTTCCCTACTTGCGCCCGGTCCCCACCGGCTAGCACGCTCCGGCTTTCCAATCAGCGTCAATCTCTGAACGTAGCCCATCTTCTCTCATGACACTAAATTTCCCAATTGTGGCCCTCTCGATTTAAGGCAAAATCACAGGCAAGGATTCCAAATCCTATTTATAAAAGTCAGAAAAGCCTCCCAATTCTCTTTATAGTTTGTCTTGATAGTTTGTCACCATCTTATGCTTACCACACAACAAAGCCTCTGCTCCGAGCCTTGAGACTTAATGTTGATGGTGGTTTTTAGACTACGCAAAGTAAAATTAAAACCCTAAATAACCTAATGTCATGATGACACATTTATTAACATTTGTGATGTAGTCATAATTAATAGGTATTTTTTCAAATTAGGTTACACCAACAAAAACCTAATTCACTCAGGGTGCCAATGGCAAATCATGCGACCACACCTAGCCTAAGCCAGCCCATCTCTATGCCAACGGTGAAATCATGCCACCATACTGCAAACGCTGAAGCATGCCAACCATGCTAGCCGCACCTCGATGCTAACGGGCAAATCATGCCACCACACCTAGCCCAAGCTAGCCGCATCTCTATGCCAATGGCATATCATGCCAGCCATACCAAACGCGCCGAAGCATACCAACCATGCTAGCCGCACCTCTGTGCCAATGGCAAATCATGCCACCACACCTAGCCCAAGCTAGCCGCATCTCTATGCCAATGGAAAATCATGCCAACCATGCTAAATGGGCCGAAGCATGCCAACCATGCTAGCCGCACCTCCGTGCCAATGGTAAATCATGTCACACTTAACCCCGATCTAGCCGCGCCATGCCAAACACACTCGCCTTGGCCCTAGCTACACTTTGGTCACGCCACGCCAAGCCAAACACCCTTACCTTGGCCCTAGTCACGCCACGCCAAGCCAAACACCCTTACCTTGGCCCTAGTCACGCCACGCCAAGCCAAACACCCTTACCTTGGCCCAGCCGCCATGCCAAAGTAGCACCCGCACCTAGGCTTGCAAACCATGCAACCAGGCCAAATTGGCCACGCGTGCCATTGGCACATGCCAACATGCGTCGTTGGTAGCTTTTTCCTACCAAGGCCACGACCTTAACGCCACGCATGCCATTGGCACATGCCAACACGCTCGCCGGTAGCTTTTCCTACAAGGCCACGGCCAATCTACCCACGCGTGCCATTGGCACATGCCAACACGCTTGCCGGTAGCTTTTCCTACCAAGGCCACGGCCCTAACGGCCATGCATGCCATTGGCACATGCCAACATGCGTCGTCGGTAGCTTTTTTCCTACCAAGGCCACGACCTTAATCTGCCACGCACGCCATTGGCACATGCCAACACGTCGCCGGTAGCTTTTCCTACCAAGACCCACGACCCTAAACGCCACGCATGCTATTGGCACATGCCAACACGCACTGCAGTAGCCTTCATCACCAGTCGTGCCCCTAATGACGCGCGGTAGCCTAACTTGCAAGCCGTGCAACTTAGGCGAACTTGGCCGTACGCGCCATTGGCACATGCCAAAACCCACGTTGGTAGCCTAACTCGCAAAACCATGCAACCTACCACCAAGGCATTCGCACATGCCATTGGCACATGCCACACACGCCACTAGCTGACTCGGCATTGCCACTTACACTCAACGTACAACCTAACACCAAGGAATTCCGCACATGCCATTGGCACATGCGACACACGCCACTAGCGCTCGCGGCATTGCCACTTACACTCAACGTGCAACCTACCACCAAGGCGTTCCACACATTCCATTGGCACATGCCACGACGCCACTAGCAGCTCGGGGCATTGCCACTCCTGCGCTCGAAGTACAACCCGCAACAAGGGCATTCGCACATGCCAATGACACATGCCACACGCGCCACTAGTAGCGCTACTTGCACTCAAGGTGCAACCAACACTCGAGATATCAACACAAGGCGGGATGCTTTCTAGGGTTTTGGTTTGGAGCTCACAAAAGATGCGTACACTACGCTCACATTAAGAAAGCGTGAATAGGAATAAAGCGGTCAAATAAAAGAGGAAATAATGGTGAAAACGTTTTCACCCATTAACACCATGCGGTTACCACCTCCTCCCATGATTTCACCCTTTACTCTCTTCCTTCATGAGGCCAGGGGCGTTTCAATCTCGACTTGTATAAATAGGTCTTACCTATTTCCACTGACAACAAGTCTCGGTCGGAGAGAAAATACTACACTCGGGAAAAGGCAACTTTGCAAGCTCTCAAAAAAGCTTTCATCTCTTGCAAGGAAGCTTTCACTTTCGATACAAGTCGAGACACTACTCGCTGCACTATTCTGGTCTCAACACCTTTCTTTGCTTCCCTCCCCAAATCAACCCTTCTCCTCCACTTTGTGACAGAAGCAAGTCTGAACGACCATTTCTTGGTTTTTGGGACTTGTACAGATTGATCTCTCGAATCTATAAATGCTCACATGCAGCACATTTGTTTAGGGTTTGAACCAGTTTCTCACTCACCTACCGAATTTACCAAAATCGGCAGAAACGATTTTTACCCATAAACAACAGGAAATATGAGTTTCTTGCTATGAAAACAGGTGTGGGTTTAATTAAAATTTAGCTATGAAAGAAGTAGATTTCAACTTTGTATTTTTTAAATGTTGACCCTGTTGTCTGTCTGTTTGTAAATGACAGACAAATTTGTATAAAAACTTTTGGAATTCGTTGCCTTTTGTCATATTTAGGTTTAACTGGCTTTCTTTCATAGAAATGATTTTTGCTACAGGTTGCACCTGGGTGCATAATGCACAGTATGACATGAAAATACTTTCTGCATGTTGCACCTGTGTGTATAACACATATTTTCGAATTTTGCACCTGGGTACATAATACCCTGTCTGACATGAAAATACTTTCTGCAGGTTGCACTTGGGTGCATAATGAGTAAACCTGACAAGTTTCACAACTTACAAACGAAGCATTTTAAGAGCTAATTATCTGAAATTATCTGCCAAAAAAATACACAATTTTACTTGACATAAGAAACCATTTCTAAACATAGTTCTTCACAATTAATTGATTCTTTAAGTCTTACAAGAACTCAAATAAAGAAACGTCTGACAGGATCTCATATAAAGAACACTTTTAGCTAAACAACACCATTAGTCTTGTTTCTTCCAGCAACTTCCTTCGTCTCGGAGAATTTCATACATGACTTGTACCCGTTCTGTCCTCACCTTTTCCTTTCGAGGATATTCAAACTCACAACTCATCACCCAATCCGTGAAATAAAGAACATAATCCCAGAATAAGCACTACTGCAAAACCATCACACTCTTGAGTTAAAAACCATTATTTACGTTTATATTGTAGATAAATAAATATGAAAAATAAATAAATAAACTACCTTTCTTCTTGTTTTGGACATCCATCTTGGGTGTGGCTTAACCTTGAACTTGTTTACATCAACTCATGTTGGGGTATAGAATTTGGTAAACACCTTGTTTACTCTCCTCGCCATAAACTCAGCATCGTGCCTGTTCGTCGTTCTTAATTCAACAGTTTTCCTATTTCCTTTGTTTCATACAATAAAAGAAAACAAAAGATTTATGTACACATGCACATAAAATGAATCCAAGATCAAACCATAAAATGTAATTATGATGCACCCAGGTGCATCTGAGTTTACTGCAATACAAACTACAAACTTGACCAAGTTTAGTCAAGATGCACCCAGGTGCAAATAAGCTTACTGCAACATGAAAACCAAATCTACCAAAATCTAATCAAGATGCACCCAGGTGCATCTGAGTTCCCTGCAACATGAAAACTAAACATAGCCAAAAATACCCAAGATGCACCTGGGTGTATCTGAGTTCAATAGGCATCATACTCTTGGACTGAATATCATCTAACATTAACACCCTTCTAAAACCAAGTACCATTATTGCACAAGAACCATTTAAAACTACTGATCATTATCATATTGCAGAACAACTAATTCTTGTTAGATTTTCAACATATGATTATAACTTGACCGTAAGTGTGGTATAAACGATATGCAGAATATGTACATAGGCAAATTTACCCAAGATGCACCCAGGTACATCTGAGTTAAGTGAAACATGCAAACCAAATTTACCCAAATTTATCCAACATTCACCTAGGTGCATCTGAGTTTACTACAACATGAAAACTAAACATAGCCAAAAATACCCAAGATGCACCCAGGTGTATCTCAAATCCCTAACCAAGTTCAATTTAATCATGCAGTATTTTCACAAAATTAATAATTAACTAATTGATACACCCAAAGTTTCATTTCAGAATAGATACAAAACATAATTTCAAAATAAATACCTAATTGATTACCTAATGTTCCATTTCCTATTTGAAATCAAAATTTAAAAAAACTAGGGTTAGGAGCGTAAGAATTTTAGGTACTTTGGTGCTCATCTTTGATGAAATAAACAACCTATTTGATCTTTACGGAATTGAATTGAGAATTTTGGAAAAATTAGGGCATCTATGTTGTCGGATTTGATTTAGCAGATGGTGTTTACGAATTATTTTTCTCGAAATAGTGTGTTATTCTTGATGTCGACGTTGATGGTGGAGAAGAAGAAGAAGAAGTTGGCGATGGTGGTGGTTATGGGGACGACGAAGAAGGAGAAGCCTGGGTTTTTCCTGTAACTGTAAGAAGAAGAAGAAGGAGATGATATATATATCGTGACGATGATATGAACGAGGTTGAAAAGATAACTGGAAGGGTATGACGGTCTCTTTAGTTGTATGTCTTTTTCACCCAGACACATACTTTAGCAGTCCAATGCTACCAGCCTTTAGGGGCCTATGGTCATATGACCCATTTTCCGAAAGATTTTCTACCCAAGGAGGGTCTATTGCAGGCTCCTATTTTTATCCTTGTAAATATTAAGAGCTTTGATGTTGGCTGTTGAACAACCTAAAAAGAAAAATAACATTAAGATCCATGAGATTATTGAAGATTCCACATTCAAGGCTTAATATCACTATCATTATTTCACGAGAATTGGTGAAATTCTTAAAACAACTTGCATCCATGGTAATAGCTACTACTCGATATAAGACTAAACTACACATATGTCAACATTGCTAAATCGTCTAAATGGTGTTGGAGATTTGTGATAATATGGTAATGCTAGCTCCAGTTGGGTACCCGATAAAACCAATAAAGCTCATGGCACTGGATGTTGGAAGTCTATCTCTCAATATTCTGTAGTAATATCCAAATTTTCATCTTTGAAGATCCAAAATGGTAAATCCAATTCATTTTGGTTATGATTATTTTAGTTTGTGTTTAACAAGAGAAGAAGACAGCAGAGACACAAATTTGGGAAACTTTAAGACTAGTAGAAAACAAGACGCAAAACTTAGAGATGATTATGATGGAGTTTAAGGAAGCATCCCTACTTGGTCCGAGTGATTTTAACTGTCAAGCATCATAATAAAACTTTAGTTATTAAGGGCTCGGTAATAAATATCGACAAACAAGACGTAAATGATTCTCAGAAGAATTATATAAGTTTTATACACTTTCAGAGAGTTAAGTCTTGCTCCACGGAGTTTCCTCCAATATCTCATTTATCCTCGGTTACCCTTGATTTTGCTTAATTTCATAACCACTGCCACCTATAATCCCATCATGAAATGAAATGAGAACAACTTATTTGTTACCCTAATATAATATATCATGGAGATTATATCGAAATAACTTCAACAGTGGCAAAACATGGAGTGGCAAAACATGGAGCGTGAAATTATCATAAAACTAATGTGAACTTTTTCGAACCCCATTGCTTGATTATTCTTACCCTTCCCTGGCTTAAGGTTACCAAGGCTTCAACTAAAACGGGCCAATTTTTACTGCCTATTTACAATTTTTTTTTGTTAGGGGTGGCTTAAGCCAGGGGAAGTCTGTACGTACTTCCGCCCCTGAACCCTAAAAAAAAATTAATGTGAACTTTGAAATTTATAAATATCCATTCTTTCTGTTGCGCATGAACCGAATTTCACGCTGATTTGTAGCTTGTATGACACGGTATGCATGAGCTTTACCTGCAGGCTGCATCTCTAAAATAACAAATTTGACGATTTAGCAGTACATGGTCGGCGACTCGGCATGAATTCATAAACGCGCTAGCATTAATCTAGACATATGAAGTGTGGAGTGTAGTCTGTAAACCTGCAGCAGTACATGGTCAGCATGAATTCATAAACGCGCTAGTATTAATCTAGACATAGTGAAGAAACAAAGGAAAAAAACTTTAAGTTCTCTTATTTTAGATATCAAGTTGTTATTACTTAGCTGGACTATCAATGTTGATTCGTTTAAAAATATTAAGCTTGATGATTTCGTTTTTGATTGGGTGAATTTGCTTAGGGAGTAGTTTGTTGTAAACTCTCTGTTCACCTCTCTTCTTGTATCTTTGGAGGGTGCTATCTTAGCACTCTTTCTTATTTATTTCAATCTTGCCTTTTTCAAAAAAAAAAAGTATTAATCTAGACATATGAAGTGTGGAGTGTAGAGTCTGTATACCCACTACTCTAAGGGGCTGTTTGGTAACCATTCTTTTAATTAATTATCAGCCCATAATCCATTATGCAGATTATAATGGATTCTATATGCGTTTGGTAACCATTATAATAATTGCTTATTTTAATCATAATTGAAAAAATCCATTATTTCCATAAATAAAAAAAAGTTGTTTTGAAAATTTATTATAATCAATTATTTTCTCTAAGGAACTCAAATTGAATTTTTCTTCTTATTTCTCTAAATTATCAAGAGAGAGACAAAAAACAACATAGGACTAAAAAAAATATCCCAAATCATTGTTTTTTCCTCTCCTTTTTGAGATCATCATTCTAAGATAATCAATTATCTAAAAGAAGTGTTTGGAAAAATTTATTTTTAAAATGATTATATTAAAATCATTTATCAAGTTATGATTATCTATAATCATAAATAGATAAGCGGCTGATCCAAAAATCAATCTTTTGTGGGAGTATATCGTGCGCGTCTTAAAAAGTGGCATACTTTTCAAATTGTATCACTTCGTAATTTTTCTTGTATGATTTCCTGCATATTGTGCATGAACTGGCATAATTTAAATGAGCCTCATCAACAATTTTATTTAGTCGATTCATTGATTTATGTATAAAGTCCATTCCGTTTTCTCATTGTTGGTCTTGGTGCAATTATAGGGTTTTAACTTTTTTCCCGGCTAACCAAACTAATGAGATGGTGGGGGAAACTGTGACCTCAAAAAGGTTAGCAAAGTTCTATATCATTCCTTCCTTAAACCCTCTTACTTAACAAGAATTGAACTGTTTTATACAGAGATTAGAGAACCTAAACTGCATAAGGGGCGGAGGGGTCTGGTACTTTTGATGAACTAGAGCAATGAGCCTCACATTCTTTCCATTTAATTAGTCAAACTCAAACAATTGAAAAAACTATCACAGAGGTGAGAGGTTGGCAGTTGCCAGTTGGTACCTTTTTTTCTAGGGTTGTGCTTGTCTGTGAGTAATAAATTAATATACTACTCCCTCCATCCCACTATTAAGTGACATATTTATTTTTATATTTTGTCCCACTATTAAGTAACCTATATCAATAAACAAGGAGATAATTCTAAAATTATCCTTTTAATTGATTATAAGAAATATAAGAAATATGCATAATTTGATAGGCATGTTTATATTCGCTACGTAGGTGTTTTAAAATGCTTTTCAATGGTATGAAGTTTGCGAACATCCGTGGTGTAGTTTGAGAGATAAATCATTTCAAAATTTCACTAATTATTATCCATAAGGGTATAATTATCCAAATATGCTTAAAAATACTCTTATCCCTTGTTTGCCTTAAAAATTATGCAAACTTGAACTAGGTCACTTAATAGTGGGACAGAGAGAGTATTATATAAGTTTACAAGAGATAGCATAAAAGGAATGTAAAGTATGCTAATTTCAGAGAGTGTCTTATTGCCATTTGATATCCGACTGAAAACTCAGTTTGGATAGTCATTATCTCTTTTCTTCTTATATAAATTGATCGGTGAAAAACCTCCCTCTTTTGTCTCCCCTCCTTTTTCTTCTTCCCTCTTGATCGGTGAAAAACCTCCCTCTTTTCTTCTTATATAAATTGCTGCTGGTTTAGCTTCATATTTTAGGTGCATTATTTGCATTCTCTTTGCCGAGTAATAGACAACAATATCACATTCGGTAACGCCATTGTTATATAAGTATTGTCCAACCTAGTTACATACAGATGCCTCTCTCCTCCAACTCTCTCTCTCCTCTAGAACCAAACCCTTTCTATCCTAAAAACACATTCAGACCGAGCCTTCCTGCTCAGATCTGGTCTAATGACCGGATCTGAGCAGGTTAATTAGTTTAGTTAATTTTTTTTCTTAAATTTGTTAGTTCTTATTTAGTTTCTTCAGGTTCTCGAGTTTCCATATTATTTTGCTCTTACTTTTCTCTTGTTTTCCTTTATCCATCAGCTCGACATTTACACGGAAGTTTTGGGTGATTTTTTTTTTTGGAAGTTCTGATTGCAGCTTGATTTGCTTATCCTAGATCGAATATTACATTTTCTCTTTTGATGATTTTCTCCTTGGGGTTTCTGTTTTTTTAACAGAGGCGGTTCATCTTAGAGTTATCGATTGATCAGATTAAAAAGAAATAAATTAATTCTTAAGCCTGATTGATGATTTATTTGGGGTTTTCATTGTATTTTCAGTGAGGGGTTCATCATTCAGGTGGTGTTTATTGTCGAATTGGTGCTGCTTTGTTGGTTTTCTTGAAATTCCATTATTCTTTTCTTCTATTTTTGATCAACATCTGTTGGAAATCACTGATTTCATCTATCAAGGTACATATTTATGTTATGGAAGAAGTGGCGACGATTTCCAGTTGGTGTTTGGTTGTAGAAGATGGTTAAGCTTCCGGAGGTGGATTTGAAGGAAGGTTCCGGCGGCGGCGTCGGAAGGGTCAAGAAGAGGCAGAGTTAGGGTTTGTGAAGGTCTCGCTTTTGGGATTCTTCTGGGCTCGGGTTTATCCATTTGTTTTCGGGTTTTCAACTTTTAGTTGGATAAGGCCTAAGGGGTTAATTTGTGATCTTTTTCTTGAACCATATTTTGGGGACTACTCAAAAATGGTTGGGGACTACTCTCCAACTTTAGGGGTGGATATTAAAAGTAATAATGAGTCACCCCTTATCTAAGTTTTTTTTTAATACCAAACTTGCCCTTATTAATTAAATTAGTGTAATGATTAGTGAGTTAATTAATGATTAGTGAGATTAAATTAATAAGTTGTTTTTTTTTCAAAAGAAGAATTATTGAGAGGGAGAAGAAGAAGATGAAGATGATAATGAAGATGAGGGTTTTGGAAGAAAAAAATTAAGATCTTTTTCTTTAAGAGCCACAACAAGAGTATGATGTTTTGGGTACTCACGGGTACTTCAAATTTAGTTAATGGTGCTTGAATTGGCCAAAACATTCCTAAAAATGAACAATTTACAAATTGATTTCGGTTTGGTTAAAAAGTTCGGTTACGACATCTGAAGAACAGTAGCCGAACTCACCTGCAGGTGTAGTTCGGTTAATATTTCTGAAAACATAGGTAGTCGAACTCAGCTTTAATGGAGTTTTTTCTTTCAGAGAAAAGTTCGGTTAGGAGAAGAAAAATTGCGACGTAACCGAACTAGGAGTTCGTCTAGGAAAAAAAATTTGCGACGTAACCAAACTCAATATGCTGGTTTTTCAAAGAAAAGTTCGGTTAGGAGAAAAAAATTGCAATGTAACCGAACTTTTTGTGGCGTAACCGAACTTTTTGCGACGTAACCGAACTACAAGTTCGGCTTGGACATTTTTTTCTCGACGTAACCGAATTGTTCTCTGAAAACAAAAACCTCCATTAAAGTTCGGTTAGGAGAAAAACTTGCAATGTAACCGAACTTTTTGCGACGTGCAGTTCGGTTTGGACATTTTTTTTTCTCGACGTAACCGAATTGTTCTCTGAGAACAAAAACCTCCATTAAAGTTGAGTTCGGCTAGTTCGACAAAATTTTTCACATAATTCCTAACCGAACTTCTCTCTGTAACTTCCATTTTCAACTCATTTTGATGATTACTTCTCATTTTTTCAACAAAAAACGAATGAAAAGTAATGGGTTTGTTATAATTTTGATTTTGATTTTGTTTTGTTAATGATTTAAATTAAGCTATATATAGAGGTGGCGGTGGTGGTGATTTGAGGTGGTCGGTGGTGGTCGGTGGTGGTAAGCGGCGGTGGTGATGGGAGGAGGTGGCTATATTTAAATAGGTGGTGTTGATGGGAGGAGGTGATTATATATATAGGTGAAGGGTAGGTTAGTCAATTTCCACACCTTAGGACACCCCTTATAAGTATAGGGTTGACATTCCTATCACAAAGTAGTCCCCCACCATTTTTGAGTAGTCCCAAAATATGGTTCTTTTTCTTTGGTCCATGGGGTGGGTTGTCTAAATATCAGGTAATTTGTACGGTGCTGTCACAAGTCTGTTTTACGGGCATTTCTTTAGCTTTTGTAATTTTTTTACATTAGCTTCGGGTTTCTATCTGGGTTCTACGTTTCAAAACGTCAGAAACACTTCCTTGGGGGTTTGTACTTGTACTCACCATTTCATCATTTATAAAAATTTTATTTACAGAGCAAAAAAAAAAAAAAAAAAATTGTCCACCAATGTTTGGGCCAATACATAAATCATTTCCACGGCTTGGATCTCACCCTTCATTCTTTCCTTGAACTAAGATTTACTGTGAGATAATAATTTTTTTCCCGACTAATTCCAATATTTATGATATTTGTTTTTTATCATTTTGATCAGTAAAGAATTTAGTGATGAGAAATTTCAAGTTCCGGTCATTGGTATCATCACTCGTTGACTTTAATTTTGTTAGCACCATATCGATTGGCCGATTAATTCCATTATATATTGACATGATAACAGCCAAAAGAGACAAGAAAAGTATATTGATGACCATTCGGATGATTTTAGACATTGCATTATTCCTATACAATTTGACAATACATATTAATTATTTGAAGATTTTGGTTGCACAAAAATGAATGACATGCTTTCATTAATTCAATTTTGAAAATTTATGGCATACAAAATAGATGCGATCGTGTTCTTCAACACAAAATGCATACGTGTGTATTAAGTGTATTTATTTCCCCCCTACTTCCTCCGTGATTGTCCCAATTTCATCACAACTGAACAGATTGTGTATCAGGTCTCAATGTCTCATGGCCTTTAACGGCTTCATATTAACTCAACTAAGTCTTCTTGTAATAAAAACCCAGTACTATTATGTAGATGTTTAGCATAATCAGATAAAAAGCCAACATAACAACACTCCAACAAGTTTCAGGTTTTCAATGCCAACTCTTGTTCCGCCATAGTTTCCAGTATCTAGTACGATTTATCTTCAATTACCATGCTTACTTCCATAACCACTGCCATATACAATCCCATCATGAAATGAAAAGAACTTATTTATTTTCCGATATGATAAAGTAGTCTCTTAGATTATTTTTTTCTGTTAATAAATAGTTCTCTTAGCTAGATATCATCTCATGGAAATTACATGCTACAGGGAAATGAATTCAACAACTGTAAAACACGGAGTGTGTGTGAAATATACGGGTAGCTAATGTGAACATTGAAAATAAAAATATAATTCTATGAATATTTAAGGTAGAACTTTGAAACTAGAAATATAATTTCATAAACTTCTAAAAAGTACAGTATCTGTTGCGACTTTGAAAATAATTTTAGCAATTAATATTTGCCAACATGAATCCTTCCTTTTTGTGGTATGAACTGAATTTCACACGGATTCGTAGATTGTACCGTACGTATTAAGCATGCGTGAGCATTAGCATGTAATTATTGATGGAAGAGCCATGGACAGATTAATTCACTCCTTGTTGGCCTATATATGTAACACATCCATTCCCTTATTGATTTGGTTGCATTTATATATGAACCTAAAGTTATGAGACAGCGATGTTGCAGTTGTTTCACTCCTTGTTGGCCTATTATAAACAAATGAGATGTTGGGGAAAACTGAATTTATGTAAACAAATGGATATGAAAGCACATTGATATTTTTCACATGGCACTACGGCAGTAATAAACAACAATAAGTCTGGTACAGTGATATCAGTAAGATTTCAATGGAATGTTTTCAATCTCATAACAGGTTAAGAATTTTGCATTAAAAGGCATTAGTTTCATAAGCAAGGAGGTTCAAGATTTCTGCAGATTCCTCAAATGGAATTGCTCCTTCAAAGAGATTTCTCGTGTCACACAATACGTAAAAAAACACAAAATTGGTTAAAAAGACCAAAATTAAAATTTCCTGGGAAGGACAATTAGATTTTGATACTGTTTAAATGGACAAAAATTTAAAAATAGGCAGGATGTAACCAGTTTCATCCAGCCCATTTTCAAATACTTTTTCTTATTTTTTAATTTACACAAGATGCATCCAGTTTCATCCTCGCTATTTTTTAAGTTTAAGCCAGGATGAATCCAGTTTCATCCTTGCTATTTTTTTGTGTCCATTTCACCCATAAAATTTTTTACTCGTCCATTTGAACCGTGTTTTAAATTTTTTTGGACAAATGACCCATTTTCCGTAAAAAAAACTTATAAATTTTATAATCTTGTGATATAGAATAAGAGGAGAAGAAGACACAAAGTAGAAGGAAAGAGAGAGAGAAATTCTTATTCATTAGTGTGTAGAATACAAGAGATTAGGCATCTATTTATATAGATAGAAGACTTGGTGTCCAAGATATGTAAACCCTAAACATAGACACGAAGGGTATCTTAGTAAATAAACAATAGTTTATAACACTCCCCCTGATGACCACTGTGGCTAAGTCATTACAAGCATACCAGGAAAACTCAAAGAGAAAAACATGAAATTGCATAAGCATGTAAAAACTCAAAACAAGTGTTGGACACGCATGATTTTGCCTCATTAAAACCTTTGACAAGGAAAACCCGGTGGGACAAAACCTTGACGAAGGAAAAAGAGTACAACGCGATAAAGTCCGGTGAATGCACCTTAATTTGATGATGGCGCTCCCCGATAAATACTTGATCCAATTGGCGTGCAAATCTTTGAGTCGAGACTTTCCAATTTTGAAGAACGAATTTCTTGAATACGAGAAGAGGATTTGTGCTTTCATGAAGATGTCGGATAGTTGATGAAGTCTTCATTTGTGTTGCACAAGCGATAATGCCTTCGATTACACTTTTGCGGAGTTTACATTCTTCTTCAACACATTGAGAACTTGTTTCATGGATTGTTAGCTTCCCGAGATGATTTGCGAGAAGTTGTTGATGTAATTTCTTCAACATAAAGCCAAGATGTAGATAAATTACCATAAGTGAACAAAATCAATTTGTGGTCATACCTTATGTGGATCGGAATGACATCCAAATTACTAAGGGATTGTTTTCTTGATTTGGCCTAACAAAATGACCTAGTTAATGGTGGAATCCACCAAATAACAAAAATTATACAACTCCCCTTGGATGACCACCATGTTGAATTAAATTGCCTCACTAAAAACCTTGCGAAGAAAAAACCCAATGGGAAAAAAATTTGGACAAAGTAAAAAGAGCATTAAAATATCAACATTTTGGAGAAAAACGTCAATGAGATGTTGCCTCGTTAAAACCTTGTCGGGGAAAACCACATGGGACAAAACCTGAAACCAAGGGAAAAGAGTACAACTTTTGACATATTTATCGATGCTAGCTCAACTACATGAGTTTTTCAAAAAAATAAGCATCAAAATAATTACTCTAATCTATCTTAAAGAAGAGTTTAAGCTAGCATAATTCTAACTGCAGATTTAAGAAAATAAATAAAAAAATAGAATTTATACTTCCAAAGCGTGGATTTTAGTGTTTTTAAGGACTCCTAAAGAGACCTATAAAGCTATCATCATCAAATAATTAATCCGGATTGTTGGTTTTGTACCAAATTTCTAAAAACACATAAAGGATTGTTAAACCTGACATAATCGAGTCAAATGGCTGCCATAATATAATTTGAATCCTAAAAGGATAACAAATTTGAATATGTTCCCAACCACATTTCTTGTGTAAATGCAATACGAGTCCTTCAAGGACTACCACGCCAAAAGCATCATGCATGGAGAACAAAAATTTATTGAATCAATCCTAGGGTCTGAGAAAAAATATAACCCTCAAATCGTTTTTTCAACGAAGAAATTTCTCATATAAAGACGGAATATGACTACACCAACCTGTAATTAATAGGCTTGGCATGTTTAAGGTGTTAAGTTTGGATCCAAAATTGCATCAATCAAGAAATTAATCCAACCTAACTTGGATTATATGTCAACCAATCACATATGTCGATTTTCTCTGCAGAGGGTTTCAAAACCACCATCATTTATTTCATTAGTTATTTTAAAGGAATATTCGACAATATATTAACTAATTACGATCCCACATAATTCTCAAGTGTATGCATATCTTGAAAAAAATAAGAATTGTTGTACCAGGCGCCCAGGCATTATAATCTCCTCATCTTCAAAAAGGAGATAATTACTTTTAGAATGTGAATCGTGTTTTTGGTACACTCAATTGGAGCACGCATTAGCCTATTATGGAATGCTACTTATTTTACTAGATGTGACTGGATCTTCCTCTTAAAGAGGTAAACTCTTATGCAAAAGAAAATATGATATTTCACGCCTAGTCAATGGCAGCCTTTTTTCAATTTGATCATGATGGTAGAGAAACTTATATAACATTCAAGTTAATTAACACCAAATTTTGCTGGTAGTGTATAGTCTCCCCCTGATTATGGCGGAAATATTTTCATCTTATAAAAACGAAAACAAATTTCGTAAAGTATTATCCGATTAATTCGAGGACATATACTTATAATTTCTGGATGTTAACAATACCAGGTGGGATAGTAGATACTGATTCCAAGAGCCATAAAAAAAAAATTATCCCAAAATTGTAATCTACTTGAGATACAAATTGAACATCAACCATGTATTTTATTAGTTACAGGAAAAATATACAAATAAAACTCCAAAATAATTTCATGACCTCAAGGATCAACGAGATAATGAACTAGAATGAAATTATGGCACTTCTTTATCAAAAGAAAATTATATCAAGATCGATATAGTCACAACAAGGACTAATGATATAGCTAACAAGCCGGGTGCGCACCCTTTGATCTTTAGTGTCCAATTCCAACTACAAGTGGAACTATTTCAAATTTTGGAGAATATTAAGATGAAAAAATAAAATAAAGATTGTTCAATATCCCTAGGGAATGCAACAATTCTTAATTTCATCGGTGTTTGCAATTCCGAATACCATAATAACGATATCTCATTCTAAAGTCGATAGAGAAAACCAATTTCAATTGGCTTATATGATTCTTTTTAAGAAAATAAAGAAATCATAATCGTTAATTAATTTTTGTAGAGCAAACCCAACTTTTTGTTGATGAAGATTTCTCTAGAGGAATAGAAATCAAAAGGAAATTGGCCAAAAATACTTATAATGCCAATTTTACTTCTCATTATAGAGAATTTATGAAGAAATCTAATACCGATTGGTAAAACGATATACCAAAATCATATCGGCGACTGGAAAAAAAAATGTCGTTTACTATGGAAAATCCATTGTGTGGTAAAAGAGTGGTTTCGGAAAAAAATAGAAACCAAATACGAATCACATGATCATTGTTCAATGGACAACGATACCAATATGAATTGGCCGGAGGTTTTTCAACCATGCACGTGATTCGTTACCACAAAAGTAATTAGATTTTGGTAACACCAATTTTGATAATTACAGTTTCATTAAAGGAATAGAAAGCGTAAAACCATCTTTTGATGGATTTTCTTTTCCTTTCTCTATATGAAAAGAATTAGAATAAAAGAAAAAAATAAAAGGATATTAAACTTATCCCTAAATAAATATACATAAAAAGAGAAACTGTATATATATGTAACAAAAATAAAAATAAAAATCAAGACAGAGAAATATAGATCAGTTATTATAGCTTACCGATTTGGCACCTTTAGATAATCACGACTAATATATGATAATATATGAGCCTGTTAATATACGACTATTATTGCATAGCCAATTAATTACTCCATAAGTGCTTGGGACACCGTTTACACTTGCAGTCGTAGAGTTTTAATGAAAAGCACCCTATGTATCCAAGTGAGATGAGCCGGTACATGAAAATACAAAAGAAAACAAAACTAAAGTTAGCTTGACTTGTATATATAATAACTTAAAATTAACCGACGGTTTAAAAAGTAGAAGGAAGGTTAAAGCCATGGAAAAGTATTTTTATGATCTCCATCTTGGTTTTGGTTTTGCTTCAACGGATATTTTAAAAATTTATATGTTCCGATGTGATTGCTCGGTGAGAGCTACGTCGCTGATAACGTCTTGTGATATAGAATAAGAGGAGAAGAAGACACAAAGTAGAAGGAAAGAGAGAGAGAAATTCTTATTCATTAGTGTGTAGAATACAAGAGATTAGGCATCTATTTATATAGATAGAAGACTTGGTGTCCAAGATATATAAACCCTAAACATAGACACGAAGGGTATCTTAGTAAATAAACAATAGTTTATAACATATAAGAATAAGAATTTTTTTTTTTTTTTTTGAGTAAATAAAAAATGACATGAAACTCATTTTAAACATACTCATTATAAATTTCGCCTTGCATGAAACTAGAGATTAGTTGTCGAGGCCTCTTTGTTAGCATATATTTACCTTATACATCATTGGGTAGACCGTGAAGACTCTACAAATAAAGAAGAGGTTAAGTGACCGTGCCTAAAATGAAGATAAAGTCAGAGAATATCCATATTATTATGTATAATCAATTTTCTAGATATTGTTACCTAGTCAAACAAAATATGAAGATATTATGTTATCTCCTAGGTTTAGTTAACTCTATAAATAAGAGTTCTAGTGCAAATGTAAACCTATCTCAGAATGTTCTGATGATCATGAATACAATTTCACCCTAAGGGGTTTTATCAGTGGACGTAGGCCAATAGTGCCGAACCACTTTAATTCTCATGTCTTCTTTATTTATGATTAATTCATCTTGTTTAATCGATGATCCGTCTCAATGATACCCATAATTTATTATGGTATCAGAGCGGGGAGATCCGCTCAGTTGCTTCCGCTTTTTTCTTTTTATTTTGGGATATCATTTTCATCGATCCATATCTTTGTGCAACACTAATAGTCAATATCAATCTATTTTCAAAGTTATTTTTATTTCTAATCAAAATAACATTTCATTCGTCTATGGATGCCTTTGATATCGATCCATAGTCAAACTTTTCTCAAACAATTTCCTTCGTGGAAAATCTTTTTTTTTTTTTCTGTTCATGGCGGTCTTCCAATTACACATGGTGTTTTTTTTTTTTTTTGTGTCCCAAATATGTCCGTGAAGACCGTCTCCGATATAAATCATTCTTGTTTTCATTATGATTTTGTTAATCAAAATTTGAATCCTAAATTTGGGTTCAACGTTATATTCCAGGATTTCAAATCTCTATGATTCGGGAAATCCTGCTTATTTATCTCACTGTCAACAATATCTCCAAATTAATATTTGGTCACAATATTTTGGAAACCAGTAAATCCAAAAATATTTTCCACATTTTCTAAAAGTGGAATTTCCATTTCAATTATATTTTTGGTTTTCTCATCGGTCACAGTCGCATGAGTTTTCAAACAGATTTGATTCCATCTGTTGTTTTCTTTTTATCAAACTCATTTCTTAATTTTATCTCATCATTGATGTTATTCTTCTTGATATCTTACCTTCTTATCAAGACTACTAAATCATCTCCGTATTCCATTTTCTGAATATGCGAAAATTCTCAAAAATATTATTTACTTTTATGAGATACATCAATTCAGTTCCAATAATATCTTTCCATGTTAGATATCTCCAAATTTCCAAAAACGTCTACATGACTTATTTTTCCGTCTTATTTTTCCCTTGCCATTCTTCACGGCAAGACTTAGCTTATATATCACAAAAAAATAAAAATGGTTGTGGTTTGCCTCTTTGGTCAACTAATCATATATATTTCTTTATTTTGTGAGGAATTCTTCACGTTTTGGCATCCGCAATTATAGCTTTTTGCTATATCTCATATTGTGATTTTGTTTAGTGCTCATGATACGATCCAGTTAAGCAATCTCTGTGTGCTTCTTTCATCATGATTTACTTTGGTGATGTCGTCCAAGATTGGCCCCGCCAAACATCCCGCTCTAATTTTTGAGCAAATATGGCGATACTACGTCGCTGGTTTATTGTCTTTTTTGTTGCAAGATTTTTTGTTTGTTTCTTCAACAAAGAAAGATCAATCTTTATCCCGGAAATTCATCATTTATTTTGGATAACTATCGATTATACATCAGATATTATTGTTATTGTTTCATCGTATCCCATTATAGAGAATCTTTGATCTCATTTTCGAAAACTAATTTTCATGTCCATAGCTGATTCTCATTATGGACCAACATAAAGTTTCTCGTATGGTTGGTTTTAGCAAACCAAGCCTATTGGCCAATCAAGCCAATTCTCAACGCACCATTTTTTATGTGTTGTAAAGATCATTTTGCTGCTTCATTTTTTGTCCAATGTGCCCAAAGATCAAGTGTATGTGGTCGATAATCGAAGTTCAAGTTACAAGACCGTTTTCCAGAGAAATTTCAAGTTGAACACTTCAAATAGTTCCGTGTCCAACTTGAGGGGGTTGTTAGAATATATTTACCTTATACATCATTGGGTAGACCGTGAAGACTCTACAAATAAAGAAGAGGTCAAGTGACCATGCCTAAAGTGAAGATAAAGTCAGAGAATATCCATATTATTATGTATAATCAATTTTCTAGATATTGTTACCTAGTCAAACAAAATATGAAGATATTATGTTATCTCCTAGGTTTAGTTAACTCTATAAATAAGAGTTCTAGTGCAAATGTAAACCTATCTCAGAATGTTCTGATGATCATGAATACAATTTCACCCTAAGGGGTTTTATCAGTGGATGTGGGCCAATAGTGCCGAACCACTTTAATTCTCATGTCTTCTTTATTTATGTTTAATTCATCTAGTTTAATCGATTATCCGTCTCAATGATACCCATAATTTATTACTCTTAGTCGACTGAATTTATACTGGGGCTGGACAACAATGTGAAACTCCGAGACTGGTTTTAGATTTTTTCTTCACAGTCTTTGATGAGGGGTGCGTGTTCTATCCGCTGATTGCTCCAATATTTGACATGTTTTATCTTCTATTACTGTACCTTGACTTCGCTTACTTCCGTAACCACTGCCGCATGTAATCCCATCATGAAATGAAATCAGAACAGCCTATTTATTTCCGGGAGTAGAAAAGAGTTACCTTACGAATTCAACATTGGCAACACATGGAGTCTGGAATTAACATGGAATTAATGTGAACTTTATAATATCATGAAACTAAAAATATAAATTCGTAAATTTCAAAAAGGTACTCCCTCCGTTCTTAAATAATAGGCTGGTTTCTATAAATAAATGTTTCAAAAAAATAGGTTGTTTCCTAATTGAGAAAGTCAAATGTTACTTTAGTTTTCTAGGACCACTTTTTTCTTAATTTCTTTTGATGACAAGTGTCATGTGGATCATTTCACTTTACTTCTTTTGCTGACAAATGTCATGGGGACCATTTCACTTCACTTCTTTTATTGACAAGTGTCGTGAAGACCACTTTCAATGATTAATCCTCTTAATTTCCTTAATTTTCTTTAAAAACAAAACCAGCTTATTAAAAAAGAACGGAGTGAGTACTATATTTGCTCTTGTGAAAAGTTAGTAATATGATATGCTCAGGTTGGGAATAAACTATGGTGAATTTGTCTTTTTGTTGTTGTGAATTTAAGAATGATTCGAGCCTTGTGTATTTCCCAAGATGTATCTTTCCTTTTTGTTATCTGAACCAAAATCTCACACTAATTTGTAGTTTCGATGACGGAATATAACATACCGATTAAGAGTATATAACATACTTTTTGTTGTTGTGAATTTAAGAGTGAGTACTACATCCTCATGTATATAACATACCGATTCCCTTGTAACCTCGTTGGTTTCGTTGCATAATTGATATTGTATTATTATTGGCTGTATACACAAATTAGATGTTGTGGGAAATTGTATTAAATAAATGAATGAATAAGAAGAAACCACACCCAACGAAAAGAAAATCATTCAAAGAAAAGAAAATCTTTAGTGAGAGATCATGACAAGAAATTACCAATAATCTGTTACTGATCAAAGTTTTATGTTCAATACAAATAAAGAAAAATACAAATAAAGAAAAAATATAAATAAAGAAAAATATCATGGATAAACACTCCAGAAAATTAGTGAATATGATAGGTGTCAATGTGAAGCTGGTGATCAATTTTGAAAACACCAAGTTCCATCACAATTAGCCAGCATTAGTACTCAACGAAACCGAAACCGAACTCGAACTCTTCACATAACTATGGAATGATAGTGAACTTGAATAGGCCTCGTCCTCATCTTCCATCAAAGTCGTAGACGTTTCATTCTTTGGATCATACAAAACCAAAGCCTTACTATAAGGCGAAGAGTTGTAACCAACCTCGAAGAGCATCTCTCCACTTTTTAAACACTTGATCCTTCTCAAGCACAATTTCCATACACCTTCTAGTGATGTCAGTTTCGGAATGCTGTAAATTTTAGTCCACGACTCTTTCTCTCCATAATCCATCATCAACCATACTTCAAAACCAAGGTTTCCACTGCTATAAAGCATGGAAAGACACCCATCCAACATACCAATACGTGTAGAGTCACGGGGATCCTCGAAATTCGAATTTTCTGGTGGTGAGAATCCTCTAACGAGCTCATCAGTCATATCTAAAGCAATTAACTCTTTGGACGAAGATGATGACTGCCAATGAAGTGCTCCATTACAGAACACTGCATACTGGGGATCGCATTCCGAAGGTAGTAGCCAAGGGATATTATGAGTTCGTTTGACTTGTTTCCATGAATCCGATTTAAGTGAATAGATCTGAGCTGCTGATAGGTTACTGTTTAAATCGGATGTAAAACATACGAACTTGTAATCGTCACTTTTCGAGTCATAACCAAACCCATATCCCATCTTTGGTAAGTATTCGTGTAAAGTATCATCGAATTCAAATCGATCAGGTGGACTTGGTATTCGTTTGCAGTCCCCAGTAGATGGGTTCCATAAACAAAAATCCACACCCTCTCGATCATTAATGTCTAAGCAAAGAAAGCCATTACAACAACCCACAAAAGCAGTTCTATAGTAACCATATTCAAAATCTGGGTGTGGGCAATGAATCCTCTCCATACCAGCTGTAGGATTAAATACAATGTAATCCATTGAGTTTTCAGTTTCGTATCCTCCCTGATCTCTCTCTATGCCAAATCCTATAACGTCAAGTAATGATGATGATGATGATAATGATTCGCAATCTATATGGTACATATTGTTGTCATATACAATCATGATATTGAAGTTAATTTGCATCATCTCAACAAGTTTAGGGTTATTATAAAAGACGCTCCAAGGTTTTGCAACACACCTGAATTTTAAGAGAGATTTGGGAGGTAACCTCGAATGGATTTCCTTGATAATATCTTTTGGCAAGTGCGGCATTAATGGATTTTCATTCATGGTTCCGTTCTCGTCCATCTTCAGATCTTCTTCCTCTTGTTCTCCTTCGTGTTTGAGTACTTGGCTGATCATGATCATATATTCCTTCCGTTTGTTGTACTTTTTATGTACAAAATAAATCTACATTCCTATATCAGTATATCTGAATCGGAAAAAGAAAACAAGTCAACGACGTGGATAAGAAAGAAAAATAACTCGACGCCACGACGTTTGCCACGTCAAAATCGCTGTCATTCAGCTGTCATGGAGCGGTTCAACGGAGACTCCCCCTTTCTAAACAAGTTTATTAGTTAAAAGACGAGGAAATCGAGTTTGTCTTTCCGAATCTCGATCTTTGGGCTATTGATTAATTTTGATAAGAGACATGCATGGTATTGGTAAGGCATTGATTCCGGATCTCCAGTACTTAATTTGTCAGTTCTCCCAAACTGCGACCGAACCAGGTTTCTATGTTCGGGTGGGCTAGAAACGTTTTTCCCACTGGTACTATGTCTTTCTTTTTTGCATATCAGGCTTCTCGTGAATTCTTCCCTAAGCACCATTCTTTGAGGTGGCTGCGGTTTAATTGTTACACAACTGATATTGTCCTTTTGGAATATTGCTTCGCCCTCGTGCCCTTTTCAATATATTTGTGTTTACGGAGGGAGAAAATCGAAAACCTAACCAACTAAGAAGTGATAATCTAGTTAAGTGGTGTAAATCAAAACCTAACCAACTAAGAAGTGATAATCTGGTTAAGAAGTATACTGTATACGCAGTGAACTATTGTTGGCGATTTTGGACCAAGGATGACTAATTAAGTAGACTTGAGGAAGTGGGGTTCGTTACTCTTCACACCCTTCCCTAGTTATTAACTAATATACATCAGCGGTCATAGAACTAAACAGAGTAAATTAAACAATGATTGACACACGGTTCATCTTCATGATGGGCTAATTCAAAAATCATACCTGGGTTAAATTTCATAAATATCGAGAATTACATGGACAAATTTGCTTCTCGGAAATTTTGGGGTGAGAATTACATGGACAAATTTGCTTCTCGGAAATTTTGGGGTGGGCTTGAGCCTGGGTAAGTGATGCATAGTGATGTTCCACTTATACCCTTGCTAACATCTTTCTCTCTTTTGCCCCCTTTCTTTGGCTTTATTTCTTGTTTATCCTTCACTTTTACTATATGTTTTGAAACCCTAGCTCTACTCCCCTCATGTTTTGTTTTAAGAGAGACTTGGTTAGAACCCTTGTTTTCCTTTTCCTTCAATCTTTCTCTTTGAGTTGAGTTGATGTGAGGAGATGCCTCAATAAACTTGTAGCTTCCAATTAATTTTGGGTAGAAGTTGTAAGTATTATAGAGAAGAACTTTGATATTTGTTTCTTCCTTATTCTAAGGGTAGAAGAAACTCAAATTGAAAGGTTAGTAATTCTATTTCATGGTGTTTTGATTCAATTTTACATTATTGTTGCAAGTAGAAGTTTCACTTTACATTAGTTGGTATCGAGCTTTGGTTTCTTTTTTGGGGAAATTGTGGAGAAGATTTTAATTATTAGCTTGGGGTTTGAATCTTTGTATGTGCTATTGTCAAATTGGGTTCATTCTCCTTGTGATTTCATTATGGCTCCAAGGAAAAGAGTTAATCAAGGTGAAATTTCTATGAAAGAAGAATTAGAGGTCTTTAAGCATGAAGTGTTTGATGAAATGCAACAAAGAATGGATACAAAATTTGAAGAATTTTTTTAAGATTTGGTAACTTCAATATCCATCAAGATCAATATAGAACTCAACATCATCATTATGAAGAAGAAGTAACGGATGAGGAGACCACTTCTTTTGATAGTCATGTCCATCAACAAGGGAGACGCCAAATGTTTGAAGAAAGACCGAGATACCACAATGTTACTACCTCAAACCGATGGGAAGGTGGACTCAAAGTTGATATTCCGAATTCCATGGGGGTTTAGCTCGGAAGAATTTGTTGATTGGTTAGCAACGGTTGAAGAAATCTTGGATTTCAAGGAAGTGCCCGAAAATAAGAAAGTTGGGTTGGTTGCAACACGACTTCGAGAAAGAGCCGGCGCTTGGTGGCAACAACTTAAACAAATGAGGTTGAGAAGAGGTCAAGCTAAAATTGAATCTTGGGAGAAGCTTAAGAAACATATGAGGCTTGCATTTCTACCCCATAATTATACAAGACTTATCTATCAACAACTTCAAAATCTTAGGCAAGGGTCCAAGTCAATTAATGACTACACCAAAGAGTTCTATCAATTGGTTGCAAGGAACGATATTAACGAAACGGAAGAACAACTTGTAGCAAGGTATATAGGAGGTTTGAGAATGCAATATCAAGACACTTTAAACTTATTTGATATTTATTCGTGTGGAAGCATATCAAAGGGCATTATCTTTGGAGAAGCAATACGCAAGGAGAGTTTCACATACCAATTGGTGTACTCACACTCAAGGAGGTGTTAAAAATACTACTTCTCCAATTCCAACTCCTCGAGCTCCAACTACTAACGTTCCATCAAAATCCAATACTTCTCAACAAGTCTTTCATGGTAAATGTAACAAGTGTGGAGACGAAGGACATAAAGCATATGATTGTAGGAAGAGTGATCGCCTGGGAAGAACTTACTTGTTCAAGGTGATGATGAAGGTGATGTACATTTGGATCTTATGGAGCCACTAGTATTTGATAGAAAACCCGAAGAAGAAGTGGAAGAGGATTTTCTCACCGGTGACCAAGGACCATGTTTGGTTGTATTGAGTAACTATTTTACTCCGAAACTCGATAAGGATCATCAATGGCTATGCCACAATATTTTTCAAACCACTTGCACAATTGGTGGGAAAGTTTG
This sequence comes from Papaver armeniacum, assembly GCA_023531295.1. Classification (NCBI taxonomy): domain Eukaryota; kingdom Viridiplantae; phylum Streptophyta; class Magnoliopsida; order Ranunculales; family Papaveraceae; genus Papaver; species Papaver armeniacum. The sequence continues at coordinate 351,521 of JAJJWW010009892.1, forward strand.
CAAGCTTGTGATTGATTAGGGGAGTTGTGAAAATATCGTTTAGAAGAAGTGGTTCGCAAGTTGAAGTTAGAGACAAAAGAACACCCTTCTCCATATTCTTTATCATGGCTTAACCAAGGAAGCGAGGTAAAGTCACTAAACGTTGTCTCATTAATTTTTCTATTAGTAACAAATATGTAGACAAAGTTTGGTGTGATGTTGTTTTGATGGATGCATGTCATTTACTTCTTGGGCGGCCTTGGCAATATGATCGGTTTGTGAATCATGATGGGAGAACAAACAACTATTCGTTCATGTGGAGCAATAAGAAGTTGACTCTTGTACCTAATCGTGAACTTATGCCTAAGCCACAAAATGGTGATGGTAAAAATCTACTTACTTATCACAAGTTCATAGAAGAGTTGGATGATTCGGAGGTTTTCTATATACTTCATGTTAAAGAATCTCCATCATATGATTTCGTGCCACCTCTAGTAAAGCCAATTATCGAAGAATTTCAAGATGTTTTTCCTACCGACTTACTAGGATGCATTACCACCGTTAAGAGATGTGCAACACCAAATTGATTTACTACCCGGTTCAAGTCTTCCCAACAAAGCCCACTACCGGATGAGTCCCAAAGAACATGAAGAATTACGTCGCCAAGTTGAAGAGCTTCTAGCCAAAGGTTTTATAAGACCAAGTCTTAGCCCTTGTGCGGTACCGGCCTTACTAGTACCAAGAAAGATGGTTCATGGCGTATGTGTGTGGATAGTAGGGCAATCAATAGAATCACATTGAAGTACCGATTTTCAATTCCTCGTTTGGATGACTTACTTGATCAATTAAGTGGAGCATGTGTTTTTAGCAAACTTGATTTTAAAAATGGATATTATCAAATTCGTATCAAAGTGGGAGATGAATGGAAGACCGCTTTCAAGACTAGAGACGGTTTGTATGAATGGATGGTTATGCCATTTGGGCTCTCAAATGCTCCGAGCACATTTATGCGAGTAATGAATCAAGCACTTGACCGTTGATTGGGAAGTGTGTGGTTGTTTACTTTGATGACATACTTGTTTATAGTCCCGATATGGAATCTCATATACGTCACCTCGTGAGGTCCTCATGATTTTGCGGACAACAATTTTATGCTACCTTGAAGAAGTGTGCATTCATGACCGATAAAATTTTGTTTCTTGGTTATGTGGTTAGTAAGGATGGGATTTCGGTAGATGAAGATAAAGTGGAATGCATAAGGAATTGGCCCAAGCCAAAACTTTGTTTGATATTCGAAGTTTTCATGGGTTAGCTTCTTTTTATCGTCGATTCATTGCAAACTTTAGCGGAATCATGGCTCCAATAACCGAATGCATGAAGGGTGGAAAGTATTCATGGACTCAAGAAGCGGACGAAGCCTTTGAATTGATGAAAATAAAGTTAAGTACATCTCCAATCTTAATATTACCAAATTTTGATAAACCATTTGAACTTCATTGTGATGCTTCTAAACTATGCATTGGGGCGGTTCTTAGTCAAGAAGGGAAACCGGTGGCATTCTATAGTGAAAAGTTAAATGGGGCACGACTTGCATATAGCACTTACAATGTTGAGTTTTATGCTATTGTCCAAGCACTCAAACATTGGCGACACTATCTTATTCACAAGGAGTTCATCTTATTTTCGGACCACATGGCATTGAAGCATATCAATTCTCAAGACAAGCTTTCTACTAGGCATGGTAAATGGGCTTCTTATTTGCAACAATTCACTTTTTCCATCAAGCACAAGTCGGGTGTACAAAACAAGGTAGCGGATGCCTTGAGTCGACGTACTTCCCTTCTTACACAAATGCGGGCTCGTATTTTGGGATTCGATGACATCCGAGAGCTTTTAAAAGTTGATACTTATTTTGGTCCTCTTATGGTTGATGAAAGGTTACTACGTAATGGTGATTATGTTATTTTCGATGGGTACCTTTACCGTAAAAATTGTCTTTGCATTCCGGAATCAAGCTTAAGGTTGAAAATTATTAAGGAGCTTCATGATGAGGGACATATGGGTACTACTCGTACTTGGAACTTGGTTTCAAGCTCATACTTTTGGCCGGGAATGTGGAAGGAGATTCATCGATATGTGAAGAGATGTCATATATGTCAAGTATCTAAAGGAACGGCCACTAATGCGGGATTATACATGCCACTTCCTATTCCTTCTCGTCCATGGGAAGATTTGAGCATGGATTTCATCTTGGGATTACCGCTCACTCAAAGAGGTATGGATTCAATATTTGTAGTGGTAGATCGTTTTTCCAAAATGTCTCATTTCATTGCTTGTAAAAAGACAACGGATGCGGTCATGGTAGCTCAACTCTTTTTTAAAGAGATTTACCGTTTACATGGTATTCCTTCTTCCATCGTCTCGGATAGAGATAGCCGTTTTGTGGGACACTTTTGGCGTACCTTATGGAAGTTGGTCAAGACCAATTTAAGTTTTAGCACCGCTTATCACCCTCAAACGGATGGACAAACCGAAGTGGTAAATCGCTCCCTAGGTAATCTTCTCCGTTGCTTGGTTGAGGAGAATTTGAAGACATGGGACCAAGTTTTATGTAAGGCGGAATTTGCTTACAACCATGCGGTGAACCGGAGTAGTGGGTATTCACCATTCATGGTAGTGTACGGGTTCAATCCACGAGTACCACTTGACTTGTCTTTAGTGCCGAATTTGAAAAAGCCAAATGCTAAGGCGGAAGACTTTGTTTCCCAAATCCACCTTATACATGAAAGTACCCGAAAGCATTTAGAAGCTTCATCAAGAAAATACAAGAACAAGGTTGATCAAAGGCGTCGTGTGGTTGAGTTTGAAGTAGGAGATCTTGTTTATGCGGTTCTTACTAAAGACACCGTTTCCCGTAGGTGAATACAACAAGCTCAAGGCAAGGAAGATTGGACCATTTCCAATTGAAGAAAAGATTAACGACAATGCCTATCGCCTCAACTTACCAAGCTCCATTCGCACACCATGATGTGTTTAACGTGAAGCATTTGGTTCCATATTGGGGTGACAATGCTATGGAAGCCGATATTGACAATTCGAGGGCGAATTTCTCTTATGTAGGGGAGGATGATGCATAGTGATGTTCCACTTATACCCTTGCTAACATCTTTCTCTCTTTTGCCCCCTTTCTTTGGCTTTATTTCTTGTTTATCCTTCACTTTTACTATATGTTTTGAAACCCTAGCTCTACTCCCCTCATGTTTTGTTTTAAGAGAGACTTGGTTAGAACCCTTATTTTCCTTTTCCTTCAATCTTTCTCTTTGAGTTGAGTTGATGTGAGGAGATGCCTCAATAAACTTGTAGCTTCCAATTAATTTTGGGTAGAAGTTGTAAGTATTATAGAGAAGAACTTTGATATTTGTTTCTTCCTTATTCTAAGGGTAGAAGAAACTCAAATTGAAAGGTTAGTAATTCTATTTCATGGTGTTTTGATTCAATTTTACATTATTGTTGCAAGTAGAAGTTTCACTTTACATTAGTAAGCCACCCCTAATACCGTCAGAATACCAAACGTGAAACGTTACCAGTATTCATAAGACTGAAACCGACATTGAAAATATTTTATTCTCTTGTTAATGAAAAACTAGGTAGCTGTCCGTGATTTGGATCAAACCTGATTCCACATTTAACGAATTATTCAAGTTCTAAAAATTAAATAGAAACAAAATTTGCTAACATTAGAAGCCACTTAGACTTGGCCAAGTTAAGTGCCAGGTCCTGGACCTATGTTGACCTAAGCTAAACCATTTGGCGCATGCTGAGTATGTCAGCGAGATATAGAAAATTGGAAGAACTTTCCGGAAGCGGATGTGAAGATACAAGAAAATTTACGAAAGATATTAGGTTACATGAGTTTTTATGAAGTCTTGATAATCTTACGGCTGAGAGGTGCCACCTTATTCATGCTCTCATGCAGTCAACCTTCTCACAACATGACTCTAAACTTAGAATCTTGGCACAATCTGATCGCTTGATTCTCGGAGGATGGAAACATATTTCAGGTTCCACAAACTTAGCAATTAATTCTTGATAATGTGATTCACAATATTGGGATCGATTGGACAACCTCGTGTCCTCAATCAGTGAAACCCACGATTATCTCGTGGATTATCTTCGAATTTTCCTGTCTTGCAAAAATGATATACCTCGACTTGCCACGATTATCTTCAATTTTCCTGTCGAACAAAAATGAATACATTAAACTGATTACTTAATTTGGAACCGAATGTACTAAATTACTATATGCCACTATTTCAAAAATAAATAAAAATACTATTATATGCCAGAGTGTGATGTTAGTGGAGCTCGTATAACCCCATTTCTTTGAATAGGGTGAAAGATGAGAACTCAATCGGATGTGTCGATCGGAAGTACTGTTTGGATCAGCTCACGGGACAAGGCCAGGTAGTGTCATGAGTTTGCGCAACACAAAATTGGTTAAAAAGACCAAAATCAAAAAAATTTTAAAATAAGCAGGATGTAACCAGTTTCATCCTGTCCATTTTCAAATATTTTTTCTTATTTTTATTTTTACAGGGATGCATCCAGGTTTCATCCTTGCTATTTTTTAAGTTTAAGCAGGATGAATCCAGTTTCATCCTTGCTATTTCTTTTTTGTCCATTTCACCCATAAAATTTTTTACTCGTCCATTTGAACCGTGTTTTAATTTTTTTTTGGACAAATGACTCATTTTCCGTTTGCCCAAGAACTGCACAAACATATACTAGTTTGTGCCACTGCACACACTGCTCCTTCGTTCCTTTTTTAGGAATTAAAGCAGTAAAGGTATTTTTAAGCGTACGATCAAGAAAACGTTTCTCATGAAGTTCAGTAAATATAGCCTCCAAATAATTCTTGAAAACCTCCCATAAAGACCGAATGAATCGAAAATCCCTGGAAAAACCATCTGGATTTGGACTTTATCCTTTAATGGCACTAAGTGACCTTATTTTCTTCGTAGCCGAAGTTGGGTTCCAATTTTCCCTTGTATCATGGATTGTTTGTCTGTTATTAGATGACTAGGGGGAGATATCGTGTTCGAACGAACCAAAGACGTACCTATTTCGTGTCAATAATTTGAGTCGTAATAAATTTTAGAATCTTGAAATCTATGTCCACTTAGAAGAATTATGTAGATCTGCAAATTTAATATAAACTGTGCATGTCAAAATTAGTACACTGTAACCTAAAAATTCGAATCAATAAAGTAATTTCTCTCTGAATCTCTATAATGTAAAAAATTAATTTTAATCAATATAGAAATTAATAAAACTAATGATTAAAGTAAGTAAAACAGGTAATCATTTTTTTTCCTCTTTAATTTTTTATTTTCACAACTTGGCATGACTATTAAAAAAAAAGAAGGGCAGATCCTATAATTCTTGTTATACTAAATCAAATTTTCTTCTATAAATGGAGATGTACTATGATCACATAAGTCCACCAGTAAAGTTTCGAAAGTCTTATCATAATGATGAAGATGGTTTCTAAGAGTTCCCTAGTCTGGTTGCTTCTCTTTGCAATGCTTGCTTTGTGCACCTGCACAGGTAAGTTCTCAACAGCTCTTTTTCTTTTTCAGAAAAAAAAAGGATGTATTGAAATACCAACTTCTGTTGTTGTTTATTTTTCCCAGCAGATCTTGAATCGCTAGCTATATCTATAATATAGGAGGAGTCTTATTTTCTGGTAATATTTTGTTTATGCAGAGAAGGTATCAGCCAATACATACTGTCCTGCGGGTAACCTTGAAGGTGTTTGGAGAGTGACTTACGCATCCCGATGTTATGATAATAAGGACTACGACAACTGCCCGCGATGGTGTCAAAATCGTGGCAGAACGTTCGCACAAAAATTCATAAAAGATGTACCACTTGGTTCGTATCAACATGATTGCGTTTGTTGTTGTAAAGGTGCCATACCTCAACCATCACCATCTCCACCACCACCATCACCCCCACTTCCATCTCCACCACCACCTCCTCCACCATCAGATCCACGAGATCTATGCTATCCCAGTGAGGTTTCTTTATCAACTATAGTGACAGATTGCTCCCTTTGTCCAGTGTGTAATTGTGGTGCAGGTGCAACTCTAGCACTTGAAGGGTGCATTGATAATTACTGCAGTTGTTGTTGCCTGCCTACACTTACATCAACGACTCCTGGTTCATCGTTACAGCTGCAGAGAGAATAATATTTTGGTAAAATTTGCACGCGTTCATTAGCTAGCTAGCTATAGCCAATGTGATTGTGATATTGATTTATGGGTTTAATCAAAATAAGCAACCTGTAGCGATCCATAATTTTCTATCTTCGACGGTTGTATTTGTATTAGTATCATAAAATGCTGGTGTTGATCTACAGATGTAGTAGACACACTAACTACTCATTTAATTGGTTTGTTAGTAGTTTGTGGAGTTCAATTAATATGATATTTATTTTTATAAGCCAATGACTAAATGCAACCTATGTTTGGGTTGAATACAACCCTCTTTACAAGGCAATGACTAAGTCAAGCAATATACATTTTCAATGCAATAAAGTGAAGTAGTGAACGTTTCTTTTTGTTAGAGCCAGAGACTGATTATATCACTCTGACTTCAATTCCACTCGTTGAGTTTTTTTTTTTTTTTCTGATGATAAAAGAAAAAAGGATGAATTTGGGACGAAAGAGATCACTGACGACAAGAGTATTCTCCAATTCTTATTATAGTAATCATTCACATCAATTGCATAGTAGTGATTGTTCAAAACTTGAACGTTTCGTTAGGGATCAGTGCAAATCCGGAAAGATTAAGAAGCTTGATGATGGTTTGAGATACTTTGATCAATTGATACTGCAAAAGCCATTACCATCTAACATTACGTTCTGTCATGTTCTGAGTTCGCTTTCGAAGATTAGATGTTATTTGGATGTGATAGTAATAGTCTTGTATAAGAAGATGAGTTTGGTTGGGATACAGCCCAATATATACACATTGAGCATTTTGACTAATTGTTGCTGTAAACTTGGAAAATAAGATCATGGGTTTTTTTTGCTTGGAGAGATTACCAAGAGAGGTCATCAGCCTGATGTTATCACATTCACTACACTGATTAAAGGGTTGTGTCTTCAAGGGAAGATTGATTCTGCATTCAAAGTGTTTGCTAAAATGACTCAAATAGGTATTCAACCTATTGAGGTTACATGTACTATTCTTATACACGGGCTTTGTTCAACTGGTCAACTGGGTCTTGCTCTGCAGCTAAAAAACAAGATGCCAAAATGGAATTGCAGACCAGATGTTTTTACGTATTGTGCAATAATTGGGAACACGGAAGATGCTTGGGGGATATTTAATTTGATGGACAAGATAAATATATAACCTGATCAGATTACTTATAATTCAATGATAGGTGGTCTATGTTTGGCAGGTAGGTTGCAAGATGCGGTGGAACTGTTTAACTTGATGGCAGATAGGGGCCTTGAACCGAATGTTATCAGTTGCAGTATATTAATTGATGGGTATTGCAAGAACCGTAAGTTGGATGAAGCTTTGCAGCTATTCAAGAAAATGAAACAAAAAAGGATTACAACCCTGTATAGTTACTTACACTATCCTATTAAGGGGACTATACAAGGATGGAAGAATGAAGACTGCTCAGAGGTTCGTCAATGAGATGCAATCTTTTGGTGTATCTCCAAATGAAGTTACATACAGTACAATTTTGGATGGTCTCTGAAAGAATGGGAAAATTTTGGAGGCAATAGAATTGTTTGAATCTTTGGAGGGTACTGGTATCTTAGCTAATGTTGAAATGTACACTATCCTTATTTATGGTTTGTGTCGGGCTGGGCGGTTGGAAGATGCAAGAAAACTGTTTAATGAGATTCCAGAAAAAGGATTACTTCCTAATGTAGTAACATACACCACGATGATTGCTGGCCTCTTCCATCACAGGATGTCCTTGGAGGCTAACAAATTAATCATCCAAATGGAAGAAAAAGGTTGTTTACCAGATTCTAGAACATACGATACCATCATCAAGGGTTTTCTTGAACAGAAGGAGACTAAGAAGGCGTTTCAATTTCTTCGGAAGATGCGTGAAAGAAAATTTGTGCTAAGTGATTCGGTTGTATCCTTACTAATGAATACACTCTCAGCAGTTGAACTGAAAAATCTCGTGCTATTTTTGTGAGGGGCATTTATGCGGCTTGATGTATTTAAATATGGTTCTTTCATCTTTGTATCTCCCAAGTTCTTGTTAATCTTTCTTTGCCTTAATCCAGTTATTCCTTGATTATACTTTTTGAAAGCAGCATAGTATGAAATTCTTGTTGAATATTCTCTTACTATCAGGAATTATTGAAGGCCTGGTATCATAGAAAAAGCCATCTACATAATTATTCGATTATTTCAAATTATTAGTCGCTGGTTTTGCTGAGTTCAGAATATGCTGAGATTCAGGTGAAGCAGGTCTGGAAGCTCTTATTAGCGTTCCTGTCATCCATTGTCGAGATGCATTTGGCATTGGTTTAAAGGCTGCAGAGAGACTTAATACTAAAGGAAAAACTATACCCGATTGGAAATTTGTTTGCTCTGGCCATAACCTTGTCGAAATCTGCATCTGTGGAGCATTCTTGTATACATGACGTTTGAGGACACTATGGTATGAGATGCAATAGCAAAGAAACTCAGTACAAAGCGCTAGCCATCTAAGTTGGGGTTGGTGCATATCGGGTCTTCCTCACATTTCAGTCAGATGTATCAAAAGATTCCAGTTTCCGATGAGACACTTGTGCATGAAACGTGTATTGTGTTCTACTTGATGAGTGTTAACGTGGCAGATTTGCCTTTGTTTCCGAAGGTTCTTCCCAATCCTATACTTCTACTCAAAAATGAAATGATGGTTGAAGAATGTGATGATGTTTAAGTTAGATCCTTTAATCCGATAATGTGTCTGTATATAAGAAATAGAATACCTTGTGTGGTTCCGAATGAGTACCAAGTGCAATAAACTTGCTCATCAGTGTTGTGTCTGCCTTACAGTTGGTTTTCTCGAGGATTACAAAGGAGTACTGCATTACATATTCGACAACAATAAACAATCTAATAAAATCATTCTAGGTTTCCTGTACAAATTAACTTCTACCAATGACCAAAAACATACTACCAAAACATACCTGTTGGATTTCACTGAGAACTTAGCAGGTATACACTTTTTTTTTTTTTTTTTTTTTTTTGTTGTGTAATGTTCAAATTCATTTGATGGTTTCGGCAGTGGCAGATCAGTTTCTGAAAAGAGTATAGTTGCCAACAGAATCTCATGCAGGCTTATTATCTGCGGTTTCATCTGCCTCTCTTTATCTGTAGGTCAGCAGACATATTGAGATATAATGAGATATCTTGACAAAGACAGATTGAGCAAGACTTATCCCTCGCGCAAAACATTGTGGGTTTCTAAGAATTTCATAAGGAGCTCACATGAAATTTTGTTCTAGAGATTGTGGAGGAGAAAAGGACATGGAGAAATGAAATGTAATGTCTCAGGCGGTAATCCTTTGTTTTATTTCAAGCTGTCTCTGTGTTTGTGATTCCGTGTCTTGTTAGAATAGCTTGTTTGAGTGTTAGCACTATACATGGTTGATTATCAAATTCATTGCAAACTTTGCTATGACAACATCCATTTTCACGGACGCCAGGTGTTCGCTAGTTTACAGATTAGTGTTCGAATGATGAAATTTTTTCCAATTCCCGTCCTTGAAGGATTGGTGTGAGGAATTTCTGCATTTTGATTCCTACACTGAAGCTATTGAAGATTCAAAGTTGGGATTTTGCAAAAGCTGATGGTTTACAACACTGTGCTCCCAAAATTCATGCACCAAGTCTCATGACGTTCACCTATGAAGCTGATGTTGCAAAAGAGTATGACTTGCTTAGCTTTCTTACACCGGTGGAAGTAGTTGTTCGCTAGGAACCCTCTTCCAAAATTACTTGTAAATGAAAAACATGGTGCAGAAATAATTCGGTTACTTCGAGCCCTTGCACATGTAAAATGTCCAACTGTCAATGATCTAACCCTACACGTATTCTTATAGTATTTAGTTTCATTGTTGTTTTCTACTTCTATGGTTTAATCTGACTCCTTATAAGTTACATACTCCCTCCTTCCTAATTAGATGAGCTACTTGTAGTTTGCACAAATTTTAAGGCAAAGAGTAAAGTGGAGTATATTTAAGTATTTTTTACAATTATATCCTTATGGGCAATAATTAGTAAAATTTAGAAACAATTTATCTCTTAAACTATACCACGATTTTTTATTTTTATTGAAAAACTTTATACCTAATATAAAAAACATTTTAAACTTATACAATTAAAAAAGTAACGACTATCAAATTATCTATTTGTGGACAAAACTAAAAACCAAGTAGCTCATCTTATAGGGAGGGGAAAAAATAATTCAATATTTTTACAATTATACCCATAATGATTATGGGCAATAATTTTAGAAACGATTAAACAAATTTATCCTTAAACTATATCTCAATCTAGGTTTTGGAAAAGATGGTGATTTTTTATAAACTTTATTGCTTACCATTGAAAAAATTTTAAAACACCTGTCTTTGTGTTTTTTTAATATTTTTTTGTATGACGACATTTTGATAAGTATATCAAATTATACATAATTCTTATAGAAAAAAAATAATCAATAAAAGGAGAAAAAAGGACTCCTTCTAATTCAAGAACTCCCAAACCTCGATTTTGCGGGGAAAAGGCGAAAAATATCCCCTTGGTTAGTGAAAACTGATGCATCTTTGGATGTATTTTTTATGATGTGGAAGATATTATGAATGATAAAATGTGGTGTAAAGAGATGATAAAGATTGAAAGATCTCTTCTTAAGGATTTTCTTATATTGAGCTCTCAAAGTTAAAAACCAAGTAGCCTGTGGTTGTTCGATTAGATTCGTAATTAGGGGACTCGAGAGGGAGTATTTGTTTCTAATGGCCTCATTCTTTTTCAAGTGCGTTGTTTTGTCTTTTCATTCTCCTTGTGATAAATAGGCTGTCTGCGCTGCAACCGATTTGTCACAAAATTTGCTGACATTTCATAATGTCAAAGTGTTGAACATATCTGACAGACGAACCACTGATCAAGGACTAATTGCTTTGCTCAAAGCAACACCTAATCTGGAATCACTCGTATGGTTAGAAATTAGAATTCCATACTGTTATTCCAAAATATTCAAAAAATCAGTGAGGCCCATTTTAACCTTATAAACTTTTATTATATTTTATTCATGTTGGTCCAGGCCCATTTTAACTACCTGTGTGCATTTTTGTTTGGTGATTACATATCACTCTTACTTGAATTCCATTCCAGTTCCACTCACTGAGTTTTTTATAAAAGAAAGCAGGATGAATTTGGGACGAAAGATATTATTGATGACAAGAGTATTCTCCCATTCATATTATCGTAATCATTCAAATCTAGTTCATAATGGTTCACAACTTGAACGTTTCGTGATGGATGAGTGTCAGTCTGGAAGGATTAAAAAGCTTGATGATGGTTTGAGATACTTTGATCTATTGATTTCAGAAAGACCATTGCCATCAAATATTACATTTAATCATTTATTAGGTTCATTATCGAAGATCAAGTGCTATTCGGATGTCATTTTGTTGTACAAGAAGATGAGTTTGGTTGGGATACAACCCAGTATTTATACATTCAACATTTTGATTAATTGCTGTTGTAGACTAAGAAAAGTGGATCATGGGTTTTGTTTGCTTGGAGAGATCATAAAGAGAGGTCATCATCCTAATGTTGTCACTTTCAATACACTGATCAAGGGCTTGTGCCTTCAAGGAAAGATTGATTCTGCATTCAAGTTGTTTGCCAAAATGACTGAAACAGGTATTCAACCTAATGTGGTCACATGTACTACTCTTATACACGGGCTTTGTTCAACTGGTCAACTGGGTCTTGCTCTTCAGTTAAAAAACAACATGTCTAAATGGAATTGCAGACCAACTGTTGTTTCGTATTCTGCCATCATAGATGCACTTTGTAAAGGAGGTCTAGTTGATGAAGCTTTGGTTCTCTTCTCTCAAATGCATAAAGATTTAAATGTTGTACCAAATGTAGTTGTGTACACTTCTTTGATATACGGACTTTGTAATTCAGGCCGCTTAAATGAGGCAAAGAGACTCTTTGACGAGATGGTTAGTAGAGGAATCTCTGCAGATGTAACGACATATACTTGTATGATTCATGGTCATTGCCTACATGGTCAGCAGGAAGAAGCAAGAAGATATTTTGATGAGATGATGCATCGGGGAATTTCACCAAATACAGTTACTTTTAGTATATTGATAGATTCACAATGTAAAGATGGGAACACGGAAGATGCTTGGGGGATATTTAAATTGATGGACAAGATAGATATAAAGCCTAATCAGATTACTTACAACTCCATGATTGACGGTCTGTGTTTGGCAGGTCGATTGCAAGATGCGGTCAAACTGTTTAACTTGATGGTAGATAGGGGACTTGAACCTAATGTTATCACTTGCAATATATTAATTAATGGGTACTGCAAGAATCGTAAGTTGGATGAAGCTTTGCAGCTATTCAAGAAAATGAAACAAAAAGGATTACAACCCTGTATAGTTACTTACACTATCCTATTAAGGGGACTATACAAGGATGGAAGAATGAAGACTGCTCAGAGGTTCTTCAATGAGATGCAATCTTTTGGTGTATCTCCAAATGAAGTCACATGCTGTACAATTTTGGATGGTCTCTGCAAGAATGGAAAATTGTGGAAGCAATGGAATTGCTCGAATCCATGGAGGGTACTGGTATCTTACCTAATGTTGAAATGTACACTATCCTTATTCATGGTTTGTGTCGGGCTGGGCAGTTGGAAGGTGCGATAAAACTGTTTAATGAGGTTCCAGAAAAAGGATTGGTTCCTAATGTAGTAACATATACCACAATGATTGCTGGATTCTTTCATTACATGATGTCCTTGGAGGCTAACAAATTAATCATCCAAATGGAAGAGAAAGGTTGTTTACCAGATTCTAGAACATATGATACCATCATCAAGGGTTTTCTTGAAGGGAAGGACACTGAGAAGGCATTACAATTTCTTCGCAAGATGCGTGAAAGAAAATTTGTACCAAGTGATTCTGTTGTATCCCTACTAATAAACACACTCTCAGCAGGTGAACTGAAAAATCTTCAGCTGTTTTTGTCAGACCTTGTAATTGGTGAAGGTAACAATGAATGAAAAACTTGAGGGGCATTTATGCGGCTTGATTTATTTTTAATATGGGTTTTTGTTTCTCTCAAGTTCTTATTAATCCTTCTTTGCATTAATCTAGTTCTTTCTGTCACAATGGTTGTGGTGTAGATATTACTTTATGAAAAGCATCATAGTATGAAATTCCGTTTTCTGGGTTTTGATACTCTTGTTGGAAATTCTCTGTTGGCCATGTAAAGTTTCAGGCTACTGCAGTGATTAGGGATATTGCTGTCGCTATGATAGGATGGAATTTTATTCCAGATGGCAATTAGAGAAGCTTGATATGGTACGTCTGCAGGTTTATTCTTGTACAATTTGATATTTTTATGGCCATCAGCATTGTTCTAAGCTGTTCAGCAGATGCTATTAATAGTATATCATGAGCCTGTAACATGCCGCTGTAGTCTCTTTACTTGGGCTTCTGATGCACTGCTCTATCTCTTGGATTTCACTTAGAACTTAACAGGTATGCACCTTTTTGTCGGTTTGCAATTTGTTATGTAATGTAAAAATTCATTTGTCGGTTTCGGCAGTGGCAGCTTAGTTTCTGAAAAGAGGATAGTTGTCAACTGAATCTCATGCAGGCACATCTGTGGTTTTTTGTCTGCCTCTCTTTGTCTGTAGGTTAGTAGACATGTTGAGATATCTTGACAAAAAGTAGATTAAGCAAGACTTTGTGCAATACGCTGTGGGTTTGCAACACTTTCATAAGAAGCATCATAGAAAATTTTGTTCTAGAGATTGTAGAGGAGAAAACAATATGGAGAAATCAAATGGAATGCGTCAGGCATTATTCCTCTGTTCATTGCAAGTGTTAGTGAGTTTGTATTCCGTGTCTTGTTAGAGTAGCTTTGTTTGAATGGTGCAGCGTGTTATTACTGTATGATTTAATATGCTTTGTCAAACTTTGCTATAACAACATTCATTTTTACAGACGCCATGGTCGAGGTCTTTGCTATACAACATTCAGTTTTCGTTACTTAACTCTCTTTCTCTTTAAGTTTCTGGTGTTAAGATTAAGATCAAAGTTTTTGTCGAGCAGAAAGTAGAAATCTAGCAGCCAGCACTCTATTTCTAAGGAGTTACTCTGCCCAAAATCTGTCTAAAAGGCACAAGAAGAGTGGATTGCTAAGCTAGTTGATAACATCTTTCAAAAGTAACTTCAAGTGAAATGCATCAAGGTCCGTCATTTCTGCAAATTCTGCTCAAACCAAAGCTTCTTCTCGTCTAATAGCTACTAGCACTGTTAGAAATCCCAAAGGCGGAAAGGTGACTTGGTGTTAGGATTAGTCTTCAATTATTTTGCGTTGCTGTATTTTACATTGCTGTTCCCAGTGTTCAATCACTAGTTACATTGCTGTATTTCGCATTCACTAGTTAGAGTGTGAACATAGGAAATTTTCTTGATAGAGAAAACGACTTCATCGACCCTAATTACGAGTGATTGGAGCCATTTGCCGTCCCATTAGTAACCATTTGTATCTGCAATTTGAGGACGATTTCAGTCGGTTGTTTAGTCCCTGTTTAAGTCGGATAGAAATCATTAATTTGCATATCAACCAGATTGGGTCTACAAATTTTTTTATCTTCTTAACAATTGTCTTAAATTTCAGCCAAACATTAAAATATTTGATTAACTTTCAGTCTTTCGAAATTTAAAGCACAATATGTGACCCTCTCAGTCTCAGCTGTATCTTGCTGTTTACTTATACTCACTGTACAAAAATGTAGTATTTCTGTGTTCCTTCCCCAGCCAAGCTGCACGTTGACCTGACACCACCAAGTGTGTACATACACAGTACTTGTTCCTTTGGTACTTTCGTATATAGATTGCGTGCCTTTTGGTCACTACAATGAGCCAGCTCCATTTACAGATGTATGTTTGTATTATTATTTTTTTACTTTTTCCTTTTTTTTTTTTTTTTTGGTAAAGTTTAAACTACTTCCACTGCAGGAAGAAAATGATACTTTCATTCTTATTAATTTTTTTCCTAAAATGATACTAAGGCCAAGCACTATGGTGGGTGTTATCCCTTCCCTATCCCTCATATGTAAGGGAGGAATAGCACAAGGAAGCCGGTCTCACTCTACACCAAATTCTGGGATTAGAAACAGAACGGAGCCGTTACTAAAACGGGTTGTAACGGCTCTTGCCTGTTGTAAAAGTGGGTGTTACATTTTTTTGTAACGGCAATGGAGCTGTTACGAATTTAGGTTGTAACGGCCTTAGTAACAGCTGTGAGCCGTTACGAATTGACACGTGGTAACAGCTCCGGGCCGTCAAGAATTTTTTTGTAAAAAAGATATTTTAGAGTAAAAAAAATATATATATAATAGATAAAGGGAGATATAATAGGTAAAAAATGAGTTTTAGTAAAAAAAAAAAAAGAGTGAAAAAAGGAAAGTTTTAAGGTAAAACTTTAAAAACCAGAAACGGCTACTCAGTTGTCGTGTAAAATGTTACGGCTACCGAGTAGCCGTAAAGCGTAAAAAAATACAGCTACTGAGTAGTCGTATGATTTCCCTTCCCTACAAGGCGGATCAGATGTGATCCTCCATGTAGGGAAAGTGAGGAATGTCCCTACTCATGTAGGGATATGGGAGACCATGGTGGATGGTTTTTGGGATTTTTCCCCACATATGAGGGACAGGGAAGGGATGAGGGAAACCATATTGCTAGGCCTAAAACAGCTAGCCAAATTGGCCATATGGATTTCTAGTAGAATAACTTCAGTTGCTGTTGCTTTTTTATAAAATATTTTTCTAAAATTTTTTTGTTGTTGCCTGGTACTTCTTTCAATGTTGCCATAAATCTAATAGAAAATTTATTGTTGTTGTCTAGTACTTCTTTCAATTTATTGTCGTTGGCTTCGCAATCCAATAGAGAGGCTTCGTATGGATTCATAGTGGCTAAAAAATTGGTTACGGGGTATCTTGATGTAATAGAAAATGTCTAAGTTACCCTTCATCTAAAATTGTTTACACCAAAGCAAAGTCTATACAAACTTGAACACTCAAATGAAAGTTTGTCTAACCAAACTATATACACAAAGTTTGCAACAACCAACAACTAGAGCTAAATAAAACAAGTTAAGAAAACATCATGCATGTTCTCTACACTTAGTGTTGCCAACTGAGACAACGGTCTCCCTCTTGCCTTCGATTAGATTTTTCCTTTGTCGCCGTAAACTACTACTTCGCTGCGAGGTCTCTTACTTGTAGTTTCATTTTATCTTTCACGAGTCTTGCTAGAATGACTATCACATGCATTTCCGACTGATGCATTAAGTTGCGCCTTGAGTGGACAACTTCTAGCGAAATGTAATCCTTTCAAATGAAGCATGCCCTATACTTTCGGGCTGAAGGGAATAGATCTTGATCCTTTGGATATTCATGCTTATGCTTACCTCTAACAGATTCTTCCTTTCATTCGGCCTTTCCATCACACCGTTGCACATCTTAAGGTGGTGTGCAATCATTAAGCCCTCTTACTACTCGAATGGTTAGACGAGTATACTAAACTTTGCGCTTATTGAGTTCAGCAGTGACCCAAGAACACGTGCCATAAAGAAATTAGAACATCTGGTCTTCTTTACTCATGCCACGCACTCCTTGCAACAATTCAAAGATGTTATCAGCATAGGCATGTCGTGTACCAGTCATTTTCATCATATACAAACTTTCTTTTTCTAACCAAGCACCATTAATTGCTCGACCAGGAATAGCCTCTCAGTCCTTCTTATTCATCTTTTCCCAAGATACTGGATTGGCATAACCAGGATCTTCATCTTCTTGCAGCATAGTTTTCCACCAAACCTTAGCATCACCACCTAGGTATTTCCCATTTGCCTGCAAGAGTTACCATTTGTTTTTCCCTGATTCCATTCGCTTTAAAGTATGCCTCAACGTAATACAATAAATTCTCAATTTCTCTAGCATTTATGGAACTCGTGCAACTCGACTTCCCCTTTCACATTTGCCCCTGCAAATGTGATATCATTAATTTGCCTGTGAAGGCTTGCCATTTCCTCGGACATTAGCTTCACATGGCATGTTAGTATAGACTTCACGTCATTGAATTTCCCCTTTAATTCAGTAACCTAAGCGGTTGGTTTCACAATACAACAAGGATGCATCATACACCTTATCTTCCACTGCACCTACCTTATCATCGAATTCTTTTAACCAATATGATGTTCTTTCTTCAAATAATTTTAGCTTGCCATTTTCTTCAGGAATTAGAGGAATATCAAGGCCATTACAACCCATTTCAATGGTTTAATTATAACCAAGATCATAGTGTCATTAGAACTCATTTCTAATATAATTAACCTGAATATAATGTAACAATTACATGCCTAGCATTTTTAGGGGCGACCTCAAAAGAATTAGGGGCAACACAGAAGACAAAAACGGGTCACCCAAACTTAAAATGAAGCTATCCCTTATCTCCCACTTTTTTTAATAGCCAAACTACCCTTCATGGTCGGTAGTTTAGTTTACAATCGGGAGAAACTACACAGAATCGGTAGTTAAGTTTACCATCGGGAGAACATCATGAAATTTTTTAGTGGCCAAACTACCCAGAATCGGTAGATAATGGGTTACATCATCTAACGATTATAAACTACTTAGCCAAAATATATCTATAATCGGTAGACAATGACATTAATTGCTTCCGTTTACAATGTAGCCCCAAAATTGGATTGTGTCAAAATTCTTAAATTTTCGAATTCTCTACACAAACATAATCGGTAGTAAATGTATTTTATTTAACTTCCGATTACAATCAGTAAAAAGTGAACTAAAATAATCAGTAGTAAATGAAGTTCGTTTAACTTCCCGATTACAAAGTAGTCCCAAAATTACATTTTGCCAAAATTCTTAAGTTTTCAAATTCTCTACACAAACATAATCGGTAGTTTCATTATGTTCTTTATCTACCGATTGTGGTAGTAGTCCCAAATTCAAAATTTTCAAAAACCAATGGAATTTTGAATTTCTCTATTTTCACAATCGGTAGTTTCGTGATGTTTATTATCTACCGATTGTTTAATCGGTAGTTTCATGATGTTAATTTTCTACCGATTGTGGTAGTAGCCCCAAATTCAAAATTTTCAAAAACCAATGGAATTTGGAATTTCTCTATTTTCTCAATCGGCAATTTCGTGATGTTTATTATCTACCGATTATGATAGTAGCCCCAAATTTCAAATTTCTCAACTTTTACAATCGGTAGTTTCGTGATGTTCACAATCGTCACAATCTACCGATTTGGTAGTATCCCCAAATTCAATTTTTGTAAAACAAACGAAACTTGATTTCTCTAATTTCACAATCGGTTGTTGTGTGATGTTTATTATATATCGATTCTGATAGTAGCCCCAAATTTATTTTTCTCAAAACAAAGAAAAGAAGAGAAGAACACAATCATAATCGGTTGCTAAAACCAATCCTAAACTACCGATTATAGAAATCATAATCGGTTGCTAAAATCAATCCTAAACTATCAATTATGAAGGGTATTTAGGTGTTCTTCGAACCATTAAGACATCCCATAACCTTGTCTATGGGTTGGGAATAAAAAAGTTGCCCCTAATTCTTTTGGGGTCGCCCCGAAAAATGCCAGGATTACTTGCTCAAACACATATATCATAAAATAGAAAGAAATACCTATGTATTATCCAACAAATACACTCAAACTATGTACCAAAATACATCTCTGATAACCGAATTCGAATTGCTCGCAAATGCACTTAATTTGCAAATTTGTGGCACGAATGTTACCCGGCAGTAATGTTGGCCAGTGAATTAAGCTTCACACATGATTACTTTAGCCTCATACTCTTAACAATAGCTCTGCTCAAGCTTTACAGCAGAATACTTTAACCTTTCCTCTTCTTATATTTTCTTCTCGAATGTTTACCATAAAGCATTCATACATCGCCATACATTCAATACAATTAGTATACCAAGAACACATAGAACATAACATAATTAACCCATATGTTGCATCAAAACTTGCCCATTTAGGGACTCACATAGGCTTATTCCTCTTGAATTAAGCCTTAATTTACCTTACCAAAACTCTCACAGCCTGAGTCTCACAATATCCTATGCAAGCCTACTGATTTTCTAATGCCTTTAAATTAGTTATACAGTCATTACAATGGCAAAAAAACGTGCACAAATGATGCACATGCATTGGACAACTATTTGTCCAATATGGCAGTTCCATAACCGTCAACAACGGAGCATACCAGACCGTTTCTTTGCTAACTCGATCCAGCCTTCAACACCTGTTTCAAAACATTTATGAACACTCCCAATGAATATAACTCCTTTAATTTATAACCGTTCTTCCTTGTCTCGCATCATTGGCATGCTTGTAAATCCAATAATAAACTTATAACAGTCACTTCATGTTTGGACACTATTGCGCATCTACGCCATGACCTTGAGATGAACTTGATTGGACGCCTAAGCTAAGCCAAACTCATGCCAAAATTCCTTCCAACTAATGCTAGTAAAGCACCATGCATCATATGTGTCAGAAGCTTTAATTTGACAATTGCTAAACAATAATGATGGATACGCTTGCACCACTAACTTGCATGCACTTTCCAAGATTTTGCCATCATTGGTCTTCATTGTATATACCTGGTTATGCAGTGTTGAGCCTTCATGGTACGCCATTGAGCATGCCAGTAACAGATGTACACCCTTCTCCAAAGGGTTTCAACCCTTTCAGCTGGGACATCTTTACGTCGGATTATTATGGCCGAATCAGCTGAATTTGAGTTACACTATGTT
Organism: Papaver armeniacum; assembly: GCA_023531295.1. Taxonomy (NCBI): domain Eukaryota; kingdom Viridiplantae; phylum Streptophyta; class Magnoliopsida; order Ranunculales; family Papaveraceae; genus Papaver; species Papaver armeniacum. Next base: position 371,667 of record JAJJWW010009892.1, read on the forward strand.
TGTTTTAATGCTTTAATTCAGCAATGTCGGCTTGACTAATTTATAAACTTTTAAGTACTTAAGTCATACCGTTTCTAATAGTTGTGGAACATCAGTTATTGGTTCTAGGTTCAAGATTCCGAGCGCGTTATAAATAAAAAATATTATCTTCCAAATTGTTTCCAATAGTTCTGGAACATCAGTTATTGGTTCTAGGTTCAAGATTCCGAGCACGTCGTAAATAAAAAATATTATCTTTTCACTGAAGTCAATTGGACTGCACAGGTTATAAAATCAGATTTGGACCGATGAATTTTTTAATTTTCAGCGAGGCTATTTCCATTATAACTTGAATCTGGATTTCTGACTTACAAGTTCATTTCGATATAGAACTACCCAAATTTATGAAGGAACGCCTTCTGGGATGCACTTCCTTTACAGCTTTTTAACTTGGTGTGGTTATACTTCCATTATTGTTCAGTATGAAATTATATCACAAATTATGTACATTATTGTATTTTTCAACCACTAGTTAGAGTGGGAACATTGAAAATATTCTTGATTGAGAAAAGGACTTCTTCGACCCTAATCACGAGTGATAGGAACCTTGGACGTCCCATTTGGAACCACTTGTACCTCCAATTTGTGGACAATTTCAGTCGGTTGTTTAGTCACTGTTAAGTTAGTTAGAAATCATTAATTTGCATATCAACCAAGTTGGGTCTTCAAATTTTGTGTTGATATCTTCTTAACAAGTGTCTTAAATTTCAGCCAAACATTAATATTTTCAATCTCAATTAAAAGCTCTTGACTTTACATCATCTTTCTAAATTGAAGGCACAATCTTCTCATGTGATCCTCTCAGCTGTTTACTTACTCTGTGCCTTCCCCAGCTGCACGTTGACCAGACACCACCCAAATGTGTACATTGCACATTACTTGTCCGTATATAGCCGTAACCTTTTGGCGTGTAAGTGTTAATCTTGAACTCGTAGTGGCCTCGACAGCTAGACTTTCTTGATCCAACACCATAGAAAATCTCAATTTTAAATCATTGGGGGAGGAGTAGAATTACATCTCCACTTTATATTACACCGATTATGAGGACAATTACAAGAATCAGATTTTGTTAATTGCATTTGCCTTAGAATTTATTGCCATATACGGACCTTTCCCAATGCTGCTAATAGGGGTACCAAAATGCTTATGGGGTGTACCAAAAATCATATGTAAGATAAAACATTTCATATTCTCACTGCTAAGAGAGTTGTACATCCCAAGCAAACTTGGTACTCCCATTAGCAGCCATGATTTTCTTTTCATTTTTATTTGTAGACAAAAAGTTTATGCTTAATCTGTGAGGCTACCATTCTATCCACATATCATCAATTCTTGTAATCCATCATCAATTTGTTCAGCTTCTTGTTACCAATTCTTTGTTCAAAGATCCCCAAATCTTCATAGCTGTTAAACACAAGAAAGAATTAAAGTAGAGTGTAAGCAACAGTGTACCAGTGGAGGAGGCATCAAAATTTTAATGATCCTGCACTGTTAAAGATAAAACCCAAATTTAATATTGCATTTGGTCATGCCATGACACCACCACTAACCTTGTAGCAGCTGATAAAGTTGCCGGCGTTAACATTTTTGCAAACTCAACGGCATCATCAGGCCGGTTAATGACATGATTAAAGCATAAGTATCGTCCGTAAGACGAAATATCTTCAAACACACAGATATGAGCATCCACTAAGAATTTCAGGTCCACAGTTACTAATACACCATCTTCATACATCTCAGCTGCCCCTTTCAAATAAGACGTCTTCGTTGAAATTTCTGGTCCTACTAAGAATCCTGCATTGATGCTCACCATGTTTACTCCTCTGTCCATTGCCAATGCCCAGGCTGTTTTCTCTGCTAGCGTCTTTGACAGTCCATGCCACAGCTGTAACAACAAATTAACCATGGGGAACATACATTATTACCATTTATTTCTGAAATTACCGACTACGTCTGATTGATAACATGTTTAATTTATACCTTGAATTTTTTACAGAAATTGACATCACTCCAATTCCGTTCGGAGAGTTCGTCGGTGGATTTATGGTCTTTCTTGGATTTGATGATGATTCCCTTGAAGAGAAATGTTCTCCCCGGGGCCAATATATATAAAACCTTCATAATATTTTTTGTCATTACAACCAAAGTAAAGGGAGATAATCTCCGAATGGTAAATAAGGCAACAGGATAATATAATATCTATTACACCCCCTTAGTTTGAGCGGGAGAGGAACAAACACTAAGAATAGAACGAAAACAAATAAATAACTGACGAGAAAGCCCCTTGGTGAAGATGTCGGCATCTTTGGTTCTCGAGAGGGGCGTGTAAGACTTGAATGGCACCAATACGGACTCGTTCACGAACAAAATGTATATCAATCTCCACATGTATGGTGCGCGATGTTGAACAGGATCTCCGGACATATATATCGCACTTACATTGTCACAAGTAAACAATGGTAGCACGTCGTAGAGGTAGATGGAGCTCTAGAAGAAGGTTGCGAAGCCATGTTGTCTCAAAGAACCGCATTTGCTACTCCCGTATTCCGCCCAAGACCTTTGGATCGAGAGACTGTTGCTTGTCGCTTGGAGGACCGGGTGATGAGATTGTCACCAAGAAAAACACAAAAGCAGGATGTCGATCGTCGAGAGTCGGGACACCCACCCAAGACGATCGAGTGTGTTAAGCCGAAATAGTGGAAACCGAGAGAAGCAGTCCGTGGTTGATAGTGCCCTGAAGATAGCGAAGGATTCGCTTGAGGGCATGCATGTGAGGCTCACGAGGGTCATGCATAAATAGATATACCTGTTGAACTGCGTATGCAATGTCTGGCCGAGTAAAGGTGAGGTACTGAAGAGCACCTGCTAGGCTTCTATATAGAGTAGGATCCAAAAATGCTGGACCAGAGCTGGCATTGAGCTTGAAATCTGTGTCGACCGGAGTAGCCACTGGATTACATTTTGTCATGGAGGCACGCGCGATGATGTCCTGTGCATATAATGACTGAGACAAAAATAATCCTGAGGATGAACAAGTAACTGTAATGCCCAGAAAATGATGTAGTGGACCAAGATCAGACATAGCAAACTCTCTCTTCATCAAGTCAATGAAGCGGCACAGGAGAGCATCAGTAGAGGCAGTCAAAATAATGTCATCAACATATAAAAGTAAGTATGCCGTTTCGGATCCTGATTGGTAAACAAAAAGTGAGGGATCACATACACTACCGCGGAAACCACAACTTCTGATGAACTTGGAAAATCTCTGAAACCATGCCCGGGGAGCCTTCTTGAGGCCATAGAGAGATCTACGTAATCTACATACGTGAACCGGGTGATCGGGGTCAACAAATCACGGAGGATGATGCATATAGACTGTCTCGGTTAGATCACCATGAAGAAAAGCATTCTTGACATCTAGTTGATGTATGGGCCAAGATCGTGATGTAGCAATAATGAGAACCGTACGAATAGTAGCAGGTTTAACAACTGGACTAAACGTTTCAAAACAATCAACTCCAACTTGTTGAGATTTGACATTGGCAACAAGACGAGCCTTGTGTCATTTGTAAGGATCCATCGACATTATATTTATGGCCAAATGACCACATGGAACGAATAACATGAGCATCATGTGGTCGTGGTACAAGTTCCCAAGTATTAGTTTTCAACATAGCATTGTACTCGTCTTTCATGGCAAACATTCCGGTTTATGTCTCTAAGAGCATATAGGTGAGAACGAGGAAGAGGAGAGATATGACGAAGGGTTTGGACATGAAGATTAAGACGATTTATAGGGCGAAAAATACCACGAGAGGCACGAGTGGTAGGTCTAGAAGGTGCTATAGGTATGGGAGGAGGCGAAGGTGCTGTGGTTGAGGGTGATACTGTAGTTGGAGTGGTAGTTGGATTTGAGGTGGGGGGACGAATTTCTGTGGAGGGGTGAGTGTAAGCAGGAGGTGGACGGTGGTCTGTAGTGGGAGTGGAATAAGGTGGACGGTGGTCTGTGGTGGGATTGGAGGGAGTGGGACGGTCATCTGGAGGAGGGAGAGTGGAAGCATGAGGTGGCACGGTGATGTGCTGGGAAGGAGTGGGAGTGAGAGTGGGGACAGGGGTAGAAACATCAGTGGGCTGCAATAATTTTCTGTGCTGGGAAGGAGGAGACAGAGAGGAAGGTAAAGGGGTGGAAGTTGAATGGTTTGTGGTCGGACGTCTGTGAGGTGGTGTGTAGAGCTGTGGAATAGGATTGGTAGAAGGCGGATTATAGGAAATGTAGGGGGAATAAAGAGGAGAAGAAGATGATTCATTTTCGAACGGTGTTGGAGGATCGGTGAAGGGAAAGACGTTCTCGTCAAAGGTTACATGACGGGAAATGATGATTTTGTTTGTAGTAAGATCAAGAAAGCGGTATCCACGGTGGTTGGGAGGAAAACCAAGGAAGACACATTTAGTGGAACGGGGGGGAAGTTTATGAGGAGTTGTAGAGGAGAGATTGGGATAACAAAGGCAACCAAACGTACGAATATGGTCATATGTTGGTTGGCGTTGATAGAGAATAGACATAGGAGAGGAAAAATTTAGGATTTTTGTGGGAAGAATATTATGAAGATAAACAGCCATTAGGAGAGAATAGACCCAAAATTTTGGTAGAATGGAAGCGTGGGACATAAGGGTGCGGGTGATATCGTTGACACGGCGAATCATGCGTTCGGCCTTGCCATTTTGAGAGGAAGTTTGGGGGCAAGAGAAGCGAAAAACTAGACCATTATTACGAGCAAAATTGTGAAAAGAAGAGTTGTCAAATTCACGTCCCATGTCGCATTGAAAACTTTTTATTGGACGCTCAAATTGGGTTTGAACAAGAGAACGAAATTCCAAAAACTTGTCATAGACTTGGGATTTAAATTTTAAAGGATAAACCCAAAGATAGTTGGTGAAATCATCCAGTAAGATAAGATAATAACGAAAACCGGTATCAACATGTAATGGAGAGGTCCATAAATCACTGTGAATGATATCAAATGGAGCAAAAGTATTGGAATTTGATTCATAAAAAGGTAATCGAACATGTTTACTAACTTGACATGAATGACAAAGTTTAGAATGTTGATTCTTATTACAATTAATAGAATTATTGGTACGAAGAACATCTAAAATAGCCTTGCCGGGGTGACCAAGGCGGCTGTGCCAAATATCTGGCGAAAAAACAGCAAGAGAAATAGGGGAGGACTGGGACGGTGTTTGTGATGGCACGTCATAGTTGGTGATAGGGTAGAGCTCCCCGGAACTATTACATCGAAGGATAATCTTCCTCGAACTCAGATCCTTCACAGAAAAACCAGAGGGGTCAAACTCAACAGACACATGGTTGTCAGTAGTGAATTTACGAACAGAAACCAAGTTTTTGATAATATCAGGAACAACAAGGGTATTTTTGAGTTGAAGAGTACGAGAAGGAAGAGTAATGAACTTAGTACCACTAGCAGTAACTGGAATACTATTGCCATTGCCAACTAAAATAGACCGTACATTGCTGGAATTGAAAACTTTAGGAGTTTTGAAAGAGTAAAACAAAGCAGAACAATCTTTCAAAGCATTGATAATACTTTCGTAATCAAAAGGATCCGTTTCAAATATCTTCAATTTCTTATTGTTTAGACAATTAGCTAGTCCTTGTAATGGCTGCAAATTACCTGTACGTGCACCAATAAATACAAAAACATAATCAATAATTTTAATAAAAACAAGAAAAGTTAGAGATGAAACCCAGATTAAGAGACTAATTACCATAGATAGAGACGGCAGCATGAACGATATAATTCCTTTGAAGTAGAGATTCAACTAAGCTTGAACCTAGTCTTCCTGATGCATCCATCACACATACCCTTTTTGGTTCTTCTTCTTCTTCATGAATTACAGCTGCTGGAGACATTTTTTCTTCTTGTTTTTGAGAGAGAGCGAGAAAGTGTAAGTTGTTTGAGAAAATAATAAAAAAATGTGCGTTATTTGGAAGAGGTGCGACTGAGTTGGTATTTTAAAGGAAGAGAAAGCGAATTCAAAGTGTGCGAGGGTGAAGTAGAAGTATTACTAGTTGATAGGTGGGAGGTGGTTGTTGCTAAAACTAGATGAAGACCTCCCAACGACCTATTAAAAAAAACTACTACAAAAACTCTCTGCAGCTATTATGAAATGAGTTCTCATTTGACTTTCTTGGGATTTTGAGGAGGAAATCAAGAGAGAAAGAGGAGTTAATGAACTTCCAACTGTTTTCTTTTTCCCTTTCATTGGTCAATTACGTGTACAACTCGATCTCTAGAAACATCCCTAATCTGTTTGTTAAAGCATCTCCAATGCTAGAGGTCAAGGTCATCCTATGTGGAGGTGTTATTTATACCTTTTGGTGGTGGGTCATTCACTACATGACAAAAAAAAATATTAAAAATAACACTCTCTATCTAAATTTCATCTCCAATCTCCAAGGTACTATCTTACATTTTTTATTTAAATCAAGAGACAAAAGATGATTTGGACTTAAGACCTAGGGTCATGAAGAAAGTCTTACTTCCACTTTCTTCTTTATCCCCAATAAGCCATGTCATCTTTTTCTATGACCCCCACCCTTGCATTGGAGATAAAACTTTGGTGCAAAAAAGTCTTAAATCCTAGGTGTCATACTAATTTAAGACCTTTACCCCTTGCATTGGAGATGCTCTTAGAGTGTTTTGGTTTTTGCAATTTTGAGTAATCGAGAACGTCATCGGTGATGTTTCTCCACTACCGAAAATTTGGTATTGATCACTATTCCTATCATATTTTTATATTTGGTTAAGTTTTTTCCTTTTGAAGCATATTTGGTTCTTGTTAGGGAGAAATGTATTTTTGGAGAGAAAATTTGTTTTGTTAACTGGTGTTGGTATTTTTGGAAACAGAATTCATGGAGATCAAAGAAATGTGTCAACATATCTGTAACTACTGGAAATCCAGTAGTACATCCAAAAGGAAGGGGCTTCAGATCCTCTGTTACGAAATGCCTCTATTCATCTGTTCCGGCCAATCTCCAACAGCCACTTGTCTCCAATTCTAACTACCCTTTATAATTCTAATTACCCTAAATCAGTTTTATTCTTTTCATTTCATCTTCCTTCTTCTTTTCTTTTTCTCCTCCACAACCATACCGGCTCTCCATCACACCACCATTAAAACTCGTCAATTAATTCGTCGTAATCGTCGATTCGAAAATTCCGATTAATCTTCAACCATGGAACCGCCGAGGGTTAGTAAGATGAAACAAACAAATAGAAAGCGCAATGAATTTAACCCTGGAATTGCAAATTTAGTTCAAAGGAAAGTGAAGAAAAAAACCGTCGAAGAAGAAGAGATAAACACCGCTAAAACCGAAGAAATGACGCGATTAAGAAAGTAAGAGCCTACTTAAACTCACTCCAGTACTTCAATTTCATGTTTGCATGTCAAATTAGGTCAGAAAAATCGAAATTATGAATCGGCAGTTATTCAACCGGCAAGGTGTTTGTTCCACGACATTGTTGACTTTTCATATTTAGGGTTTGCGGGCAAGCTATTAGGTTGAAGATCTTGCCGCCTAATGAGTAATTGTAATTGATTTTTACAGGGTCGGGAAAGTTATTCAACCAAATACCTTGTCGGCGAATTTTTTTTCAATTGTTGGGCTGTTATAATTGTTTATCATGTCGGCGGATTGTTTTGAAAATAGTGGTTCCTGATGCCTAAAGCCGGAACGGTATTTGGATAAAACTATGCCGGTTGTTTGCTAGCCGACAATGTATGGGTAATGGACCTTGCCGACTGATTATGTGGAAAATCCTTGTATCTACTGTGTTCATATTTTTTATAAGCCGGCAGGTTATTTGAATAATACCCTGCCGGTTACAGTTTAGCCAGCATTAATTTTTTAGTCGACCCTTCCGACTGTTGGTCCGCCGGATTTGCTACATATGTCTTCCCTGCCGACTGTTGATTCTTTTTAAAAAAAATCTTGTTTAGGCCGCTTAAGGGAAAGAACAAGAATGTTACTCCTCCTTCAAGACCTCCTCACGTAGGCGACAAACTCTTGAATTTAACACATCGAGGGGCATTCGTTGAGCCGGGTTCAGTCAAGATCCGTGAACGGAATGATTCTCAATCACCACCGGAACCCAGTGATTCGGATGAAACTCCAGATGAAGACCAATCAATTCCATCTGGTAGAAGAGGTGATGATGATGATGTTGATGAAAGCACTCCGGCTGTTGGAGGAGGTAACAATGATGATAATGATGGTGATCAGGACATGCTACCTGTTGGAGGAGGTAATGATGATGATGATGATGATGATGATGATGATGATGATGATGATGATGATGATGATGGAGATAAAGATAAGGATATCGAAGATGAAATTGTTGAAGAGGCAGTGAAACAAGAAGAAGAAGAAGAAGATGGAGAACAAACTCAAGCTAATGTTCAACAAACCCAAGTTTCAACTTCAACTGAAACCGGAAAGAAGAAGAGGGTTATCACTAAAGCAGTTGATTCTCACATGCCTCTCCCTCACTTGAAGGTTAGACGAAACCGGTGAGCCTCCAAAGGGGACCCCAGAAGATGGTGGAAATGTTCTTTTTGGATACAAAGACTCATGGGCATGTCAATTCAATAATACTTTCGTAAGTAATCTCAATCCGTCTTTGTTTTTTATTTAAGTGTATCTATCTTAAATTTGCGTCAAGTATTTGTATTTCTTTTTATTTTATTTTTTTGGTATTTAGGATCACAAGCATGCCATCTGTCTCATGAGGAGCCAAGCTTTATGTTCAGTGACTAAGAATTGGGATCTTGAGGATGAATGTGAGGAGGTGAAAGTGATTGTCAAGAACTCCGGGTTGTGGCCTGCGGTGGAGAGCTTGAATATTGAGCATGATAGAGTTACTGTATTCGTTATTCTGTGATAGGTTCTACGGAGAGACTGATACAATGTTATTCCCATTCGGTGAGATGGCGATAACTCCCGATGATGCTCATTAAATTCTAGGCCTCGAGGTTGAGGGAAAAGCAATCAGTGAGGGCTTCGATAATAAGATTTCTTGGGAGAATATTTTAAAATTGAGCAAGAAATTTTTCGGTTGGGATCAGAATGAGATGAAGTCTATGCTTGTGAAGAAGGATAGTCGTCGAAGCAAGGAGTTTAATCTGAAGCAGTTGAGGGACACATTATCTGGGACCAAGAAAATCTTTGATAAGGAAGGAAGGGTGAACTCGGTGCGAATCAATGCTACCGCGTCAGCTTATTTGCTATACGTCCTGGGCAAATGTATCTTCCCCGACAGTTCCGGAAGCTTGGTCGACGTCAGTTATATGCAACTATTGGATCCCTTAGATAAGATGCATGAGTATTCTAGGGGTACTACGGTGGTCGCCTTCTTGAACAATGAGTTGACAAAGGGTTCAAATGCACTTGCTGCGCAATTTAACGGAAATATATGTCTCCTCCAGGTAATTTTATTGTCTAAATCATTTATATTTGCAAAATTCTCGTAAGATAAAATTCTTACTAAACTTTGTGTTTGTATAGGTTTGGATATATGAGCACTTCCCTACTTTGGTGAAAGACAACTCCTACATCAAAGTGGATGAGAATGTTGCGATTGATAAGCCAAGAGGGCAAAGATATAGTAGGGTGGTCAGGATAAGGAAATGCTGCAACAGCTTATCAAAATCCGAATCGCGCGCCATCGACAAATTGACTGCGGATGAGGTGATATTTGATCTGTATCGAGATGCTAGAAATCAAGGTTTAATCCAAAGGAGAGATTAAGTTGCATTATACTATGGACCCTTGTTGTGCTCCCATGGGTTTTAAATGTACGATCCACATCGGGTAATGCGACAATTGGGTTACTTCCAAGAAGAACCTCATTTCGATGAAGATCAGACGTTCTTTAATGTGTTAAGGTCTGATTGCACCACGTCCCAAAAAACTATTAACGTCGCTTACGCTCCACCGCCAGCTCTAGAACATTGGAACGGATCGAAGACGTGGCCGTAAAGTCGATACGAGTCTTTTGGATGAGGTGACCGAAGGTCATGAAGCTAATGAGAAATACATGACGTGGTACTTGGGTTGGGCTCGTCCTACTGTGATTAGGGAAATGACTGCTGAAGAATTGGCTCGTAAGAGGAAGATGGCATCGAAAGACCCAACAACAAGTCTTAAGTTCTTTGTAAGTATTTTAGAGTTTCTCTTACCTTTTTAAGATTATATTATCAAATCATTTTATTAATTGTTTGTTGTTTAATTGAAAATAGAAGGAGCATATATTTGAAGAGACTTGTGAGGGTGATGTGTTGCGCGAGAGAAAGAAGAGAGCCTTTGTCGATTGAAAAGCAAAGCAAGCACATTGACTATGTTAGCAATGTTGACAATGAGGATGAATATGAATTTTTCAAGCAAGCTGATGTTGAAGTAAAAAGGGATGAAAAAGAAAGGAGGGAAGCACAAGCCAAGATGAATGTTGACAAAAAGAGGGGTCGTTCCCGTGGTGGTGAATGTGGTAGTGGTGGTGGTGCTCATAAACGGGGCCGTGGTCGTGGTCATGGTGGTGAATGAATGCATTCCTAGTTTATTTCTTTATGTTGTGGTAGACAAATGTTAAGGTTAACGGTTGGACAAATGTTTTTTTAAGGTTTATGGGACATGTTTTCGTATTTTGGACAAAAAGTGTTGGATTTCTAGTTGTTGAATGAATGGTTTGTTTTTGCAGTGTAAAGTTTCAATACTTACGCCGGCATGCTTTTTTTAAGTTACATTTCCGACTAAACCAGGGCCGGAAAGGTTGTGAATTGTCAGACTGCCGGCCCTGATAGCGGAAATGGTGTAGTTACCAGGGTCGGCAAGGTAATCAGATTAATACCTAGACGGCTGTTTTACAGCCGACATGGTATTATGTTGTCGACCTTGCCGACTATGTGTTGATGAAAATACCTTCTCATGATGCCTAAAATCATAATAAGGTCGGCGTGGTTATAAAATCTTACCTTGCCGACTATATCGTAGCCGGCACGCTAATAACCAAATACCTTTCCGACGGTTATACAGAAGAAAATCAACTCCTGATTCCTAAAACCATCATAAGGTCGGCATGGCAACAAAATTTAGACCCTGCCGGCCAAGCTTAGTCGGCATATTGGGGAAACGAAAACCTCGCCGGTGAATTCAAAACTTCAAATTTTTGCAAGTACAATTGAATTGTTGACTTGTACTTGGGCACTATATATAACGACCAAATTTGGGCACTATCCTATAAATACACTTCTCTCTACAAAACAACACACACCTATTTGATATACTCTCCAAAGATCATATCATCATATACTCCATCTAATTCTTCCAATACCTCTACAAACAATAATGTCTTCATTTGATTCAAATGAAGATTTGGCAATCACCAAAGCTTGGTACGCGGAAACTCGAGTTAGACATCAGTCCTCCGTAAGGGTTGAAGCCGTAACCTTTTGGGCTAGGGTACACAACAAATATAGGAAAGACTTTGGGAATCCTAATGGAAGAAGTGTTCAACAAATTCATGATATTCACCTAGTCATCGAAAATGAGATACTTACTTTTTTAGCTCTCCAACCCCGGATTTTCAACGCTACCAACTTTCACTTGTCCATTGAACAATTTGTAAGTGTTTTTGTGGTTTATTTACGTGATCCATGTTGTTTGATCTTCCTACTAAACACCACTAACAAATTAAGTTTGTGTTTTGTTTTTGTAGCATGAAGCCGTGAAAGCGCGCTACTTGGAGGAAAAGGGGGAAGCATTCGCATTCTATGCAATCTATGAATTCATGGTCTCCAAAATCCCATTCAGGTTGGAGATGAATGGGATTCCTCTAACGAATATTGATGGTTTTAGTGTAGGTTTTGGGTATATCTCTATGTAAACCCTCACGAGACTATAACTCGTCCACTAGGGTCGCCTAGGGGTTCAAAGGCTTGATGCACATGCTAAGTGCATTCGTTTTTCCGTCGAAAAGGAGTTAGGTTTTATGTTTCAATCAATGTAGTAACCAAAATTGCATGAATAAAGTGAATTACATCTTCCCATATTCCGTTTTCTGTTGGGTGTAACTACAGGCCGGAAAGGTTATAAATCATTAGCATGCCGACAATAGGTCAGCCGACAGTGTTAAAAATTATTTGCATGCCGACTATATGATAGACGGCATGGTAGGAAATATTTACATGCATACTATAAGATTGCTGGCCCAAGATAGTCGGCATATTCTTCATTCAAAGACCCTTCCGTCCTAAAAATGGTCGGCGTGTTATTCATCCGCGGACCATGCCGGCTAGACTTAGTCGGCATCTTATTCAAACTTCGACCAAGCCGGCGGATCTTAGTCGGCACCTTATTCAAACCTGGATCTTGCCGACCTTTCATATTTTCAAAACTAAATTTTTTGATCGAAATCGAACTCATAAGACAGATAAAAGGTTTAATCTACTGAATTCTCATTTTCAAAATTTTAATCTAAACTCAATTAATTAACTTAATCAGAATTTTTAGTGTTAATTAAACAAGGGCATATTAGCCATTTAGAAATAGAAGGTTAAGGGGTGGCTTCTTTTACTTCAAAATGTCTTGGTTTTTGTCTCATTAGGTATACCCTATTAATCTGGGTATACTCCAATCAATCCAGGTACTATATCCTCTAGTTTCTCATTAATTTCCTCCTTATCTTTGTTACTTCATGATACAGGAGTATCGTAGCAGTAGTAGAGTCATGTTATGGCTAGAATAGAAGATTTGTTGTTGTTCGACAAGCTTTGTTTGATCAACAAGTTTGAGGTTTCCTAACTTAGATAGGATTCCTAGTTTAGATGAGTTCTAAAAACTCAAAGTTTGGGAAGTTGAAACTCCTATAAAAGGAGGAGAATTCTAGAATAGAAGAGGAGAGAAAAAAACAACCATGTTAATAGAATTGTAATAGAGTTTTCTTTCAAAGTAATAGAAGAAGAAGTTAGCAGTATCGTTTGTATTTATTTTTCTTTGAGTTCTTTCATTCATTTCTGAAATCAGTACTGACTTTAGGTACCACTGATCGATTTCGTATCAAGTGGTATCAGAGCCACATTCTGACTTTAGGGTTAGTTGTGGTGCATGTACTCAACACGAAATCAGTATACACGGTCAGGGAAAGATACTGTCATTTTACCAGACACACGGAAACCTAGAGGAAGTACTAAAGTCAATATGGGAAGTGAAGATGACAAGAATTCTAAACCAACATACGGAGATAAATTTGCAAAGCTCGAGCTTCAGATACAAACTTTAGCTAATACCTACGCGGAGTTCAAGAAAGCAAGTACTCTTAAAACCAAGCATGGAAAAAAGGGTTCAAAGGAAGATGATAAAGAAAGCTCATCAGAATAAGAATATGAAGAAGGAGAAGACGAAGACGAAGTAATAAACAAAAATCCATATGGAGGTCTGAAAATTGAATTCAAACTTGAGATTTATGATTAAGATGGAGTCATGGAAGCTGAGAAACTTTATGGTTGGTTAGACAAGTTGGAAACATATTTCACAGTACATCAACTTTTTGAGTCACAAAAGATCAGTTTTGCAAGTCTGAAGTTGTCAAACCATGCTTCAACATGGTGGAAAGCTTACAAAAAGAGGTATGATACAGAACACATGACTTGCCACCAATTTCTTCTTCATCAACTCCCTTCCCACCAATTTTTTGTTTATTGATCTCCTTGCCACCACTTTCTTCTTCATTAACTTCATCCTCACCACTTTCTTATTCAACAATTTCTCTATCACCAGCTCATTCTTCAGTATGTGTATGAAAATCAGATTCTTCTTGTGTTGGTTGCTTCACTTGAGGTGGTGAGTCATTGATGCAGATTCCTTTGGCTTTACTACTCGAGCCTCTTCGTTTGGAAGCATTCAAATTTTTACCGCCCTCTCGACGAGGTCCCAAACTTTGAGGAGAATCAAAGTCATTTTTCCTCTTATATTTATTTTCGACTTGCTTGTGTTGCTTTCCATTGTTTGGCCTGTAGAATACGAAAATAAGCGACAAAAAAAAACAGAATTGAATGAATATTTTTTAATTCAAGGTATACAATCGGTTTACTCGATACACATTTAAAATCTAATTCCTAACATAACACATAACAATCGGATTATATAAATGCTCATGTAATCTTATTCTAACAAAAATAAGTAATAGAAAAATTTTATCCAATAATTCGTGTCAAACACATCTCTAATCATTCTTCTAGACTCTCAACCCATTGCAGCAATTCAATGCCATCACCAGTACCTTGACTGCAACCACAATAACATATTCTTAAAACCGAATCCATCGTCACTAGATCTGCAAATCAAAATCACCATCACTGTCGTATTTTTCTTATCTTCAATACCTTTCTTAACCCTTCATCAATATCATATGTAACTAAGATTCTATCATCAATACCTTTCTTAACCCTTCTTCAATCTCATATGTAACTAAGATTCTATCATCAATACCTTTCTTAACCCTTCATCAATCTCATCTGTAACTAAGATTCTATCATATGATTTTAAAAAATGTTTGACTAAACAATCAATTGAACAATTAGATTACAAAGTTCTCGAATAACCAATTAACTGAATCAATAAACTACATGGTGCTCATTGGAAAAAAAAAGTATCCCCTAAATTTGAAATCATCATCTCCCTTTGTTCGTCTTTGTCTTAGCTGGTGATTTTTGAAGAATAGGAAAGGAGAAAATTGAACCAAATAACTTGATGATGAAGATGAATATGCTAATACTTCCTATATAGTTTCATCATCGTGAATAATATTATCATCGTGGCATCATGAAGCGGCTCGTGAAGAACAGAGAGATGAAGAAGAAGAAACTGATGGGATTTTGTATAATGTGTTTTTAATATGTACGATGAGCTATTAGTAAGGGGGATTAAATCCTATGCGTTCGTTTTCATTGACATGAATACAGATGAGATAGATGCTCATCCTTACAACACGTGGCGACGGTATATTTTGTCTAATCTGAGTCGTTGATTGTTTCATGGATTCCCACTAGTATGAGATCAAACACTAAAATGATTACACATGTATAAGGGTATAAGGTAAAATGTGCTTCA
Organism: Papaver armeniacum; assembly: GCA_023531295.1. NCBI lineage: Eukaryota > Viridiplantae > Streptophyta > Magnoliopsida > Ranunculales > Papaveraceae > Papaver > Papaver armeniacum. Next base: position 386,890 of record JAJJWW010009892.1, read on the forward strand.
TTAACTCATCTCATCTGATGAGAAATTGACTGTGTTGACTGGGAAATTGACAAAAGTAGCGGATTTGGATGGAAACATGGATGGAGGCATATATTTGAAAAGTGGAAAAAACGGGCCTATGGTTGTCTATCGGGTATAAAAGGAGGCCTATATCTGTTTATAATCCAATCCGATTCTAACCTTACACATCAACAATCAGTTTTTATAAATGCAAATGAAATCCGATTATGGGCTAAGCAGTGATGAAACCAAAGGCTACACAATCGTTTTATGCGGACACGTATGCAATCCGATTCTAACAAAAAAAAAGTTATAGAAAAATGGTTATCCTACAGTAACGCAATTGGTCTGTATGTACATTACCTTTTTCCGATTCCGGTTCGAATTTCTCGAACCAGAAAACACATGCAGCACAATCGGTATTTGTGACCAAGAACATCAACCGTTTCTAAATACAATCGGGTCACAAGTACATTAATATCATCCTATTCTGGGAAACTCGGAAAATTTTGATTTCAAATTTTTTGATTTTTGAGCGATTGCATGTTACTAAAACCTAGTTTAGAGGATTAGATTGGTGAAAAGTATCTGATTTGATCCATTTCCTCCTCTTGTGCGATCAAAGATGGTTCGTCTTCCTCAACCGTTTTCTTCTTCGGTTTGTTTCCAATCGCTTGAACAATTCAGGGATTACTCGCACTAGGATAGTTCCTGTTATTAGCATACTTCACTCGTGTTGGTTTCGACATTATATAGAAGAAAAAAAAATGATTAATCATTTTTGAATCGATGATGTTTTGGTTTCAAAAAAAAGGAGAAGGAGAGAAAAAGAATCGATTTTTAAGTTAGAATTGAAACTGATTTTAGTTTTAGGTTTTATTATTCGGAGTTAATTGGGTAAATTGGTAGTATTAATATTTTTTAGAGGGTAAATTGGTAGTTTCGGCAAATTTAGACACCCCTTATCATTTCCTATTGGGTAGATGAAGTAATTTATAGGCCCCAAATGATCACACTAGGCCCCAAACTAGCCAAGTAATGATGGGTTGATAAAAGGAAGATATTTTTACTTCATGAATCGAAACGGGTATTACTGTTGCTGCTGGAGACTTTTTCTTCTTCCTATCTAAGAGAGAGCGAGAAAGCTCAAGTAGTTTGAGAATAGGAAAATGTGTTATTTTGACTACTAGGAAAAGATGTGATCATCAGATTTACTTAAAAAATATTCTGGGGCTGTGAATTTAGCATCACCAATTCAAGCTCTCCCATATGTAAGCGGGCTGTGATTCTGTTAACCGAGAGATTGATCAGTGAGATTCGTTGCCTGGTCTTATGTGAGAGTGATTTGTAGTCTGATGTGAGAGTGATTTGTAGTCTGTCATGTTAGTTGTTGTTTATCGTGTCATGTAATTTTCGAGTTAATACCAGGTTATTTATTAAAAAAAAAAATTAAAAAATTACTATAAAAAGTTGGTATTTAAAAGGAAGAGAAAGCGCATTCAAAGTGTGTGAGGGAAGTAGTAGAAGTAGTACTAGGTGATAGATAGGTGGGAGGTGGTTGTTGCTAAAACTAGATGACGACCCTCCCAACTACCTAAACACAAAAACTCCTCTGCAGCTACTTATTATCCACGTTGAGGAGTTCTTCATGTTTGACTTTGTTGGGATTTTGAGGAATAGGAAATCAGAAAGAGTTGTTAATGAACTTCAACTGTTTTCTATTGGGCAGTCAACGTGTGTTGTTTGGCGTGTGTGTTCATTTACTTGTAGGGGTGAGCATTTTATCCGTCAACCGGACCAACCGTATTTGTGCGGATGGATGCCCGGACCGTCCGCTAATGGGTTGGACGTGGATGGGATTTTTGAAATCCAACGAATTACGGATTAGACCCGGATGCAACCTTGAAAATTTATTGGACATCCATACCCGTTAGATTAAAGGTATTTATATAGTTTTTAGAAAATATATGGATAGTTTTGGAATTTTTAAGGTGTTAGATTGGAGTGTTGTTTATGACACTTCTATATTTATATGCATATATAAAATGTGTAGGTTCTATAAGAAGTCATCTATATTGGATTTATTTTTACATTATAAATTTTAACTAACACAAATCCATTGGATTATCCACACCCAATTCGTTCATCCGTGCATCCATTGGATGTTGGATTGGATGTGGATGCTAAATTTAAAATCCGTAGTGAATTGGATTGGATGCGGATGAAGTGAAAACCGGTCCATACCGGTTGTACAACTCGAACCTTCTAATCGGTTTGTCAAGTGTTTTGGTTTTTGCAATCGACAACATATGTTTTTCCGGTGTAAAGGTTTTGATACCGGTTTATAATTCCATGTAAACAAGTTCTATATTCATTCTAGTTAATAATTAGATGCTGAGAATTGCTGCTTCATTTACATATGCACCCTACTCAGCAATAGGGGTGAGCATGGGCCGGTATGGACCGGTTTTCGCCTCATCTGCATCCAATATATTGCACTACGGATTTCAAATTTGGCGTCCGCATCCAATCCATATCCAACGGATTTGCATCCAATGGATACACGGATGGACGGATTGGATGCGGATAATCCAATGGATTAATTTGTTTTAGTTAAAATTTATAGTAAAGAAAATAAAGCTAACACAAATGACGCCTTATAAAACCTACATATCCTATATATGTATACAAACATAAAAATGTCATGTACAACACCCTAAGCAAACATCTTAAAAATCCTAAATGATCCATAGTATTTTCTAGAACTATATAAACGCCCTTAATTTAACGGATATGGATGTCCAACGGATTTTCAAGGTTGCATCCGGGCCCGATCCGTTATCCGTTGGATTTCTAAAATTTCATCCGCATCCAACCCATTAACGAACGGTTCGGGCATCCATCCACAAATGCACGGTTGGTCCTGGTTAAATCCGCGGATTACGGGCCAAATACTCAGCCCTACTCAGCGATGCTGCTGCAAATTGAGAGGCCCATTCATTTTCCCAACGATCAACCTGAGCGTATTTGTAACAGTAAGCAATTTGCCTTCTTTAAGATTAAGACAAATCAGAACAATTCTTACACTCTGGTTACACTCAGTAGTGAAGTAGTAGTACAATAGTGTTTGTTTCAGCTCTCTTTTTCATTCAAAAGCGGAATCTGTTAAACAAGAAGCGATTTAGAAGAACAGAGAGAATGAATTTGGTGCAAAGATTGAAGCACAGCAGCAGAGTAATCTCTAGTTATTATCTTAAAAAATTTGTGAAAGATTATTATGGTTCAGGAGGTAACAAGAGCAGAAGAATATCACAGCTTGAGAGTTGTGTGAGGGATGAGTGCAAGTCAGGAAGGATTAAGAAGCTTGAGGATGGTTTGAGATACTTTGATCAATTGATATCGGAAAGGCCATTACCTTCTAATGATACATTTAATCATGTATTGGGTTCATTATCGAAGATCAAGTGCTACTCAGATGTCATTATGTTGTATAAGAAGATGAGTTTGGTTGGAGTAAAACCCGATATCTATACATTCACCATTTTGATTAATTTCTGTTGTAAACTTGGAAAACTAGATCATGGGTTTTGTTTGCTTGGAGAGATTATTAAGAGAGGTCATCAGCCTGATGTTATCACATTCACTACACTGATTAAAGGGTTGTGTCTTCAAGGAAAGATTGATTTTGCATTCAAGGTGTTTGCTAAAATGACTGAAACAGGTATTCAACCTAATGAGTTTTACATGTAATACTTTTATACATGGTCTTTGTTCAACTGGTCAACTGGGTCTTGCTCTTCAGTTGAAAAATAACATGCCGAAATGGAATTGCAGACCAGATGTTGTTTCATATTGTGCCATAATTGATGCACTTTGTAAAGGAGGTTTAGTTGATGAAGCTTTGGTTCTCTTCTCTGAATTGCATAGAGACTTGGAAGTTATTTCAAATGTAGTTGTTTACAATTCTTTGATCAACGGACTTTGTAATTCATGCCGGTTAAGTGAGGCAAAGAGACTCTTTGACGAGATGATCAGTAGAGGAATCTCTGCAGATGTGACGGTATATAATTGTATGATTCACAGTCATTTCCAACATGTTCAACAAGATGAAGCAAGAAGATATTTCGATGAAATGATTGATCGAGATATTTATATATTCACATTGTAAAGATGGGAAGACGCAAGTTGCTGTGGGTTTATTTAATTTAATGGAAAAGGTAAATGTAAAACCTAATCAGGTTACTTACAACTCAATGATTGATGGGTTGTGTTTGGCAGGTCGGTTGCAACTCCATGGTGGATAAGGGCCTTCAACCAGATGTTTTCAGTTGCAATATATTAGTCGATGGGTATTGCAAGAACCGTAAGTTGGATGAAGCTATGCAGCTATTTAAGTAAATGAAAGAAATTGGATTGAAACCCACAATTGTTACTTATAATATACTATTAAGGGGACTATACAAGGATGGAAGAATGAAGACTGCTCAGAGGTTCCTCAATGAGATGCAATCTTTTGGTGTATCTCCAGATCAAGTTACATACAAAACAATTTTGGATGGTCTATGGAAGAACGGAAAATTGGGGATGCAATAGAATTGTTTGAATCCTTGGAGCGCACTGGTATGTTAACTAATGTTGAAATGTATAATATCCTTATTCATGGTTTGTTTCGGGTTGGCTTGTTGGAAGATGCAGTAAAACTGTTTAATGAGATTCCAGAAAAAAGATTAGTTCCTAATGTGGTAACATATACCACAATGATAGGTGGCCTCTGTTATCACAGGATGTTCTTGGAGGCTAACAAGTTAATCATTCAAATGGACGAGAAATTAAGGTTGTTTACCAAGTTCTATAACATATCATACCATCATCAAGGGTTTTCTTAGAGGGAAGGAGACTGAGAAGGCCTTAGTATTTCTTCGCAAGATGCACGAAAGAAAATTTGTGCCAAGTGATTCTGTTGTATCCTTATTAATAAACACACTCTCAGCAGGTGAACTAAAAAATCTTCAGCTGTATTTGTGAGATCTTGTAATTGTTGAGGACAACAGTAAAAAATCTTCAGGTGCACTTGATATTTGTGATTATGGATATTTATTTCTCTCAAGTTCTTACTTTATGAAAATCATCTTAGTATGAAATTATTCTTTTTGGTTTTTGAAATTCTTGTTGAAAACTGGCAAGGATGAAACAGGATTCATCCTGACTTAAACTTAAAAAATAACAAGGATGAAACTGGATGCATCCTTATGTAAATTAAAAATACAAAAATAGTCAGGATGTAAACAGTTTCATCCTACCAATTTTCAAATATTTTTTCTTATTTTTAATTTACATAGGGATGCATCCAGTTTCATCCTTGTTATTTTTTAAGTTTAAGTCAGGATGAATCCTGTTTCATCCTTGCTATTTTTTTTGTCCATTTCACCCATACTAATTTTTATTCGTCCATTTGAACTAGGTTTTAAAAATATTTGGACAAATGACCCATTTTCCGTTTATATTACACCGATTATGAGTACAATTACAATCTGACATTGTTACCTATTCTCTCTTGCATTTGCCTTTTTCTAAGAATTTATAACAGTATTGCCATGTACTATTCTCAATGCTGCTAATAAGGGTACCAAACTGCTTAGGGGTGTACCAAATTTTAATACTGTATAAGACAAAAAATTCATTTGTAAGAAATTGATACACCTGGTACCCCAATTAGCAGCCGTGGCATTTTATTTTTTTTCGTACGCTTAAATTTGTGAGGCTACTATCCACTCCACATATCATCAATTCTTGTAATCCACCATCAATTTGTTCAACTTCTTGTTACCAATCCTTTGTTCAAAGATCCCCAAATCTTCATAGCTGTTAAACACAAGAAAGACTCAAAGTTTAGTGTAAGCAACAGTGTACTAGTGGAGGAGGCATCAAAATCTTAATGATGCTGCACTGTACTTAGCAATAACTAGCATCAAATCCAAATTTAAGTTCATTGCATTTGGTCATGCCACGAAACATAAAAGTATCCTTGACACCACCACTAACCTTGTAGCAGCTGATAAAGTTGTTGTTGCGGGCGACGGAGTTAACATTTTCGCAAACTCAACGGCATCATCAGGCCGGTTAATGACATGATTAAAGCATAAGTATCGTCCGTAAGACGAAATATCTTCAAACACACAGATATGAGCATCCACTAAGAATTTCAGGTCTACCGTTACTAATACACCATCTTCGTACATCTCAGCTGCACCTTTTAAATATGAATTCTTCATTGAAATTTCTGGTCCTACTAATAATCCTGCATTTATGCTCACCATATTTACATCTCTGTCCATTGCCAATGCCCAGGCTGTTTTCTCTGCTAGTGTCTTGGATAATCCATGCCATAACTGTAACAATAAATTAACCATGGGGCACATACATTATTACCATTCCAAATAAGTCTAGTTAAAAAAGAACAAAAAATTGATTTTGATGTGTATACCTTGAATTTTTTACAGAAATTGACATCACTCCAATTCCTTTCGGAGAGTTCGTTGGCGCCGGTGGATTTATGGTCTTCTCTCCAAATAACTGCTGTTACAGACGATGTAAATATCACTTTTTCCATTGTATCTGTCTGGGCACAGGCTTCTAATACGTTGTGAGCAGCTCTAACCTCAATTTCAGCCATAAACTCCTGAGGAATTAAGCAAGAAATGAAAATGAATATCGAGATTTTGATTATTGAAAAGGGTATAGGGAGAAAAAAAATAGTACATACATCGAAGATGGGTTGTTCTTGAGGAGTTTCAAAAGTATAAAACAAAGCAGAACAATCCTTCAAAGCGTTGATAATACTTTCGTAATCAAAAGGATCTGTTTCAAATATCTTCATTTTCTTATTGTTCAAACAATTAGCTAGTCCTTTTAATGGCTGCAAATTACCTGCCCACCAAACACATAATGATTTTAATCAAAACTCTAATTATATAGAAACGGAGAACAATCGAGATGAAACCCAAATTGGTGTGAATAAATTGATTGAGTTAGCAAATTACCATAGGTAGAGACGGCAGCATGAACAATATAATTCCTTTGAAGTAGACTTTCAACTAAGCTTGAACCTAGTCTTCCTGATGCATCCATTACACATACCCTTTTTGAGAATTCTTCTTCTTCATGAATTACAGCTGCTGCAGACATTTTTTTTCTTCTTGTTTTAGAGACAGAACGAGAAAGTGTAAGTTGTTTGAGAAAAGAATAAAAAAATGTGTGTTATATTTGATTTACTATAGGAAAAGGTGTGAATGAGTTGGTATTTAAAAGGAAGAGGGCATTCAAAGTGTGTGAGGGAAGTAGTACTAGTTGATAGATAGGTGGGAGGTGGTTGTTGCTAAAAGTCGAACACGACCCTCCCAGCTACCTAAATAGTTAAACTAGTTCTCTGCAGCTACTTATTATCCACGTTGTAGTATTATGAGCCTGAGGAGTTCTTCATATTTGACTTTGTTGGAGCAGTAGTTAATGAACTACCAACTGTTTTTCGTTTGGCTGTCCACGGTGTTGTTATGGCGTGTGGTCAATTACTTGTACAGCTCGAGTACCTCTAGAACCTCCCTAATCTGTCTGGCAAGTGTGTTTTGTTTTTCCACTGTAATATTTTTTTTTTTTTTTTTTTTTTTTTGATACCGGTCTGTAATCCATGTAAACAAGTTCTATATTCATTCAAGTTAATAATTAGATGCTGAGAGTTGCTGCTTATCTCTTATGCTTATCTTTGTGTCAAGCAAATTCGCAGCCTGGCCCTGGATCATGTCAAACAATATTTTTATCAGGGTAAATCGGTCTCAGAATATTTGTTACCTACAAACTAGTCTCACACTTGGCTTACACTTCAGTAGTGAAAGTATAATGTTTGTTTCAGACTAGTAGTCTCTTCTTCTTCATTCAAAAACTGAAACAAGAAGCGCTCAAGAATGAGTCTGGTTCAAAGATTAAAGCTTAATAATGCCAGAGTTATCTCTGGTTACTATCATCAATCATTTGTGAGAGATTATTACGGTTTAGGAGGTAACAAGAGCAGAAGAATATCACAGCTCGAGAGTTATGTGCAGGATGAGTGCAAGTCTGGAAGGATTAAGAAGCTTGATGATGGTTTGAGATACTTTGATCAGTTGATATTGGAAAGACCGTTGCCATATTCTTTTACATTTAATCAGGTATTGGATTCATTAGCCAAAATCAAGTGTTATTCAGATGTCATTATGTTGTATAAGAAAATGAATTTTGTTGGGGTACAACCCAATATTTATACACTGAGCATTGTTAAGGTACCGACCCTAAACTCGTCATAAGCCCATGGGTAGAACTCAACTCGAAAACCGGTTGACTAGATGAGGGAACCCATTGACTTATAAACTACCAATTAAGCCCCATCTAACCAATGTGGGACTAGGATCCCAACATCCCATCACGCCTGCACCCAACGTCCTCGTTGGCCCACTCTATCGACACTGACCCGAAGGTAGCCCTTTCTCTTATGGCGGCTTCACTCCCTATCGTATTCAAAGCGGGTGACAACTACGCCCATACATAGGTGCCCCAACACTTTAATCTAGCCTATAGGTCACCCCTTCCGTGGAGCGGGCATGGGTCGTGGTGGTTGGCTCTGATACCAAATGTTAAGGTACCGACCCTAAACTCGTCATAAGCCCATGGGTAGAACTCAACTCGAAAACCGGTTGACTAGATGAGGGAACCCATTGACTTATAAACTACCAATTAAGCCCCATCTAACCAATGTGGGACTAGGATCCCAACATCGGTGTTAGGGTTCTAGACCAAAACACTTGGAGAAAAACACTTAACAGCCAAGAACCCTAGGATAAAACCCTTTTTCTTTGGGGTTAGCAACCTTGAAAGCAATAACAAATTGAAAGAACAAAGTTGTATTATTTGATAGATTCTAACAAACTGTGGCTAGGCTATATATATATAGCTTTGAAGCCTTGAATAACAAGTAAATAACTGCCTAAACTTAGGAAAGCACGTTTAAACTAAATAAGGAAAACTAATAGAGCTAATTATGGAAGTCAGGTAGTATAGTGGTGTTGGTATCATAACATCCCACCCTCCCCGGAAAACAGACTTGTCCTCAAGTCGAAAATTCGGAAATCGGGTAATGAAATCGTCAGCGTCTTCCCAAGTTGTTTCATCTGCAGGATGATGTTTCCATTGCACAAGCCATTGAGTACCAGCACGACTACCTTTCTTGTACATTCGTCGCTGCAAAACTGTTTCTGGTTCCCATTTGTCGTAGTCGATAATGTCTGGTAAAACAGTAACAACATTGACAGTTGTTCCTAGTTTCTTTTTTAGTTGAGAGACATGGAAAACAGGATGGATATGACTGGTGGTAGGAAGCTCCAGTTTATAAGCCACAGCTCCAATCTTCTCTAATACGCGAAAGGGTCCATAAAATCGTGGAGAGAGCTTTGAAAATGACCGACCGGGCAGCAGAGTTTGTCTATAAGGCTGTCAGGCGCAAATAAACCCAATCATGTGTTTCAAAATTACGTTTCGTGCGATGAGTGTCGCCGTACTTTTTCATCCTAGCTTGAGCTTCATGCAAGTTAGACTTTAAAAGTTGAAGAGTGTGATCTCTTGCCCGAAGATTAACATCAACATCATTCACTGTCGTAGATCCTGGAAAATACGATAGAATACTAGGAGGAGGCCTACTATACAAAGCTTCATATGGAGTCATTTGTATGGCAGTATGAAAACTGGTGTTATACCACCATTCGGCCCAAGGAAGCCATTTAACCCATTCCTTTGGCTTCATACCAAAAAACAGCGCAAATAGCATTCCAAAGTTCGATTAGTAACTTCAGTCTGACCGTCTGATTGTGGATGGTACGCTTTACTGTGGCATAACTGAGTACCCTGCAAAGTAAAATAAGCAGTCCAAAAAGTGCTCATGAAAATCGCATCTCTGTCACTGACAATACTCTTTGGCATCCCATGAAGTCGAACTACCTCTCTCACAAATACTTCGGCAACTGTGCTAGCAGAATAAGGATGAGACAAAGCAATAAAAAGCGCATATTTTGATAAACGATCAACAACAACCAGAATTGAGCTTTTTCTGTTAGATAATGGAAATCCATCAACGAAGTCCATTGAAATATCAAGCCACACATCAGCAGGGATAGGCAAAGGATTCAAAAGTCCAGGAGGAGCTATCGATTCAGACTTGTTCCGTTGGCAAATGTCACAACGATCAATGAAGTCTTTAATCGAATGCTTCATGCCTTTCCAATAAAAATTTTGCTGTAGTCGCTTGAAAGTGCGTAAGTAACCTGAATGTCCACCTAAAGGAGTTGTGTGAAATTCCTCGAGTAACTTGGGGCACCAAGAGGAAGAAGAAACAACTACAATCCTTTGCTTGTATCTTAATATGCCATCCACATATGTAAAATTGCGTTTAAATGATGGATTATCACGCAAACTAGTAATAAGTGACCCATATTCCTCGTCTTGATGACATTCATCGACAATGGCCTGTACTCCAGAGAATATAGGTGCTGAAAGTGATATAAGTTGAGGTCCTGAAATACGAGACAATGCATCAGCAGCTATATTTTCTTTGCCATGTCTAAAAACAATCTCATAGTCATAACCCAATAATTTAGAAAGCCATTTTTGCTGCTCCATTGATGATAAATTTTGATCTAAGAAGTATTTCAAGCTCCTATGATCAGTATATATTTTAAAATGTCTCCCCATTAAGTACGGACGCCATTTCTGAACAGCAGATACGATTGCTAACATTTCCTTGTCATATACTTAGAGAGATTCAAATTTTTGCCAGACAATGGCTTACTCAGAGGTTATAGGTCGACTAGACTGCATCAATACAGCACCCAAACCACCACCAGACGCATCACATTCAAGGTAAAATTCCTTTGTAAAATCTGGTAAGACTAACACAGGAGTTGTCGTAAGAGCTTGCTGCAACAGTTTGAAGGAAGAGGTAGCAACATCAGTCTAAACAAATGCGTCTTTCTTCAACAACTGAGTTAGGGGATGACTAATGATTCCAAATTCCTTCACAAACTTGCGATAATAGCCAGCTAAACCAAGAAAAGATCGGAGCTCTTTAACCGTGGTAGGAATAGGCCAAGACAGAATGCTCTTGATTTTATCATCTTCAACCGAGACTCCATCAGCAGAAATAACGTGGCCAAGATAGCCAACAGATGGTTGTGCAAATGTGCATTTAGATTCTTTAACGAACAGTTGATTGGAACGTAAAATATCAAACACAATAGATAGATGTTGAAGATGTTCAGAAAAACTACGACTATATATCAATATGTCATCAAAAAATACGAGCACGAACCTGCGCAAGTGAGGCCTGAATATGTGGTTCATTAAACTTTGAAATGTAGCTGGAGCATTCGAAAGTCCAAATGGCATGACCAAGAATTCATAGTGGCCATCATGGGTTCGAAAAGCCGTCTTAGCAATATCTGGTTCAAAGAGACGAATCTGATGATAGCCAGATCGTAAATCCAACTTTGTAAAAATGCACGCACCATGTAATTCATCCAAGAGTTCATCAACCATAGGGATAGGAAAACGATCCTTGATGGTAATCTTATTCAATGCACGATAGTCCACACACATCCTCCGGTACCATCTTTTTACGTACCATTAAAATAGGAGAAGAAAAGGGGCCGGAGCTAGGACGAATTAACTTGACCTCATGTAGCTCAGCAACTATTTTCTCTATCTCATGCTTCTGAAAATGTGGTTACCGATACGGTCTAATATTAACTGGAGAAGAATCAGCCAATAAAGGAATGTGATGATCATGCTGCCTTGAAGGAGGTAACGAATCAGGAGTCTTAAAAATGTCAGAATAAGTTAACAATAATCGCTGAATCTCAGGGTGTAGTTCTGCGGAATTGTCAGCTGAAGAAACATGTAACTCACATAATTGGAACAAAATTCCATATTGTTCCCTGTCTAATAAGCGTTGCATGAGAACGCTATCCAACATCATCACAGTAGAAGAATTGTTTCCCACTAAAACAATGTCGGTTGCATTAAACTTAAACTTCATAGTTAATGCTGTAAAATCCCAAGAGATTTCGCCTAAAGTCCGCAACCATTGAATGCCCAACACAACATCACAACCACTGATAGGCAATAGGTGGAAATCAGAAGTGAAGTTATAACCCTGCAATCTAAGGGGAACATTAAAACAAGAACCTTCAGTACTTATCTGTCCGCCATCACCTACCGTGACACGTAATTCCGCGTCCTTGGAACAAACATGATAACCGCATTGCTTAGCTATCTTCGGATGCATAAAATTGTGCGTAGAACCCGAATCTACAAGGATTGTGAGAGCTTGTCCCTTAGAGAAACCAGAAATCCGCATTGTTCTAGGAAAAGAAGTACCCATCAGAGAGTGCAAAGAAATCTTAGGCTCCGATGTAGTCTCATCGGAACACTTAGTTTCGGGTTCAACACAGAAATATCTTCAATAGCTTCAATAACATCTTCATCAATATCCAAGATAGTAAGTCTTCCTTTACACAAATGGTCCGGGTCTATAGAATTCATCACAATTGAAGCAATGACCTTTGGCTCGACGTTCTTTTGCTCCTCTTGTGATAGTCTCCGAGATCCCATAGGAATAGACTTCGTAGGTGGAGTAGTTTGAGGAGAAGTGAAAGTTCTGGACTGAGGAGGTCGGTATGGTTGTCGTGGAACAAACTTGGGGACTGCCAGTTTAGTAGATTCATATGCTTCTTCCTGATGTATAGCTTTAGTAAAAGCATCATTGAGGGTTTGTGGTGCCAATAGCTTGACCACACTACCAATATGCGGTTTAAGTGAACGAATAAAACAAGCAATCAAGTAATCATCTGGAAAATCTACAAAGTTTAATAACCTCTCGAATGCAGGAATGTGTTCTCTGCCAGTGCCTACTTGATCGATTGTGCTGATTGCAAGTCGAGCGTCCACAAACTTCTCAGGAGAAAATCGTGCTCGAACATGCGCACAAAATTCAGCCCAGGTAACTATTGTGGTTCTTGTTTGTTTCCATCTATACCAGACATTAGCATCCCCTTTCAAACTAGAAGAAGCAATATTAATTTTCATGGTATCATCAGCCGCATGTACAGTAAAGTACTTATCAGCATTAAAGATCCAGCCGTCAGGGTCTTCTCCATCAAAACAAGGAAACTTGAGGTTGATTGCAGCAGCTCGCGGAGGTGGAGGAGGTGTAGGATTTGTACTCCGATTGTTAGCATGACCAGTATTGCTCGGCTGAGGAATAAATTCAGGAAAAACCGTTTGCAACGAATTTGTGAGCTCTGTGTTTAGATTTTGAGTGAGGTGAGTAGATAAAGCTGTGGATAAACTGGTCGAAAGAGTAGTAGACAAAGTAGTCAGAGCCGTTGTTATGCTGGTTGCAATGGTATCTGCGAGAACTTTGTTATTCTCAGTGGTTTCTAGTTTACGAGCAACTCGTTCTTCTTCTCTTTGTTGACGTTTTGCAACAGCCTTGGTCTTGCTCTTCTCATCTTCGTCAAGTTGTTGTTTAGCCAAAGCAAGTAATTAGGTTATCAAGGTTTTTAGACATATCAGTAATCCCATCGCTTACGAGTTTCAGATTCTCTGTATAGTTTTGACCCATTAGAGAAAAAAAAAAAAAAAATTGGTGAATTAAGGGTTTGATCTAAACCTGCTCTGATCCAGGTGTTAGGGTTCTAGACCAAAACACTTGGAGAAAAACACTTAACAGCCAAGAACCCTAGGATAAAACCCTTTTTCTTTGGGGTTAGCAACCTTGAAAGCAATAACAAATTGAAAGAACAAAGTTGTATTATTTGATAGATTCTAACAAACTGTGGCTAGGCTATATATATAGCTTTGAAGCCTTGAATAACAAGTAAATAACTGCCTAAACTTAGGAAAGCACGTTTAAACTAAATAAGGAAAACTAATAGAGCTAATTATGGAAGTCAGGTAGTATAGTGGTGTTGGTATCATAACAAGCATTTTGATTAATTGTTGTTGTAAACTTGGAAAAGTAGATCACGAGTTTTGTTTGTTTGGAGAGATTATCAAGAGAGGTCATCAGCCTAATGTTATCACATTCACTACACTGATTCAAGGGTTGTGTATTCAAGAAAAGATTGATTTTGCATTCAATGTGTTTGCCAAAATGACTCAAACAGGTATTCAACCTACTGCTTTTACCTGTAATACTCTTATACATGGGCTTTGTAGAACGGGTGAAGTGGGTCTTGCTCTTCAGCTAAAAAACAACATGTCAAAATGGAACTGCAGACCAGATGATTTTTCGTATTGTGCAATCATTGATGCACTTTGTAAAGGAGGTTTGGTTGATGAAGCTTTGGTTCTCTTCTCTCAAATGCACAGAGATTTGAATGTTGTACCAAATGTAGTTGTGTACACTTCTTTGATAAACGGACTATGCAATTCAGGCCGGTTAAATGAGGCAAAGAGACTCTTTGACGAGATGATCGGTAGAGGAATCTCTGCAGATGTGGCGGTATATAATTGTATGATTCACGGTCATTTCCAACATGATCAACAAGATGAAGCAAGAAGATATTTCGATGAAATGATTGATCGAGGAATTTCACCCACTACAATAACCTTTAACATATTTATACATTCACATTGTAAAGATGGGAAGACACAAGTTTCTGTGGGGTTATTTGAATTGATGCACAAGATTAATTTAAAACCTTATCAGTTTACTTACACTTCAATGCTAGACGGTCTGTGTTTGGCAGGTCGGTTGCAAGATGCTGTGAAAATGTTTGACTCGATGGTGGATAAGGGCGTTCAACCGGATGTTATCAGTTGCAATATATTAGTCGATGGGTATTGCAAGAACCGTAAGTTGGACGAAGCCATGCAGCTATTCAAAAAAATGAAAGAATATGGATTGGAACCTACAACAGTTACTCACAATATACTATTAAGGGGACTATTCCAGGATGGAAGGATGAAGCCTGCTCAGAAGTTCTTTAATGAGATGCAATCTTTTGGTGTATCTCCAGATGAAGTTACATACAGTACAATTTTGGATGGTCTTAGCAAGAATGGAAAAATTGTGGAAGCGATAGAATTGTTTGAATCCATGGAGGGATCTGGTATCTTGGCTAATGTTGAAATGTACACTATCCTTATTCACGGTCTGTGTTGCGCTGGGCAGTTGGAAGATGCAAGAAAACTGTTTAATGAGATTCCAGAAAAAGGATTAGTTCCTAATGTGGTAACATATACCACAATGATAGGTGGCCTCTGTTATCACAGGATGTTCTTGGAGGCTAACAAATTAATCATCCAAATGGAAGAGAAAGGTTGTTTACCGAATTCTAGGACATATGATACCATCATCAAGGGTTTTCTTGTAGGGAAGGAGACTGAGACTAAGTCTTATGGGCTAGATTGGAGGTGCTAGATTAGCACTTAAGTGTTGCAATTCAAAAAAAAAGCGTAGCAAAAAAAGTTAACACTAGTTCTCTCTCCTACCAGTTGCTAGCATGTGAACTAGCATGCTAGATAGTTACATTTGAATGATTCGGCGCTTGAAAAACTACCTTTTCGCGGAATGGTTCAGCGCCGAGGGTTTATTTTGATCCGATCAATTTGAGATTTGAAGTCTTTGAATGGTTTAGCGCCGGGCGCGGAATGGTTCAATACTGGGAGCGGAATGGTTCGGCCGCTAGGTCGACGTGGACTCGCTAATCTAGCCGCTAGATTAGCACTCCCATAAGACTTAGGAGGTAGTTCTGACTGCTAATCTAGGTGCTAGACTAGCACCCCATAAGACTTAGTCTGAGAAGGCTTTACTATTTCTTCAGAAGATGTGTGAAAGAAAATTTGTGCCAAGTGATTCTGTAGTATCCTTATTAATAAACACACTCTCAGCAGGTGAATTAAAAAATCTTCAGCTGTATTTGTGAGATCTTGTAATTGTTGAGGACAAGAGTAAAAAAGCTTCAGGTGCACTTGATATTTGTGATTATGGATATTTATTTCTCTTAAGTTCTTACTTTATGAAAATCATCTTAGTATGAAATTATTCTTTTTGGTTTTTGAAATTCTTGTTGAAAACTGTCTGTTGGCAATGTAAGGTTCTTGGCTTCTGCAGTGATTATGGATGTTGATCTCGCTATGACAAGATGGAAATTTCTGTCAGATTGAAATTAGAGAAGCTTGATATGCTAGGTATACACTATACAGGGTTATTCTTGTAGAATTTGATATTTTTATGGCCATCAGCATCGTTCTAAGTTTTCCAGTTGAAGCTATAAGTAGTATATCATGTCTCTGTAACATGCACAGCTCTAGTCTCTTCATCTGTTGCACTGCTCCATCTGTTGGATTTCACTCAGAACTTAACAGGTACACACTTTTTTATTGTTCTGCATCTCTGGCTTGTTCTTTTTTTTTTTTTTTTTGCCTTCAGTTTGTTATGTAATGTTCAAATTCAGTTGATGGTGTCAGTGGCATCTCAGTATCTGAAAAGATAATGGTTGCCAACTGAATCTCATGCAGGCAGGGACGGATGTGGGGGGTGGCTTACCCAGGCTGCAGCCCCCCCTAAAATCTGTAATAGCTCACTTTTACCTTGGTAATTCCCTGGGAAAAAAGAAAAAGCCCATGTCTAAATTTGGATAGCCCATACAAAAGAAAATCAAACTTGACGTATCTTGAAAAAGATCTAACAAACGGGAACATATATGTAGTTGTATGACTAAGATCTAGCGATATGCAAGGAGAGTGAGGACACGTTTATTGCATGCATCCAAAGAATTAAATATCTTGTTTGTATGTGATTCAAAATCTTAAAATGTTGTGTATCCTTACGGGGACAAATATGATAAATTATAAATGTAACACTTAAAATGTTACTTACAGGGATAGACAGAAAAATGCCATATCTTATCATGATTATAAGCACAAATTTATTTATTTTTTGAACTAGTAATTATTTTGCAAACCAAAGAGAGAATATAGAAGAAGCATAAATTTAAAATATTTGACACACTGATAAGTAATATTTACAGAACCCCAAAAAAATTGGCGGCCTACGGCCGCATTATCAAATCAAAGTTTTATGTTAATTTATAATTTTGTTTGTGTATCTCATACATAGCATAGCGCAATTGTAAATATACTTTATGGTAAATAAATTTGATTCAAAAAAATTTGTGCTCTAAAAGATAACGTTGCCCAACTTATACTCTTTAGATATTTTACTGTATTTATTTTTATCGCAGTTGAAACGAATGAAAAATAGCCCACCTCAACACAAATTCCGGATCCGTGTTTGCATGCGCAGCTTATCTGTTGTTTTATGGTCAGTAGACATAATGAGATATATTGACAAAGATACATTGAGCTAGACTTATCACTCATGCAAAACATTGTGGGTTTCTAACACTTCCATATGAAGCATCACATGGAGAAATGAAACATAATGTGTCAGGCATTAATCCTTTGTTCATTTCAAGTGTCCATGTGTTGGTGCAGGGTGTTATTACTATTCATGGTTCTATATATTTTTATTACTGCTTTTTACTCTGGGTTAGGAGTCGTTCAGTACTCAATCATATTGCAAATTATGTACACTACTTTATTCTTGTTGCTAAAACTAGATGAAGACCCTCCCTCTGGTTACAATTTGCCCGCTAAGATAAGTGAGAATAATTCTTACACTCTGGTTACACTTCCGTAGTGAAGTAGTACAATAAATATTTGTTTCAGCTCTCTCTTTTTCATTCTGAATCTGATAAACAAGAAGAGCAGAAAGAATGAGTTTGGTTCAAAGATTAAAGCTTAATAATACCAGAGTAAGCTAGTTATTATCACAAATCGTCTGTGAGAGATTATTATGGTTCAGGAAGTAATAAGAGTAGTAGAATATCACAGCTTGAGAGTTATGTGCAGGATGAGTGTAAATCTGGAAGGATTAAGAAGCTTGAGGATGGTTTGAGATACTTTGATCAATTGATTTTGGAAAGACCATTGCCATCTGATAGTACGTTTAATCATTTATTGGGATCGTTATCCAAGATTAAATGCTATTCGGATGTTATTACGTTGTATAAGAAGATGAGTTTGGTTGGAGTAAATCCTGATCTGTACACATTCAACATTTTGATAAATTGTTGCTGTAAATTGGGAAATCTGAATCACGGGTTTTGTTTGCTTGGAGAGATGTTAAAGAGGGGTCATCATCCTGATATTGTCACTTACAATACATTGATTAGAGGGTTGTGTATAAGGATGATACTGAACCTGCCATTGAAGTGTTTGAAAAAATGACTCATTTGAGTGTTCAACCTGATGCTTATACATGTAATACTCTTATACATGGGCTCTGTAGAGCTGGTGAAGTGGGTCTTGCTCTTCAGTTAAAAAACAACATGTCGAAATGGAATTGCAGATCAACTGTTGTTTCATATGGTGTCATCATAGATACACTATGTAAAGGAGGTTTAGTTGATGAAGCTTTGGTTCTTTTCTCTGAAATGCACAGAGATTTGAATGTTGTTCCTGATGTAGTTGTGTACACTTCTTTGATAGATGGACTATGCAATTCAGGCCGGTTAAATGAGGCAAAGAGACTCTTTGACGAGATGGTTAGTACAGGAATCTCCGCAAATGTAACGACATATACTTGTATGATTCATGGTCATTGCCTACATGGTCAGCAGGAAGAAGCAAGAAGATATTTTGATGAAATGATGCATCGAGGAATTTCACCCGATACAGTTACATTTAGTATATTGATAGATGTTCTTTAGTATATTGATAGATGTTCATTGTAAAGATGGGAACACGGCAGATGCTTGGGGACTATTCAAATTAATGGACAAGGTAAATATAAAACCAGATCAAATTACTTATAACTCAATGATCGATGGACTGTGTTTGGCAGGTCTTTTGCAAGATGCGGTGAAACTGTTTGACTCCATGGTGGACAAGGGCCTTGAACCGGATCTTATCAGTTGCAATGTATTAATTGATGGGTATTGCAAGAACCGTAAGTTGGATGAAGCTATGCTGCTTTTCAAGAAAATGAAACAAAATGGATTGAAACCCACAATAGTTACTTACACTATACTATTAAGTAGACTATACCAGGATGGAAGAATGAAGACTGCTCAGAGGTTTCTTAATGAGATGCAATCTTTTGGTGTATCTCCAAATGAAGTCACAGTCTGTACAATTCTGGATGGTCTCTGCAAGAACGGAAAACTTGTGGATGCAATGGAATTGCTTGAATCTATGGAGGGTACTGATATCTTACCTAATGTTAACATGTATAGTATCCTTATTCATGGTTTGTGTCAGGCTGGGCGGTTGGATGATGCAAGAACACTATTTAGTGAGATTCCAGAAAAAGGATTAGTTCCTGATTTCGTAACATATACCACAATGATAGCTGGCCTCTTTCATCACAGGATGTTCTTGGAGGCTAACAAAGTAATCATTCAAATGGAAGAGAAAGGTTGTTTACCGAGTTCTAGAACATTTGATACCATCATCAAGGGTTTTCTTGAAGGGAAGGAGACTGAGAAGGCCTTACTGTTTCTTCGCAAGATGCGTGAAAGAAAATTTGCACCAAGTGATTCTGTTGTATCCTTACTAATAAACACACTCCCAGCAGGTGAACTGAAAAATCTTCAGCTATTTTTCTGAATGTCTTCCGGAATGCACTGCTAGCTCTCCTTCGCAGCTTTTTAAATGGGTGTTAGGATTTGTCTTCATTTATTGTTCAGTTTTCAATCACATTATGAAACATGTACATTACTGTATTTTGCATTCACTAGTTAGAGTGGGAACACAGGAATTGAGAAAACGACTTGGTCGACCCTAATTAGGAGTGATTGGAACCATTGGCCGTCCCATTAGCGACCACTTGTATCTCCAATTTTAGTTGGTTGTTTAGTCTCTGTTAAATTAGTTAGAAATCATTAATTTGCATATCAACCAAACTGGGTCTACAAATTTTGTGTTAGTTGTCTTAAATTTTGTTAGAAATCAGTAGTATTTGGTTTTATGCAGTTTTCAATCTCAATTAAAAGCTCTTGACTTTTCATCTTTCTAAATTTAAAGCACAATCTCCTCATGTGATCCCCCTCAGCTGTATCGTGCTGTTTACTTACTCTCTCTGTGCAAAAAGTATTTATGTGTTTCTTCCACAGCTGCACGTTGACATGACACCATCGAGTGCCTACATTGCACATAACTTGTCCCTTTGGTACTTTTGCATCTAGACGTAGACCTTCTGGTTTCTATAAAGCGCCAGCTATTTTTCAGAGATGATGCATCTATACGTATGCCTTCTAGTTATTGTAAAGCCTCTACAATTAGACTTGGAATATCATTTCATGATCAAACAGACAAACACCATAGAAATTTTCAGTTTCATATCTTTTAAGGACTTGTGAGTTTTGACCCGTTACAATTAGACTTGGAATATCATTTCATGATCAAACAGACAAACACAATTTCAAATCTTTGGGGGAAGAATTACATCTCTGGCTTTATATTACACCGATTATGAGTACAATTACAATCAGACATTGTTAACCATTCTCTCTTGCATTTGCCTTTTTCGAAGAATTTAAAACAGTATTGCCATGTACTTTTTCAATGCTGCTAATAAGGGTACCAAAATGCTTAGGGGGTGTACCAAATTTTCGGATAAGACAAAACATTCATCTGTAAGAAATTGGTGCACCTCCAAAGCAAAACTGGTACTCCCATTAGCAGTTATGACTTTTTTACTTGAAATCTGTGAGGCTACTATCTATCCACTTCACATATAATCAGTTCTTGTAATCCACCATCAATTTGTTCAACTTCTTGTTACCAATCCTTTGCTCAAAGATCCCCAAATCTTCATAGCTGTTAAACACAAGAAAGATTTAGAGTTGCGTGTAAGAGAAACAGTGTATTAGTGGAAGAGGCATCAAAATCTTTAATTATCCTGCACTCTACTTAGCAATAACTAGCATCTAATCCATATTTAAGTTCATTGCATATGGTCTTACTACTAAAGATAAAAGTATATCCATGACACCACTACTAACCTTGTAGCAGCTGATAAAGTTGCTGTCGCCGGAGACGGAGTTAACATTTTCGCAAACTCAACGGCATCATCAGGACGATTAACCACATGATTAAAGCATAAGTATCGCCCGTAAGACGAAATATCTTCATATACACAGATATGAGCGTCAACTAAGAATTTCAGGTCTACTGTAACTAGTACACCATCTTCATACATCTCAGCTGCTCCTTTCAAATAAGATGTCTTCATTGAAATATCTGGTCCTACTAATAATCCTGCATTGATGCTCACCATATTTACATCTCTGTCCATTGCCAATGCCCAGGCTGTTTTCTCTGCTAGTGTCTTTGACAGTCCATGCCATAACTGCAACCACAAATTAACCATTGGCACATTCATTATTACCATTCTAAATAAGTCTAGAGGTAATTAAATAGAACAATCAAATTAATTTCATATTCAAATACCTTGAATTTTTTACAGAAATTAACATCACTCCAATCCCTTTCGGAAAGTTCGTCGGCGGTGGTGGATTTATGGTCTTCTCTCCATATAACTGCTGTTACAGATGATGTGAATATAACCTTCTCCATTGTATCTGTCTGGGCACAAGCTTCTAATACGTTATGAGCAGCCCGGACCTCAATTTCAGCCATAAACTCCTGAGGAATTAAGCAAGAAATGAAAATGAATATCATCAGCATGAGTACCGTGGAGATTTTGATTATTGAGGAATGAACATCTAATTAAGTAATTGAAAAGGGTACAGAGAAATGAAGTAGTACATACATCAAAGATGGGCTGGTCTTGAGGAGTTTCAAAAGTGTAAAACAAAGCAGAACAATCTTTCAAAGCGATGATAATACTTTCATAATCAAAAGTATCTGTTTCAAATATCTTCAATTTCTTATTGTTTAGACAGTTAGCTAGTCCTTTTAATGGCTGCAAATTACCTGCCCACAAAAAAAGAAAGAAAAAAACATCAATAAGGGAATAATTAATCAGGAAGAAAATTTAGAGATGAAACCCAAATTAATGGACTATTACCATAGGTAGAGACGGCAGCATGAACAATATAATTCCTTTGAAGTAGAGTTTCAACCAAGCTTGAACCTAGTCTTCCAGATGCATCCATTACACATACCCTTTTTGAGAATTCTTCTTCTTCTTCATGAATTACTGAAGGGATTACAGCTGCCGGAGACATTTTTCTGTAGAGAGAAAGAGAAAGTGCAAGTTTTTTTGAGAATAGAAAAATGTGTTATTTGGATTATCAGGAAAAGGTGTGAATGAGTTGGTATTTAAAAGGAAGAAAAGAGAGAGCATTCAAAGTGTGTGGGGGGAGGAGACTAGTAGATACTAGTTGGGAAGTGGTTGTTGTTCCTAAAAGGTAAGTAGATGGACGGCACGGAGAGAAAGGAGTATAATGTGTGCAACTGGCATGATGTTTGTTTGCATCTGACTAGCTTTGAGTCAGATCTGATTCCATACCAAACTTATACTCCCTCCGTTCCATTTTACTTGCTTTTTTAGGGTTTCTTTTGTGTTCCAAATTAGATGATAGTTTTAGTTTTTTTCCCCAATTTTCACTAATCTACCCCTGCTTTGGAACCACACCAGAGAATTAATTCTCATGGTAATCAACACAAAAACAATTACTCTAACTTTTAAATATATCCCATGGAGGATATATACTCAATCTTGTACATCCCAAGTACATTACTATGGGATTGATAACTTTCCCTATATTCTAGAAACACAAAACTAGGTTATTTAACTTTTAAGTAGGAATTAATATGGGTATTTTTGGAAAGATTTTACTCTCTCTGATATTTCTTAATATCCGTGAAAAACTCTACAACGTCAAGTAAATCGGAACGGAGGGAGTATCTAATTTCTGATTCGGACGTTTGAAATACTCCTAATTCATAGGGCCAAGTTACTCACTCACATATTTTTAAATCAGTTGAGTCGGATTGGATTTAAAAACAAACATATTCAATATGGTAATTTCAACACAAAATTGGTCAAAAAGACCAAAATCAACAATTCCTGGGTGAAAAAGACACTTAGGTTTTGATACTGTTTAAATAGCCAAAAATTAAAAAGATCTTGTTTAAATGGACAAAAATTTAAACATAGGCAGGATGTAACCAGGTTTCATCCTGTCCATTTTCAAATATTTTTTTATTATTTTTATTTACACATGGGATGCATCCAGGTTTCATCCTTGCTATTTTTTAAATATAAGCCTAAGGATGAATCCAGGTTTTCATCTTTTACTATTTTTTTTGGCTATTTCACCCGTACTTTTTTTTACTCGTCCATTTAAACCGTATTTTAATTTTTTTTGGACCAATGACCCATTTTCTCTAATTTCAATCGGATTCAGACAAACAAACTTCTTACAAAAAACAAAAAAAGCAAACGAAAGCTATCCACGTTGCCTATAACCAGTGAAAGCTATCCACGTACTACGTAGTAGTAGTAATTATTAAGTTTTCTAATATTTGACTTTCTTGGGATACGGAAGAGGAAATTAGAAAGAAGAGCACTTAAATGAACTTCCAACTGCTTTCCAACACTTGTTTCGATTGTGCTGTCCACAGTGTTGTTATGGCGTGTGGTCAATTACTTGTACAGCTCGAGCACCTCTACAACCTCCTTAATCTGTCTGGCAAGTGTGTTTCGGTTTTGCAATTTCGAGTACTCGAAAACGTCATGCATGATGTTTTTTCTGCTGTTAAATTTTTGAAATGGATATTTTTAATTCAAAGTAAACGAGTTGCATATTTTCGCAAGGCTGCTAATGGGTATCAATTTGCTTGGGGTGTACTAATGCAAAGACAATTTTTTTTTGTCTTATACTCCCTCCGTTCCAATTTAGATGATGTTGTAGAGTTTTTCACGGAGATTAAGAAAAATCAAAGAGAGTAATTTTTTTCCAAATCTGCCCATATTAATACCTTCCTAAAAATTTAAACATCCTAGTTTTTTGTTTCTAGATTCTGTTATAAATTATGAATTCCCATATAATTCCACTTGGGAAGACCAAATATCCTAAGATAATAGAGAATAAATTTAAAATCTTAAATTAGATTAATTATCTCTCACTGATAACAAGGGCAATGAATGTTATGTTGTGATTCCAAAGCAGGGGTAAATCAGTGAGAATTTAGACAAAATAGCTAAACTCTCATCTATTTTGGAACATACAAAAAACCCTAAAACATCATCTAAAGTGGAACGGAGGGAGTATGTATATTGGAACACCCCCAATCTTTTTTGCTTTTATCTTTAAACCAATCTGCCACTCTCTCCGAGGTAAACTGGTAAAGCCTAACAAGCTCTTTATGTCAAACCCTGGTTAGTAATTCTCCGAATCATTCCCGAATGATTCGCGAACGTATCCGAACTGACCACATCCGAATAATACTTCTGAACTATTGGAACTCCGAACCTAGTTCCCGGATTATATGGACCTCACGAATGATTCGAGAACGTATCCGAACCGTAGAATCGAATGATACTTAGAACAAGATTGAACGCCCAACCTCGCTCTCCCGTAGGTAACTCTCGACCAGATTGGTTTTTGTTTGATTTTGTATATACTTTATATTTAAATACAATTATTCAGTTAAAATTTTCTATTGGTAGTTGTTTAACCAGTGTTTTATGTGTTGATTTTTGTTTAAAAGTCTATAAATTCATTTTGTAATACATTTATGCGATTAAATTGTTTACTTTTTGTTAAATAATCACGCTAAAATGTTTTTTTCCATCTTATTAGTCTTGTAATAAGGTCATAATACTTATCAATTTATCATATATGTAAGCCGAATTTTAAGTGCCGAACTAACATTTATAAAACGAATATGCACGTACGTATGCCGTTCTGAATTATTGTCCGAACAACGAACCGTTGACCGACTTTTTGACCGAATCTAACCTATCCGAATCCGTATAATTCTCGTACATATGTCGTCCCGAACTACTACCCGTACCCAGAATTGCTAACTAGGTGTCAAACACATTCGGAGCTTGGATGATGTCTAACAATATAATTTGGTGATCCTTTGTGCTACCGTAAATCAAAAAACGTGCATCTTGAATCTTTTTCGTATCTTCATCACTAGTTTCAGCCTCAGCATGTTTGTTGCAGTAAGTCCCTACCTTTGCCTAGATATCGATGCTAGTCAAAGGAATGATATTAATTCGAAGCTGGTAACCATCCCTATGTGTCACAGATCTAAGTTCTTCATTGGAAAGTGGTGAACCCATTGGGATCTCCGGTGGGTCCTAGGCTGAATGCGTGCACTAATCAGGGAGTAACACATAAGTGGCCTATTTTTTGGTGTAAAAAGAGCGATAGGATTTTAGCATTTTCGAGAATAAGCTTACCCTTTTCGAATTAATAAACTAGTGTCACAAATGGCTTTCATTTTAGATGCTTACACTTTGGATAGTTGGGAGCAGGTGGTCCTAAAAGTAAGCTATGCCAGGGACGGACCCATTATTTAGGAGAAGAAGAAGAAAAAAAAAAAAAAAATTTTATGACATGGATAGTTGGGAGCAGGTGGTTAAGTCTTGCCAGGGACGGACCCTTATTTAGAAGAAGAAAAAAAAAAAATAATGACATCCGCTTAAAGCTAAGTCTTATGGGCTGGATATCTAGCTGTTAGATTGGCCATCCACGCCAGCTAGGGCAACCTCCTAAGTCCTATGGTATGGCGAATCTAGCAGCGAAACACGAAACGAACCTCAATCTAACTCGAGTAGACTTATGGGCCTGGGCTAAAACCTATACTAGTCCTCTCATAGGTCAGACTATGTGTAACTATCTACCTTAGCTTGTTTGTTTCTTTAGAACCGTTTTTTGGGGACCAGCCTTTTTTTGAGGGGACCATGGTTTTATTTTGGGTAAAGACATTAGAAGTAATTGTAGGTCATCTCATATCTAGTTATCTAGTTATTTATTTAATACCTCATCTACCCTCTTAATTAATTTTAGGTTATGATTAGTGAAATGATTTAATTAAAAACAATTAGTGAGATTAAATTAAAAGACGGGTTTATTATTAGTTGAGTAGAATTATTGTGAGAGTAGAGTTAGAGAAGATGAAGAAGAAAAACATGAAAAATAATTTTTTTTTTCTTCCAATTCACCCCCTTTGAGTATTCAAATGATGGATTTTATCAACCACAACCGGAGGAAGAGTATTTGGGTGAACAAGTATGCTCCAAACTTAGATAATGTATGTTGAATTGGTAAAAAATTCCCAAAAATGTAAAATTTTGAACTGGATTTTGAACAGTTCGGTTATTTTATATGAAGAACAAGTAACCGAACTCATTTGAAGGTGTAGTTCGGTTGCTTTGTGAGGATGAAAAAGTAACCGAACTCATCTGAATGTGTAGTTCGGTTGCCTTAGGAGATAAACAAGTAACTTAGAACTAGTTTGAAGATGTAGTTCGGTTGCTTGATCCAAACACGCAGGTTCCGAACTCCATATTAATGGAAGCTCGACATGCGGCGTTATGTTCGGTTGGTTCGCAACTAACTTAGAACTTTACATACAAATAAATTTTAACCAAGTGTATAAGGTTCGGTTGGTTCGCAAGCGCATGCTTTTGCGATCCAACCAGAACTAAGTTTAATAAGTTCGGTTGTTTTGCAAACTTGAGATCAATTGCACAACCAACCGAACTTAACAAACAAAAATTTCTTATGTTTTTAACCGTAGAGTTCGGTTACATGGGAGTTTTAAGATTTTGCGAAATAATAGAACAAAGTTGATAGAGTTCGGTTATAAGAGAAATGAAAATAATGGGAAAACAGTAAGGTTCGGTTACATGGCAACTTTTTTTTCTTATGTTTTTAACCCTAGAGTTTGTTACATGGCAGTTTTATACATTTATGCGAAACAACCGAACTCGTCGATTCAATAACATAGTTATAAAGCATATAGAACCGAACTCATCTGAGAAGGTGTAGTTTGGTTGCTTCGTGAGGATGAACAAGTAACAAGAACTCATTCGAATGTGTAGTTCGGTTGCCTTGTGAGATGAACAAGTAACAAGAACTCAACACGGTAACCTCCATTAAACCTCTCCACAACTTCCATTTTCAACTCATTTTGATGATTACTTCTCATTTTTTCAACCAAAAACAAACGACAAGTAATGGGTTTGTGAGAATATCTTTGCTAAATATTTAAATTAAGCTATATATATAGAGGTGGTGGTGGTTATCGGTGGTGGTGGTAATCGGTGGTTGGTGGTGGTGATAATCAGAGGTGGTGGTGGTGGTAATCGGCGGTGGTGGTGGGAGGAGGTGGTGGTGGTAATCGGCGGCGGTGGGCGGTGGTGATGGTCGGAGGTGGTGGTGGTAGTAATCGGCGGTGATGGGCGGTGGTGGTGGTAGGAGGTGGTGGTTATATATAAAGTGAGAGAGAGGTGGTTATTAGGTTGGTTTTAAATTAAATTAGGTTAAGGGTAGGTTAGTAATTTCAACTCATTAGGACACCCCTTATAATTAGAGGGAAGGTGGCCTAATAAGACTATGGTCCCCTCAAAAAAACCATGGTCCCCAAAAAATGGTTCTTTCTTTAGGTCGGACTCGCGATACGAATCTAACTCTAGTAGAGTTAAATGTCAGATCCTTTGGTCTTATATATGTCTGACTTGGGGTTTGACTCGGCTAACAAATCTAACACATAGTTACTGGAGTTGGGTATCGTTTTGCGACTAGATTCAAATTTTTTCTATAACTTCATTATCTTATTATTTCTAAAAAAGATGGAGCGAGTCAGATTCATATACAACAAGTCATATCCAGATGAGCTCCAAAAACAAAAAACAAATACAATCTAACCTCGATAAATGATTGTTTGCGGGACAAAGAAAAAATATTCGTTTGGCGAGGTTATTTATTATATCGATAAATGAATATTTTATTCATTTAGACAATATTTTCTTATTTTAAGAAGTTAAATTATATAAGAGAAGATGTACAAATGCACCTAGAGGGTATTGGTCAAAATTCTTGCTCCTGAAACGACATCTAAAATTCAACTATTTGATACTGAGATTATTCGAGCATTCGAAGTTCATTATCGGCGTCGTTTTTATCTAGCATCTTGCAAAGCCTTGAATTTGACCCACCAAATCTTGAAAAGATTAGCATTTTGGATGCTATTAATTTTGCTACCGTAGTTGTATATTTGATGTGACGGCAAAAACAATTGCAAATTGTTTCCGTCATTGTAAGATTCGGTCTGAAAATATTAATGTTCCCGAACCAGAAAATGGTTAATTAGAAGAAGATATTCAAGGATTACCTGGTGCCATTTCTAATTCACGTTATAAAAACGTGATGGACGTCGAACATCTTTTAAACTATCTTAATGAGAATGATGCAGTTATGCAATCTCCAACAAAGGAATAAATTATTGAGTCAGTAATGAATGATGAGAATGATCCTAAACCAAATGATAGTAGTGTCGTATCAAATGTGTCATCTAAAGATGTCTTTCGAACGATGGTCACTTTAAAAAATTACTTGCTACAACACGAGCAAAATAGTCCAGGAATTGTGCAAGCATTGCATAAAATTAAGGATTTGGTGCATTTTGGTTTGGGTGGAAGAAAAACACAATCAACCATAGATAAAAAAATTCAGTTTATATCTACGTTTATTTTTATGTAAAATTTACCGATTATGTATTTTGGTATATTCTTATATATAATTCTAATATATAATTTAGTGATTATTCGTTTATATTTCCATAGGGCCTTTAAAGATTCAAAAAAAATTTATTCATTAATGCATTAAGCGAGATTATTCATTTATCATCTTGGCCCAAATTGGGACCGGAAAAAATTATACATTTGGCGAGGTTATTCATTTATCGAACATTCGTTTATTGAGGTTGGAATGTAAGTTGCTAAATTCATTTATCGAACATTTGGTTCTTTGAGAGTGCTGCAGTCTTTTGCAGTTAACGAAATTTCTGATCCTTCTTGCAGATATCAGATTTTGGGTGTCGCAGTCTTCGCTTTTGTTTACTACTTGTTCAGCTGAACTAGTGTTGTATTGGGCTGTTTTGTTTTTTAGTTGGCAATCTCTCCCTGTCGAGATCTGCCTTCTTTCTCGTTTCCAGTTGGTATGTCCAACGTTTTCTCTTAACATAACCCTGAACTACATAAAAACCGTTTACTCATTGTATATACATAATCAATAATAGACCACGTGTCATGAAGAAGACACGTGTACGACATGAGGGAGGAGAACATCGAAACAATGATGTTACATTGCGACACCTAAGGGGAAATCATCATCTTCGTCTGCCACGTGCCCATCCTCATGCAAGATCCAACGACGAAAAAGTGAGGAGCACCATATGAAGGAACCACCGCGGTGCACCATAGAAGACCTAAAAGTTAACTTTCGATCATCCCAAGGAAGATCCAAATCGAGTGGATGGGAGTAAGGGCAGCTGACACACGCGTCAAAAGCAGTCAAGGACGTGCATGACGCCCCAACCACCCGCATTAAACACCCTAGACATAGGGTACGTGTCGAACGCCTTGTGGAGAAGAAGAATTTCCATCTTCGTCTCTACATAATTCCGTTGGAGAACGCTGGGTCAGAACGAAGATAGCATCGGGAAGACGCAATAACCAAGACGATAAGGATAGTTGTACTCGAAGAAAGGGACCCACAGGAGAAGCCTATAAATACCCAAACCCACTGAGGGAGAGGAGGTCGACCATTTTTAGGGAGAGCGAGAGAGAGTCCAGGAGAGAGAAGTTGTAAGAGTAAGTATGATTTTTATTTCTTTCCTAGCTTCGTTCCTCACTCAAAGTCATTCGACTATCTTTGTAATCTCTGAACTCATAGTGAAACACCAACCCCCATGGACGTAGGCCTTAGTGCTGAACCACGTAAATCATCGTCTCATTTACATTCCGCACTGTTCATCATCTACTTCACGTATCGCTCTTATTATTTATGCATTGTGGATTTTACTTTAATCATACCTGCATGGCTAGACGAGGACGAGCACGAAGGATCCGAGTCTATCATGCTTCGGATTTGTGTTATTCTACACATATTTCATATGTCTCATTGATTCTATCATTTCAGCGAATATTATTTGTGGACACGAACATACCTTCGTTATTTCCGTGTTCACAATCTGGCGCTAGAAACAGGGACGTTTTTCCCGATAAAAGATTTATCTTATCTTGTGATTTTACCTATTTTTTGGCTCCCAGCGCTATTCTCCAAATAATAGTGTTCTGAGTCACTTTTCATTTTACTTCTTTTCAAAAACTCATTTATATCCATGTTTTCTATTGCAAAAACTCTTTGGATCTGCATTCGCTTTTGTAATCATCTTCGGGATCCAAGGTCTCGCATATACCAAAACTCTCCTATAGTTTGGATTTAAGATAATATACCTTTAAAATCATTTTGAAATATTCATATCGTGTGTTTACTAACGAATGTATATTGGATCTACGTATTCAAGTTTTCATATTTAAAAACCCATAGATCTATGCATTTCCGCAAAGAGTTTTTAGATCCATGAGTAGATCTATGTTTATGAGTATTGGATCTACGTTTTCCCTTTAAAATGAAAGTCTCCTCAACCTTGATTTCCTTAATTTTTACATGCACGACGATGTTTTCGCCCTTTCTTTGGATTATGTTTGCTAACAAAGCCCACGCGGATGTTGTTTCTTCGACGACGTGTTGTTTTTGTAGAAAAAATAAAAAATAAAACAAAGATGGAAAAATCTAAAGACGTGGGAAAGCTAAGGAAAAATCAAAAGAAACACCAAGGACAAATCCGGTTATGACATGTAGCAAACAAAAGGGTGAAAAGCTTAAAGCAGCCAACAAGAGACAAGATGGAGCAGAAAGCACGATGCCATTGGATGCCAGTGCAATAACAGCAGAAGCGTTGAAAGCTGCAGCTACCAAAGCATGTGCCTCCAAAGTGGCCGCGATAACCCGAGCAAACGAACAACGTGAAGGAATGGCGGAATCGATAATACATCCTCTCTATGGGATGCCACTCACAAATGAGAAGAATCAACCGTTGATGACTAATCAACCTCTTCTGATAGCAAACCAACCAACGCAACAACCGATGGAACTCCAGGCCCCACACGCCGATCCACCGGTCCCTTTGATACAAACTGTTGATGAAGATCATATTGTAGCAGCCGGTGGACAGGTACAAATAGGGACTCCAAACCAAGGATTGAACCACTCCGTCCGGATGATGGCAGAGCTCGAAGAGTTGAGGAAGAACCAGAAGGTATATGCAGATGTTGTGGACCTACTTGCACAAGAAAACCAACAGCTCAAAGATAGGATCGCTCACAACGCCCAGGTAGAGAACCTACACGATGAGGCTAACTCCAAGGCACCACCGCCTAATCAGGACCGAAGGATGGTAGTGGCCAACGTACACAATCCCGAACCGTTAAACCGAAGAGCTGCCAGAGGAAACCGACTATCCGACCTAGACTACGTTCCCGAGGCTTCAGACTATTTCGTTAGTGAGAACCGATGATCATGACGATCCACAATCAAAGATGACCACCAACTTGCAATGGAGAACCTTCGTGCTGAAATGATGGCTGAAATCAAGCAGTTGAAAGCTAGGCAAGGAGGAGGAAGACTAGAGGAAGTGATGAGAGAAGCCAACACCATGTCGCTGACTCCACATTTGGACAAAGCACTCATTCCCCAGAAGTGTCCCGTCCCAGCGTTCGAATGTTACGATGGATCCAGCGATCCCGCAGCCCATCTTCGGTACAATCGTATTTTAGCCCGATGGGATCAAGTTTAAAAGGATCATCGCTATCTTGGTGCGATAACCTACCACCCAACTCCATCGATTCCTATAGCCAGTTTACTAAGAATTTCTTAGGAACGTACATGTACAACAAGGCCGTCAACGCCGGAATGGACAAGCTCTTCTCATTGGCGATCGCCTACAAAGAGACGATCAGGGAATATACCGATAGGTGGCACAAGATCTGTCAAGCGATAGGGAATGTAGATCCAGTGGTCAGCATCAACTGCTACAAGTGGGGATTGGACATGATGATCCCACTATTTGTTGAGATTCACAGGAGTATCCCCACGACTGAAGGAGATCTTCGAGTGATCATAGAAAAACACGCCAGGTTGGAAGAAATACAGCGGGAAAATCCTATATCCCAAACGCAAATATCTCATCGGACCAATTCGGTAGAGTAAGCCAGCATATCCAAGAGAGGCGGTTCAACCGAATGACCTAGAGAAGATAAGAGAGGATGAAGGGATGATCGCCGGCATGACGACCAGAAATTCAAAGATCAAGTTTTCACGAAGCTGAACACCAACTACACTCGCATCTTAAGGGGGATTAAGGATCGAGAAAACCTAGAATGGCCTTGATCTAAAGGAAAGCAACCCCCAAGGTCCTAAAAGTCAAGAGATTACTGTGAATACCACTGCTTCAACGGGCATCAGACCGAAAAATGCAAGAACCTCAAAATAATGATCCAGAAGTTGATCGACACTGGCGACCTCAAGCAGTATGTACAGAAGGCAGAGACCGAAGATAGGGCTAAGCGAAGCAAACAAGTCCAATTACCTGAAGGAAATCGAACGCTCAATACCATTTCATGCTCCGAATCTACCGGTCCCTCATTAACTGCCCAAATAGGGAAAAGATTGAGAAAACAATTTGAGGACTACTGTGAATTATACAAAATCGATGGAGTCGGAGTCGACGAACACGAACAATGGATGAACGCACCTATGAAATTTGATGTTGAAGATGTTGAGGAATACATGGAGGACCACAACGATCCTCTGGTCCTCACACTACCTATAGTAGGATGCAACGTCAAGAAGATTCTAATTGATGGAGGAAGTTCAGTCAACGTTCTGTTCTATGACACGTTCAAATGAATGGAGTTGAATGACGAGCAACTGATGTCTTCCTACTATACCATCTACGGATTCAATGGTGCACCAACGAAACCTCTCGGAGACATTGTGTTACAAGTGAAGGAAGGACCGATGAAAGTTGATACCCGATTCAGTGTGGTAGACGCTCCTTCTCCATACAACGCTATCATAGGCCGAAGATGGGTGCACAATCTCAAAGGGGTGGCAGCAACGTATCACCAATACCTCAGATTCAACACCCGAAGGGGTGATGCAAATTAAGGGAGATCAGATCACCGTCCGCGAATGCCAGGCCCTACAAAACCAACTCAATAATGAACAAAGAAGAAACAAGGTTGTCGCAAAAGATAAGGCCATCGATATGTACCTGGAAGAAATCTCAGACAAAAGCTTGACGAAGGGTAGCGTCGTCCTGACAACCAAAGCAAGCATTTCAGCAGCTAAGGGGATTGAAGAACCTTCCAAATAGCAATTAAAGAATATTCCTATCTTGGGAGAACAGAAACCCACTTTTACATCGATTGAACCCTCCGAAGAGATAAACAAAGGGACAGAAGAGAACCCCAAGATGATCAATATAGGAACCCTAATAGAAAAACATAGGGAAGAAGCCTTAGTCAAGTTGCTAAAGGATTACGCAGATATTTTTGCATGGAAACTAGGTGACATGCCCGGGATCGATCCAAAAATCATACAACACGAACTTCGGATAAAGACAGACACGAACCCCTTTAGGCAGAAGCTGAGAAAAGTAGCACCAGAGTACCACCAAGCTGTCGAAAAGGAGCTAACCAAATTGATGGAGGCAGGGTTCATCAAGGAAGTCAGATACCCCACTTGGATTTCGAACATGGTTATCGTACCGAAAAAGAACGGAGGGTGAGGTTATGCATCGACTTCACCAACCTCAACAAAGCTTGTCCGAAGGATAGCTACCCGCCCCCTAGCATCGACCAGCTGGTAGAGGTAGTAGAGGGTCAAGAGGAACTGTCTTTCATGGATGGATATTCATGCTATAACCAAATAGCTCTAGCAGAAGAATATCAACAACACACGACATTCTTCTCTCCTCACGGAATTTACTGCTACACCTGCATGTTGTTCGGACTAAGGAAAGCAGGGGAAACATACGAGAGGATGGTTGATGCAATCTTTAAGACATGGATCGGGAAAACCCTAGAAGTCTACGTTGATGATCTGCTCGTCAAAAGTAAGCTGCGCAAAGATCATCATCAAGACCCGAGAGATATCTTCGATGCCATGAGGAAATACAGCATGAAAGTGAACCCAGAAAAATGTACCTTTGGCGTCACATCAGGGAAATTCCTCGGATACTTAGTATCGAAGAGGGGCATCGAAGTCGATCCTGCTAAGATCCGGGCCATTGTATAAATGCCATCACCAAAGAACTTGAAAGAAGTCCAGAAGCTCAAAGGATCCCTGGAATCATTGGGGAGGTGCATCGCTATATCACCAGACAAATGCAAGCACTTCTTCAACATCCTCAAGAAAGGAAGCAAGTTCGCATGGACCGTTGAATGCAAGGAGGCTTTCTAGAATATTAAAGAGTACCTAGACACGATCCAGATCCTCCAGAAGCCCGATCCGGATGAGGTGCTGGCCCTTTACATAGCAGCAATCGAAGATGCAGTCAGCGCAGTACTGGTCAAGACCAACACGAAGGTCGAACAACCAATCTACTATGTCAGCAAGACCCTCAACCCAGCAGAAAAAACTACACGAAAATTGAACAACTCATCCTGGCACTAGTATAGGCAACCCAAAAGCTGAGAACCTACTTCTTGACTCATTATGTTCGTGTCCCATGTAAAGCGCCACTGGAAGCTGTTCTCAAAAACGCTGGGAAAATGGGAAGGATAGCGAAATGGAATACTCATCTTAATCAGTTCAACGTCATCCATGAGATCCAAACTGCCCAAATATCGCAAGTCTTGGCGGATTTTCTAGCAGATTTACCCTGGACAATGATGAAGAAGTGAAGGACATACCGGAAGCAGAAGAGGTCGAGAAGGATCCAGTCGACGTCCTCGAGCCCTCAAGCCAAAGACGATGTGAGGTCTTCATCGACGGATTAAGGAATATAGAAGGCGCAGGCATATGCATCGTAATCACCACCCCAACCGGAGATAGGATTGTACACGCACTAAGATTGGAATTCAAGGGGAATACCAACAACATCGTAGAATACGAAGCCGTAGTACATGCCCTTTGTCTAGTAATAGGGATGGGAATAATCGACGTACGCCTAACAAGCAATTCACAACTGGTCATTCGACAAATGGGACTGGAATACAATGTCTATGACGAGATCCTTTCATTATATATGGGTTTGGTCCAGACCTTAGCATCCCAAATACCCAACATCAAGTTCCGCATCTATGTAGAAGAGACCTTAGGCATGCTGATGCCTTAGAATACATATCATCTATGCTAAAATACGAAAGCGTTAAGGCCATCAAAATAACAAGAGTATATGAGCCCTCGATCACTCCACAGCAATCCCTCGCTACAAAACGTGAAGACGATGTAGGCAAGGATATCACTGACGATTATGTGGGGGAAGACATCGTCAATGACTTTGTCGAAGATGATATTATATCAAGAGCTAACGAAGACGAAGACTTCAAGAACTAAGAAGATTGGAGAACCGAAGTTCACCTTTTCCTTGAAGAAGGAACGCTGCCTACGGATCTGAAGCAGGATCGAAAAATACAATCAATAGCAGGGAGATATGATCTTCGTGACGGAGTTCTTTACAAGAAGTCTTTTCTTGGACCCTTATTACGCTGCTTATCAAGAGAAGAAGGTCATCGAATCTTGAAAGACATCCACTACGGGGACGCGGGCAATCACAGCGGAATGAGGTCACTAGCCGACAAGTCTAAGATACAAGGATATTACCGGCCACAAATGATTCAAGACGCGGCCAGGATGTATAGAAGATGCGAATAATGTCAGAGTTTTGCTAAGAGAATCCATGCCCCAACAACGAAGCTAAATTCAGTGGATAGCCCATGGCCATTTGCAAAGTGGGGGTAGATATCGTCAGACCTCTGATCGAAGGATCGGGAAAAGACGATTCTTGATTGTAGCCATGGATTACTTTAGAAAGTGGGTAGAAGCCAATGCTTTAGCTAGGATCCGAGATGCGGACGTATTCACATTCATTTTCCAGAACAACATTTGCAGGTTCGGCATCCCCGCAGAAATTGTCTCCGACAACGGCAAGCAATTATAAGGAAAGAACATATACATGCTATTTGATACCTTTCATATCAGGAAGAACAAATCGACTCCTATCCATCCCCAAACTAATGGCCAGGCCGAAGACACAAATAAGACCCTTGCTCTTATCCTCAAGAAATCATTGGATGAACACAAGGGACGATGGTGCGAATAGTTACATAATGTACTATGGGCATACCGAACCACACGCAGGTCCGCTACCAGTGAATCCCAGTTCCTTCTCACTTATGGGGCCAAAGCAGTTATTCCAACGGAAATCATTATGCCAACCACAAAGACCGAAGCATGGAAGAAGAACCTTACAGCGGACATGATGTTGGAAAGGCTCGATGACCTAGAAGAAAGGAGGGAGACGTAGCTACAATGGATGGAGAACTACCAAAGAAGATTAGAAAGATAATACAATAAGAAAGTTAAGCTTAGAAATTTTGTAGAAGGAAAGTATGTGCTGAGAACTATACCGCAATACCAACGAGAGAAAAAGTGGGGCAAATTAGCACCAACATGGGGAGGACCATTTGTAATACACGACATCGCAGGGAACGGATCCTACTATCTGCGTAACTTAAAAGGAGAAGTCCTCAGGCACCCTTGGAATGAAAAATACCTCAAACCATACTATCCTTGAAGCAGCGCAGTTTTGCATCTGCGTGAAGAGTACCAGAAGAAGAAGACAGCGTACCCGCTTGACATGTTTCTATCTCTGGACGAGGAGTAACAAACCTCACCACATCAATCAAACAAGCTTTTTGCAATACTTTTATTTGGGAAAGTAATCATATACAATCTCTCGGGACTCCCCTATCAACGTCTATAAGTGTAGGACCATGGGAAAGGATTCCATTAGAAAGAGATACCTGATGAGTGCCAAATAGTGCATATTTATACACCTTTTTATTGGCATTTTACTCATCTTTTGCGCTTAGAAATCGAGATATTATCCCCATTCTCGTGTTTTCTTTGTTTTCAAGAATAAATATTTGTATTAATTAATTTTGTGTTTTTAGGTAATAAATAAAGCTCGGAAAAATTGAAGAGCCAAAAGAGCGAAGACTCGAGAGGCAAGTGTCTATGGAGCAGAAGTCGAAGCCAAGCGCGCAACAGCTTGCAACCCAACAAGTAGCAACTCATCTACAAGACATGGGCTAGAGCTACCCACGACCCGGATCCAACCCGCTCATCCCGAGCCGTTAAGATCTTCACTCTCCACATCCTACGCCGCTCCGACTTCCTCATCATATCTTGATGCGCTTGCTCAACACCAAAACACTCCGTATCTCTCTCGGCCGTTCGAGATCTTCTCAGCTAAATCCAACGCTCGCTACAGCATTTCCATCATCCGTCGCTACACCTGCTTTACAGCAAAACTACCTATACCTATACACCCATCGACCTAACTCATTCTCTTCTTCCTCTTCTCTTTCTTCTCCATACCCTCTTCCGCAGCTCCACTTCCTCTCCCATACCTTTGCAGAGCCGCACCATCACCACCATCTCCTCTTCTGTCACTATCACCACCACTGACACCAGCGCCAACAACCAACCACCACAGCCGCACCCCTCTCTAGGTCTAGGTTTTCTCTTTCTTAGCTTCTCCAACCCTAGAAGCTAACTTAGAGAAAAACTAGAGCTAGGGTTTTCATCACCACAGTCGAAGCATGGAGTTGCGAGAGCGATTAGACAAGAGGAGAGACGATCAGAGAGTATGGGTGAGAGTAATTTTTATTTAATTTCTGTTTTATAATAAATTAGGGTTTGGGATATTTTCACATGTATAAATAGAAGTGGTAGAAGATGATTTTGGGTATGCCTGGGCTAGCCAGAGCACCATTGTAGTGTAATTTGTGTTATTTTTAGTTTAATTATGTTCTAAGTTTTTAGCCAGGGTGTTGTTGAAACCCCTGATAATATGCTAATGAATTCATCTTCTCTTTATTGTCTTGTTATGCTTCATTGTCTTAGAATGATTTAGCTCTTTGAGCACATGACCCTGTGATAGAGTGCACTGTAAGAAGACACTCTATACTAGGGGGGAGTGTGTAAGATTAGTCAAAACATTATCATGGTGTTCTTCCCTGGAATGAACCAAGAATATAACTTGATTAGGAACTGCCTTAGCATAGGTTCAGGTGGTGGATTCACCACCCTGGTGCTCTACTATTTACTTCCTTGCCTTAGAATTAGTATCACAGCTCCACCTCAATCGCATCGACAACAAACCCTGAATTGTGTCACTTACCTCTTAGAAATTCAGTATAGGAAGCCTTTAGATCAATCAGAGCACCACAAGTCTCTGTGGTTCGACCCGTACTTGTCGCGTCTCCGATAGACGCCGTGCACTTGCGGTTTATAACAAGTAGGCTTAATTTTATACACATTCCGAGGCCTACCAAGTTTTTGGCGCCGTTGCCGGGGACTTGGCGTGTGCCCTGTGATCCATTGCTTGCTTCACTGTTTTTCAATTCTCCCTTGTACATAGTTATTTGAATTATTATTTGTATGCCCTGTATTTAGTATAACTTAGCTGAGGTTTTCTATTTTTGCAATTTTACATTCTTGCTTGCTTGCTTGCTTTCCTAGTTATTCATCCATCTGTACATAGCATCACTAAAGTTACTATCGTAGTGTTAACCTCTCTTTGTCACCTGCACTTCAACTTGACATTTCAAGTGTGGCACTATTCATGAGCTAGCAGTGTAAGGTTTCTCAGTAACTTGGCCCATGATCTCTAAACTGTAAGGTAATAGTGCATTGCACTCAGCATCTGGTATAGGTTGAGATCAAAGCTTACCTGACTTGGCCTGACAATTCTGTTTCAAGGCAACTTTGCAACATTTTTGATGTTTGTAGCTTAGTAGAATATTTTAAGCTCAGTTTGTAGTAGCAGTTCATACCTCTTGAGTATTTACAATTTCTGAATACTGACCCCTTTCAATTGAGCCAGCAGGTGCATGCTACTTGTGCTGCAGAAGCTGAGCAAAACCAAGAAAGGATAAGAGAGCAGAACCTGAGTTCACAAAGCTCTGAGCAAACTGCAATTCAGGTAAGTGGCTCCATGAGTGAATACACCTGAGCTGTATGAATATGAACAAGTTGTATGAGCATGCCCTGAGGTAACCATCTACATGAGTTGTATGAGTTGTATGTCCTTGTTTGCGCACCTGTGTGCCTGTGTGAGACCCTGTTACCATCATTTGTGCACCTGTGAGTCATAGCCATAACTTGTATGCGTAGTCTGATCTTGAAATCTCGCCTGTAATGCTCCCTAAGGTGAAGATTGGTTGGTTGTTTGAACCAGATCAAGTTGATTGGTGCTATGGCTTGACTATTGCCATAAATGCCTGCTGAATTAGTTACCTTGCTTGACCAATTACCTCTGAGTTGTGTGCTGGGCTTGATCTGAGCTGTGTAACCCTTAACCTTGCAATGCTCTGAGCCGAACTCCAGCCCCCTGAAGCTGTGAGTTGAGCTGTGGTTGAGCTGTGAGTTGTGCTCTAACTATCGGTCCCTGTAGCTGTATTTTTGAACTTTGAATTGCTCTGTGATCTCTGCTTAACCCTGTATACAACTTGAGCATAGCCTGCCACATGCTTGCTGAGATTTGGGATCCTTGTGTATGAACTGTGAAAATAAGGTTAACTAATCTGTGCTTGCATCATGCACTAGCTGCCTTGCTAGGTCACTATCCCTGATTATTTGTGATCTGCGCTTGTATGTTCTGTGCTGAGAATCCCACCCTGCAACTCTGAGCATGTTGTAAGTGCTAGCATTGCTTAAGCTGTTAATCTGTTGCATCTGTGGTGTTCATAGCTACAGTGTGCTGAAATTTAATGAATGTATGATGATGTAAGTGATATACCCTGTTAATCTGCTGGATACCCTGTGCTGTCATTTTTTCTGTGAATTTGCCTTGCATCTGCCAAACTGTGTTGTGCACATAATCTTTCTTAAGCTATTTGTGTACAGCTTCTGCTTGACCTTGCCAAACTCAAAGATATACCCTGTCTTTGTGCAATCATTGAGTCTGCACAACCAAGGTCGCATAAGTCGGCCAAGACTCAATTTTCAGCCCACATAGAACCCACACTGTTGGGCTGTTTAAACATCAACTGGGCTAACTGAATCTGGGCCTTGCACAACAACTAGGTTTTGCACATAACCTGGGCTTAAACCAAACTGAGCCCACAGTTCCACTGGGCTGTACATTCCCAACAAAACCAAACAGAAACCCACAAAACCAAATAAGCCCACAAAAACCAAATCAATCCCAACAAGCCCAAAGCCCACTGCCCAATAAATCAAATATGTTTCATTTGGTTTGAGTTCAATTTGAGTTTCTAAATGATGTCAGGATTTTGGTCTACATCTGGGGATGGAAACAAATCCATTAGAGAGCTTGCTTACGGGCAAGCTTCACAATATGAACTCCCCACATACCATAGTGATTTTAGGGAATATTTTGAGCCTTCTCAGGGCCCTGACCTCACATACCCTAATCATTATGATCACATACATCATCCACCACAGGTTGAAAATGAACAATTTTCTCATACCCAGTCATCACTTTTAGATCAATTAGAAGTTCGCATATCTGCTTTAGAAAGGCAATCTGTCGAATCTAATTCCCTAGACAATATAAAATTTATGCTTGTACCTTATGTGGTAGCTTAGACCACCCTGCTGAGAACTGTTATATTTTGCATAATTTTAGACGGTCTAGGGAAAACCATGATAATCCAATGTACGAATTATCTAGAAGTGACTATGCTGGCAACTATTGGGACCATAATCAACCTGCACATATGCATCATTCACCACAGTGGGGAGATGAACAATTTTATACTCCCCCAACTCCTAGTTTGCAATCAATAATGGAAACACTCATGGAGCAAAATGCTAGGCTTGAAATGAATGCAATGCATGACCATCAACATAGCAACATGTATGAATTTCCCTTCTCTAGTGAACCTCATGCTCAACCATACAATGAATATCCATATGAGGAATGCATACCCACTAGTGAAGACTCTCCTTCAATAGAACAACTCAAGATGATTCTTCAAAGGAACCTGATTGAGTTACGAAATGATAGGATTGAAAATAGTGTTTCTAGTCTTACTCATGCAACTAACATTGAATATGAACCTAATCCAGGGGTAGATGAGTACACTAAAAATACTACAATTTTGAATGGAGAGATGAGTTCTTGCTATGATGATGATGATGATGAATATGAAGAGCATGTGTATTTTGAAAATGTAGTAGAATCTTTAGGTTCAGAGACATTAAGTGTCTCTTCTGTGAACCCTATGAATGATGCTTCTTCTGATATTCATGCATGTGATGTTGATGTGGAATCTATGCAATTGTCCTGTGGAATTGAGCATGCTTTACCACCTGTTTGCGACCTAGGAATAGCTGAATTGTCTGTTAACACAGATGATTCAATGCATGTGCCCGATTCCATGCCTAGGTTACAGCATGATATCTCTCCTAGTTATGTTGTGCATGAGAGTGATGATGATTATGACATGGAGATTGATGAACTGTTTTATGCAGGTGAACATGATTTACCCTCTTCTGACTTTAGGAAAGTGTGTGATGGTACAAAAGATTTTATACATGAAAACAACTTAGATGTACCTAACCTCTCTCCTGAGTCACAAATTGAAACTCCTCCACCAAACCTAGGTGTAGTTTGTCACAAAATTGCAAAACCAACTTTTCTGAAAATGCCTAACTTAGGCCTAGAGCTTTGTGCCTCTCAAGTCCTCTTGGACTATTTTGCATCAAAGTATAATACTTTTAAGAAGCCACAGTTGGAATGTGTATATCGCTGTTCTTAGCAAAACTCATTTTGAGTTAGACCTTTTGCATGATGTACCGTTAAAATTGCAAGATTTTGTGCTCCAAAACACACCTGTTGACAAGTTTAGGTTTGGGGGAAACTCATTCACATACACAGTCTTACTTGCACTCTCATATTATATTTGTGTAAGGT
Organism: Papaver armeniacum; assembly: GCA_023531295.1. Lineage (NCBI taxonomy): Eukaryota > Viridiplantae > Streptophyta > Magnoliopsida > Ranunculales > Papaveraceae > Papaver > Papaver armeniacum. Next base: position 429,271 of record JAJJWW010009892.1, read on the forward strand.
TGTTGATGTTTGTACATATTTTCTATTGGGTTGACCCTCAACTCTTTAGACTGTTGGTTTATGGTGAATTTTCATTGTATATAATCCAGTAGGACTTGTTAAATTTTTCTTTTCTTGAATCGGTTGAGTCTTCTTGTGCTTATATTGTGCTAATCCGATATGATCTCCAATGAGAATGTTGGATTCTAGCCTTGACTAATGAAGCTCTAACCGTGCTCCGCCGACATCCGGTAATCTCTTCCCTTTTCTCTTATCAAAGCATAGTTCTCTCGGTATGTGATTTGTTTAAAATTTTTCTATATGTCGACACATTGAGGACAATGTTTGATTTAGGTTTGGGGGTGCATTTGCATATAGAGTTTTTAGTCTTTTTAACCTTTTATTTTCATTAAAAAAAAATTGAAAACTCTTTTTGTAAATAAAAACCTCCAACTTTTAGAGATTTTAGAGTCACTAGCACGCTTCTAGGTATGTTTACATAGAGAATCTGACCGAAATAACAGAAATTGGAAGTACCGGAGAACACAATCGGGTTTCTTAGTTGATTAGAGCGTTAAAATTGGATTTAACCATACCGGAGAGCGAATTAGGTGATGTTTAGATATTCGGTAGTAGAATTGTGATCAACCATAGTGGAGACTACCCAATTTACATCAAGTGAGGCACCAACCTTCAATTTTTGCAACTTTCTAGAAAAGTCTGTTAGAGTGTGTGTCACCGTACGTCAATTCCAGGTAGGAATGGTGAGCTACCCAACTTCGCACCAATTTCAAAGACTACTTTTGATCTCTTGAGTGCTAGTTTTTGTCAATCATGAGGGTGACGTCTAAAGATGAAAACTCCTTCTAAATATCGATGTGCAGTTAGCATCACTCTCTCTCTCTCTCTCAATCAGCAAGACCCGTAGAAACACATCATCGTCAACAAACGGAGCATCATCAGAAGATTAAAAGAAAAATTGATATAGTCCAAGGTTTATGTGCAACAAAGAAAAGAAAAATAGGATGAGAATTAATGAAATTTACAAAATCAAGACAATACAAGTTGTGGAAAAATTGAGTGATAAAGTCCTTTGTCCATGGAGTTAGTTGTTTCATTATTTGTATTTTTATTTTCACTTTTTGTAAACTAAAAAAAAAAAAAAAAATTAAAAAAAAAAAAAAAAAAAAAAAAAATCATCAAAAATCAAAAAATCAAAAAAAAAATTTGTAGTTTATTTTTGCTACCACCATGGTAAAGAGAGTTCAAGAAGAAAAATCCAAACAACAAGGAAATTGAGTAGAAAAGTTAAAAATTGTCAAGTTTTGTGAAGTTTAGAAGTTCGTCATCAACATTTGAAGACCGAAGAGTGAAGACGTTTCTATGGTTCCTATGAGAGATTGATGTTAATTGCCGATCGGGTGAAAAGGTAAGTGAGTACTCCCATCCTTGCTAATGGTTGATTTCCTTTCTTAGAGATCATCAGAAAAGATTCTTTTTGTCCACACCTCTGTGGAGTTTCCAGACTTTATTTCGGAAGGTTATCCTTCTTACCTACAACGTGTGCAGGATTTCTCTCTTTATTCCTGCCCGCACACATGAGAGACTAAAAAGTGATCTTTTGAGTGCAATTATCATAAAACCCTAATGGTGAGGCAGAAGTCGAGGCTTATGATCACAATCGAATCCGAATTCTTTCATATGGTATGGTTACTTCTCTCAAAGACTTAAGGATGAGAATGCGTTCTTTGGTAGTTCTAACTTCGTTACTAGCATGCAGAAACTCTATGTCCTCATAGCTTCTTGGAGGCTTGAGACTCTTTTACACTCTGAAGTTGGAGAAGGTTTTGTGGGTACACCTCTGGTAAACCCTCACGAGACTACAACTCGTCCACTAGGGACACCTAGGGGTTTAAAGGCTTAGTGCATACGCTAAATGCATTCGAGAGACCTGCGACAGAGGTATAGTTAGGATTTCTTAATTTCTGTTTCACTTGAGGACAAGTAAAATTCAGGTTTGGGGGTATTTGATGAGTGCCAAATAGTGCATATTTATACACCTTTTTATTGGCATTTTACTCATCTTTTGCGCTTAGAAATCAGATATTATCCCGGATTCAGTGTTTTCTTTGTTTTCAAGAATAAATATTTGTATTAATTAATTTTGTGTTTTTAGGTAATAAATAAAGCTCGGAAAAATTGAAGAGCCAAAAGAGCGAAGACTCAGAGGCAAGTGTCTATGGAGCAGAAAGTCGAAGCCACAGGCAAGCAACAGCTTGCAACCCAACAAGTAGCAACTCATCTACAAGACATGGGCTAGAGCTACCCACGACCCGGATCCGAACCCGCTCATCCCGAGCCGTTAAGATCTTCACTCTCCACATCCTACGCTCGCTCCGACTTCCTCATCATATCTTGATGCGCTTGCTCAACACCAAAACACTCCGTATCTCTCTCAGCCGTTCAGATCTTCTCCAGCTAAATCCAACGCTCGCTACAGCATTTCCATCATCCGTCGCTACACCTGCTTTACAGCAAAACTACCTATACCTATACACCCATCGACCTAACTCATTCTCTTCTTCCTCTTCTCTTTCTTCTCCATACCCTCTGCAGAGCTCCACTTCCTCTCCCATACCTTTGCAGAGCCGCACCATCACCACCATCTCCTCTTCTGTCACTATCACCACCACTGACACCAGCGCCAACAACCAACCACCACAGCCGCACCCCTCTCTAGGTCTAGGTTTTCTCTTTCTTAGCTTCTCCAACCCTAGAAGCTAACTTAGAGAAAAACTAGAGCTAGGGTTTTCATCACCACAGTCGAAGCATGGAGTTGCAGAGCGATTAGACAAGAGGAGAGACGATCAGAGAGTATGGGTGAGAGTAATTTTTATTTAATTTCTGTTTTATAATAAATTAGGGTTTGGGATATTTTCACATGTATAAATAGAAGTGGTAGAAGATGATTTTGGGTATGCCTGGGCTAGCCAGAGCACCATTGTAGTGTAATTTGTGTTATTTTTAGTTTAATTATGTTCTAAGTTTTTAGCCAGGGTGTTGTTGAAACCCCTCATAATATGCTAATGAATTCATCTTCTCTTTATTGTCTTGTTATGCTTTATTGTCTTAGAATGATTTAGCTCTTTGAGCACATGACCCTGTGATAGAGTGTACTGTAAGAAGACACTCTATACTAGGGGGAGTGTGTAAGATTAGTCAAAACATTATCATGGTGTTCTTCCCTGGAATGAACCAAGAATATAACTTGATTAGGAACTGCCTTAGCATAGGTTCAGGTGGTGGATTCACCACCCTGGTGCTCTACTATTTACTTCCTTGCCTTAGAATTAGTATCACAGCTCCACCTCAGTCGCATCGACAACAAACCCTGAATTGTGTCACTTACCTCTTAGAAATTCAGTTTAGGAAGCCTTTAGATCAATCGAGCACCACAAGTCTCGTGGTTCGACCCGCACTTGCCGCGTCTCCGATAGGACGCCGTGCACTTGCGGTTTATAACAAGTAGGCTTAATTTTATACACATTCCGAGGCCTACCAATACCCAACCAATCAACAAGGAAGCGGTTCAGCGGAATGGATTCATGTAAATATTTCAATAACGCATCACATATCCGGGGACGCTGCATCAACCCCCACCGTTTGGTAACCCTCTGGCCTAGGGTAAGCCAACGGGGTGACAGGTCCAAAGTCAATGACGAAGGCACTTACCTTCGTTATTGCTGCCAAACACTTCTTGTTATTTTACTTGTTCATTTCTTAATATTTAGAATTGCTCACTCTCTATAAAGTTAAATGAACTAACAATGCAGACAAATCAGAACTACAGGTGTACATACTAAAACTACGAATGATCCATTCCAAGAAAGTTGATTACTAGTTTTGGGAGCAGAGCAAAAAATACTAAAGATATACAAAAAATGTCCCAAAGCCAAGTAATCAACAAAGATGAATCTTAACTCTAACACAGATGCATACTTTTCTCCTGAAGGCTCGACATGGCTAGTAAACTGCTCTTTCAGAGAAGAAGGAACGCTACCCCCGGAGGAGGGATCAGAGGCGCACTTAAAGGGTTCAGGGGCAGGACGACGCTTATACTTCTTAGTAAGGCCATGCTCCTTCAGAAGACTCTTCTCTACCCCGGCAAGAGTCTTGTTGACTTCCTTTACAAGCTGTTCGAGAGGCCTTATGAGCGATCACATCAGCTTTAAGATCGGATTGTGTTAACAAAGTCCTCAGCCGATCGATTTCCTTGGACGCAGCCTTCGTCATTTCATCACGAGACCCTGTCAGTGCTTCATAATACTTAGTATGTCCTTGTTGCATGATCAAGTTAGATTGAGCCTCTTTAAGATTCACATTTGCAAGGATAGTTGTCCCTCGAGCTCTGTAACAGAAATGAAAAGAAACATTAGAATGTAGAAACAAACAGGCATACACGACTAAACGAAGCTATACCTTCGACATTAGCCGAAGCTATCTCATACTCATTTACTACGGCATCCCGTGACTCATCGAGAAAATCGTATTCACCAGAAAGTTTCTCATAATTGATCTGAATAATCTTGAGAGCGTATTGACACTCATCTAACTCTATAACATCGTCCCTCTCCCGAAAGAGCAGTTGTATATAATCCCGAACCTCTGTATTACAGGATGAACGATCTAGTCGCAGCTCTTCTTCCAAGGTTTTTACTTTGGCTTCTAAGCGAGAAATATCCTCACGAGCCTCACGAACATTCTCACGAGTCCACAATAAAATACCATTGAACTGACGCCGCTCAACATTCATGTTATTCTGCATATCAACCATTTGCTCTCGTCTCTCTCGATATCGAGCCGCTAACTCATTGTGTTCATCGGACCGGGCGTTCCATTTATCAGCCTCACTTTTAATCTTCTCCACCAGTTTCCTAATCCGAGAAGCTTGGCGGATCCTCTCATTTCGGAGCCATGTTAACTCTTTGACATCACCCGCTGAAGACAGGGCCGGGAGACTCAGACAACACACTAAGAAGACGAAAGGGAGAGAGACGAAGAGGAGTGCAAGGGCAAAAGACGAACCTTTAGAAGACAAAGCCTCGTTATGAACCTTGTCCAACTCACTACGAAGAAGGGCGACGTCAAGGCGAAGCTGTTCTTAGGACGGACCAAGTTGTTCCTTCCCCTTCAACCGATTCTTCAGTTCCAATATCTCTTTGTCCTTAGCTGCCAAAGACTCCTGAGCGTTGAACAATTCATCATCCCTCTGACATAGCTTCTCCTCCAACTTTAGCGACTTGGCTCTAAAGAATTGATACAGAGTATGGTTGCAGTGTTCACTAGTCGCCAACTATTAAAACGAAAAGAAATACGAATCATCAGATAATAAAAAGTTAGAATCCACTAAAACAAGCATTTACCAAAACAAATACGATAAATACCTCAAGGATGCGCTGCTTGGGAAAGCCATAATGAAACCCATCAGCCACAGCCATCATGTCAGAGATAGAAGAAGGAAGATTGACCAAAAGGTTTGAAGAGAAAGGACTCAAATCCCGATCCCACATTTCAGCAACCTTCTCGCGAGAAGATAGTTGCATCCGTTGGCGTGTGAAAGCATCGGAGGCCCTCTCCCCAGGAATCACAAGGGCGTGATGGGGCACGTTCATCAATCCCATTTTCTTCAACCAGGCAAAGGTTTTGTCATCCCCATCACGCATTACAGCGTTGACAAACCCCTCGGAAGATACACCAGCAGAGGATCCCTCACCAGCCTTAGATACTATACCGGCATCGGCCTCGATACCAGCATTGACGCGGACATTAGCAACGGTTTTATTCTCTTCGGCGGTTTTCCTCTCTTTGGCCCCCTTCTTGGCACAGAGTTCAGCGTCCTCTCTATCAGAGTTGTCATCTCCTTCTCCCCCACGATCAACGTCATCCTCGGCCTCGATATCCTAAGTATCGCTAGGAGAAAATAATGAGAAATTGGACGCGATCCCCAGGGCAGCACCAATATCGACTTGCCCACCAGAAGAACAGATTTTTCCAAAAAAGAACTCCTGAACCGTCTCTGTGGGGATCGTGGATTGAAGATCAATATCTTCGTTCCTCTGGTGCAGGGAAGGGGAAGGTTCGGGATCAGCAACAGGTATATCTCCTTGACCTCTAGGGGCAATTTTTTCTCCAATAGCTCCATCACCAATACCCTCGCCATCCTCATGGTTGTGAGGAGAAGTCTATGTACGCTCCTCAGCATCAGTTTCTTCTTCCTCTTCTTCTTTCTTCTTCTTCTTCTTCTTCTTCGACGTACTCATCGTTCACGGGAATAGTAACCTCATCGGGAACTTCTGCTTCTTTAGCAGCGGCATTAGAAGACTGAACTGGACCAATATTTTTCTTCCTCGATACCTAAAAGGCATAGAAGTTATTACGATGAGATTGAGAATACTGTGAGGACAGTTTTCTTCATATCTTGACAAAATTCAAACTAAGAAGAAAAGGGACAAGAGTACACATACTACAATCGTCCCTAAAATCACACCTTAGCAGTATCAGTACCCTTCAAAGGAAGAGTGGCATCGGAACCCTCATCATCCTCGGCATCAACAACATCGACATCATAATCAAATTTCATGCCTTCGAAATTTAACTTCCAAGGGCAGAAATCTCCATAACGAGGTGGAGCACCTTCGCGAGCCTTATTATCAGCAGTGGGTTTCCATCCATTTGGACTAGGGACCCAACCATGGGCCCAAGGACCAATGACTTCAATAATAGTGGCATGCCACTCATAATCATGATCGCGTTTCAGACGCCCGTTCTTGGGAAAAATATTTGGTTTTTCAGATCCTTTGGTACCAGGGACAAACCGAAGCTTTGAATCACTCACCTCGCTCAAAAGACGAATCTCGCCAGGGTCAGCGGCCATTATACGAAGAACCACACTACAAGGTTTACAATTCCTATCGTTAACATGGTCTCCAAAGGAAGCATTGAAATTTTCGGCGGTATACCAATCTTTCTCCGCAGTGTTAGGAGTATAGCAGGCCATCATCTTCTTTCCTTTACTCTGAAGGTAGCACTCTTGAAGTGTCCGAAGATAATTTCCACTCAACTGAACCACCGAGCGAAAATGAGTATAAGAAGTTGAACCCTCGCGATGGGCCAAGACATCATAGTAAAAGGAATCTCCCAACTTATACAAAGGTAACATTAAGCCGGCTTCAAAGGCCCCCACGGTTGTCAGCAAATGGAAGGCATCGTACTTATAGTTCGAGATCATCTCATAAGTTAAATCATCCCCTTGATCATAAAAACGGACATAGAAATGCTCGAGGCCATGCCTCACCTTGAATTCTTCGAGATTGATATGCCTGAAGGAAAATTTCTTCTTTTCTTCGGTCGAGAGCAGATTCGCACGGAAGGCGCGGCCCCGTAGATGCAGCTCTGCCCAACGATGATTTCTTCGGTGGGCTCATATCCGAGGATTTTCTCTTTGTAGGCAAATTTCTCGTCCACGAAGGATTCTGTGGAACCGTTTCTTTAACATGAGCAATTTTCAGCGAAACTTTAGGCTTTTGGACAGAAGGAGCTACGGAACGGAGGGGTTGGACATCTAGTGGCTCCAAACGTTGTGACGAAGATTTATCAACAGGACGATTAACAGTGTAACAAGAACCCCTCGGTAAATTCCACGCCTTATGAGAAAAAGTTTTAGGACCAGATGACGAAGCGGTTCTATAGGAACGATGATCTTGCTGCGAAGGTCTGAACGGAACACCTCCTGGTGGAGATGCATCGGGACTTCTAGTGGGAGGAGACCTATAAGGACTTGTTGGCGGAGTTCTATAAGGGATTCGATCGAGGTCAGCCATACCTACAAGGGGCACGAAAAGAAAACGAAGATAAAAAACTGAACCCTACAAAGAACGAAAAACTGAATTAAAATCAATCAGATTGCACCGAAAACATCATCATGTCAAGAACACAAAAGAATTAAAAGAGCTAACAAGGGCGGACGACCCCAAATTTTGTGATAAAGAACATGGACAAGTATATATACTTTCATATAATTGTTCTTCATCACAAAACCTACGATCATCAAACGAGAAGCAACAGTAGCATAAAGAAAAACGCAAGAAGAACTACATACCAGTAACCGTAGAAGTAAGAAGACCAGGAAGCGGTCGCGGCAAGAGATATCAAAGAAAACCTCGTCAAAACGAATTTAGGACAGAGAACAAATAACTGCAGCAATTAAGAACAAAAAAATAAAATAAGAAGAGTAATCGCTCCTAGAATAAGAATGAAGAAGACATGGAATGAAGAAGACAGAGAATGAAGAAGAAAAAGAGAAGGAATAAAATTTATTATGCCCTGACCTCTTCACCTACTTATAACCATAATAAATGAAAGGAAAACTGCTCCAAAATCGAGAGGAATTAAATGCTAGGAGTGGGGAACGTGCCCTAAAATCTAGGGGTAGTTATTGCGAAGAGAGGGAGAGACTGTGAAGACAGTTTTCTTCTAACTTTGACCAATTTTCAACTCAGAAGAAAAGGGGCAAATTGTATACACATAATCAATAATAGACCACGTGTCATGAAGAAGACACGTGTACGGCATGAGGGAGGAGAACATCGAAACAATGATGTTACATTGCGACACCTAAGGAGCAATCATCATCTTCGTCTGCCACGTGCCCATCCTCATGCAAGATCCAACAACGACAAAGTGAGGAGCACCAGATGAAGGAACCACCGCGGAGCACCATAGAAGACCTAAAAGTTAACTTTCCATCATCCCAAAGAAGATCCAAATCTAGTGTATGGGAGGAAGGGCAGCTGAAACACGTGTCAAAACCATTCAAGGACGTGCATGCCGCCCAAACCATCCACATTAAACACCCTAGACATAGGGTACGTGTCGAACGCCTTGTGGAGAAGAAGAAGGTCCATCTTCGTCTCTACATAATGACGTTGGAGAACGCTGGGTCAGAACGAAGATAACATCGAGAAGACGCAGTAACCAAGACGATAAGGATAGATGTACTCGAATAAAGGGACCCACAGGAGAAGCCTATAAATACCCCAACCCACTGAGGGAGAGGAGGTCGACCATTTTTAGGGAGAGCAAGAGAGAGTCTAGGAGAGAGAAGTTGTGAGAGTAAGTATGAGTTTTATTTCTTTTTTAGCTTCGTTCCTCACTCAAAGTCATTCGACTATCTTTGTAGTCTCTGAACCTATAGTGAAACACCGACCCCCGTAGACATAGGCCTTAGTGCTAAACCACGTAAATCATCGTCTCATTTACATTCCGCACCGTACATCATCTACTTCACGCATCGCTCTTATTATTTATGCATTGTAGATTTTACTTTAATCATACTTGCATGGCTAGACGAGGACGAGCACGAAGGCTGCAAGTTTATCAGGCTTCGGATTTGTGTTGTTAAGCATATATTTCATCTGTCTCATTGATTCTATCATTTCTTCGAATATTGTCTGTGGACACGAACATACCTTCGTTATTTCCGTGTTCACACTCATGATTAAACCCGAAAAATGAGTTCATGTTTTTATTAAAGGGTGGGCACACCACTCAGGTAGCCAGGCAGTTTTTATATAGTTCACTTTGACGGCCTATAGAACTGCTGCTGCTACGAATATGAGTTGCTCTCTACCAACTGTTTTTTAACATTGATTTTTGTTTCTGAAATTGGGATGTCCACACACACCACAGTGTTGTTATGGAGTGTCGTGTGTGGCAGCGGCGAATCTAGAAACTAGACTAAGGGGAAGCAAATTTTTATTAGGGGTAGCAAAAAGGCAAAATTAGTCTTGGAGAAAAAATTTTGCTTGAAAAATTAGGCTTGGAAGCCCAATATGGAGGGGTAGCAAGTGCACACCCTTGCTATTAGTTGGATCCGCCAGTGGCATGTGGTCATTTACTTGTACAGCTCGAACCTTCTAAATCTTCCTGTCAAGTGTTTTGGTTTTGTAATTTTGAGTTATTGGGAACGTCAGGGATGATGTTTTTCCACCAAGTGAAAATTTTGATATGGATTTTTTTTTTTTTTTTTTTTTTTGAAAAAAGGAAGTTTCATTATTAACTTAAAGTTGAACTACTCTTGGGTACCGAGTCCCCGCTGAGTTATTCATCACAATTACATTAAGGAATTCAGGTACAGTATGTTCCCATATCAGGGTGGAGATGTTGTTGCTTCCAGTTCCTTGTTGTAATTGTTTCTTCGCTGCAAGATCCACCAGTCCATCTGCCGCCTGATTCGCTTCCCTGTATATGTGTGTGATGTGAACACATCGTATTTTCCTTAGGAAATGGTGTATTTCGTGCAGCATATTCTGTATGACCCATGGTGCCTCAGTAACATCTTTCGACAACAATGTCAGTAATGTCGAGGAATCAGTTTCAAAGTGTATGTTGTTTCATTCCTTGGTTGTTGCCATTCTGGTTGCTAGAAGAAGAGCCCACGTCTCGGCCACTAGCGCTGATGTCTTGCCAATATGTGCCGAAATTGCCATGATTACTACACCGTGTTCGTCTCTGCAAATCCAACCCGCACCAGCTGCCATCGGTGTTCCTTGATCACCTGTTTTACTAGCTCCATCGGTGTTGATTTTCAACCATTTCCGCCTCGGGGCATAGTCGTAGATGCCCTGTTTGTTTGTTGTATTGTGCTGTTATGTGTGCAAATATTGTGTTGCATAGCCCATCTGTATTCTTGACTTAGTAATATAGATATGTGGAATGTTTATATTGGCGTTTGTGTTCTGTTGTTGTATACCTTTGCATTCCTTGCCAACCAAATATTCCACAACAAATAGCAGCACATCGTAGAGGCTTTCTTTTGTGCATGTATTACCAGAAATTCTGCAAAGGTTGATGGTGGTTGGAACACTAGAGTTGTTGTTGTTCTCCCTCCTTTTAGTTGATTGTTAGACCCGGCAGTGTTGTTGTTGTTGGAAAATGGTGTTGGGTAGTGGATGAGGTGGCATCACAATATTGGTGTAAGCATTATGTTGGCCCGCATTGCTGTTGACGTGCCTGCAGAATAGACGCCACGTCTCTTTGGCCACATGACATTCAAAGAGACAGTGTTGGATTGTTTCCGGATGTATATGACAGATAGGTGATAGGTGTCTAAAAATACCTAATTTAATATCTAGTATTTATGCTTTCTTTGCGAGTTTTCTTGTAAATTATGTATCTTATATTGGTTTTGAGTTATCAGGTGCTTTGGAGTCATTTGGAGCAAAAAGAAGTGGAAATGGCTACAAAAGTGAAGCACAGTGGAGCAAAAGGAGTTGTCATTCTTTGGCGGCTTGTATCAACACTCAGGGTGCCTAGAGTCATCTGGGTATCCCCTTATCCAGATTCATTTGGGTGGGTCAGTATCACTTTCCTACACAAACCTAAAAGTTAGAGAAAATCAATTCTCTAATCATTTGCTTTACTCCTCTGTTGAATGGCTGGAGTAGTTATCACAGAGAGAAATTCAGAAATTCAAGAGGAGACTTGAGATTCAAATTTAGTAAATGGGAAGAACATATCAGTTGAGTTAAATGGATGATTGGGGCATTTGGGTTGTTTACTACACAAAATTGCAGATGCAAAATTAAGGTTTGGTTGAGCTCTGATTTGCTGGATCGAGTTGAAGTAAGAATTTGCTAAGATTTGGCAAGGGGATCTCATGTTTGAATTAGTGGGTTCAATGGAAGAATGATGGTTCGTTTTTGCAGGGATTGCAAAGACACGCTTATGGTGGTATAGAACAGTTTTGAGATGCAGAACTTCAGAGAAATCAGTGGGCACTGAGTAAAGTATGTGTGTAGAAGAACAATGGGTATTGTATGAATATGCATGGAAGGAGATACAGAGATTAGAAATCAATAACATGTACATATCTTCTTCATCATCAGGAGCTGCACACAATGTGTTTGTTTAAAGACTTGAACCACCTGTTCTTAACAATTTGAAGTTCAAGTACTCTGATGTTACACCAAATTCAGGGAATCTTTGAAGGGCGAGAAGCATACGGAGCTGGGTGTTTGAATGGCTAAACTAATTTAGGCAAAGATTGAGACAAGTCAGGGATGAATCAATGGTGCAAGGAATGATTGGTAATGAAGCTGTGCATTACGGGTTTGAAATGAAGCTAAGATACTCGCGTAACCAGGTGGTGTTGTCTTGGTTCAATCGAGATGGTTGGGTAGCTGGTGGTATTGCAGGTGGAGATGCACATTGGTGGTTGCTATGTTGAGCCAGGGAATTGCAGGTGGTTTCAAGTATGTTTGTGTGATGGCCATGTCCACATTGGCTGCGCAGGGAGCTGTTGAGAAGAAACTGGTGGCGCTATTGCGTTGAGCCTGAAGTGGTTTGAGTAGATATGAGAACTGAAATTCAGGATTGGGGGTTGCAGTCACAGTTGGTCGTCTTTGCGCTTAGCAACCGAAGCGCTAGGTACAAATTGCGGGGTCAAGATAACAAGGCTGAGCCAGTGGTGGTGATTATGTAAAGTGGGTGAAGTGGAGTTGAAATGGGTTGAAGTTGCAGTCAGTACGCAGTGGAAGTGTAGCTGTACCAGGTGAACTGAGGCTGGTGGAGAAGCAGTTGCAAAGAGCTAGAATGGCGAGAAGCCAAGATGGAGAAGAAGATATTGAACTGCAATGGAATTGAATTGGCAATTGGTAGATGATATTGAGCATAGAGGTGTCGCAGCTGCAATGTAGGAAGGCAGTGACAATGAGATAGGGAAGGCAATGATGGCTCAGGTGATGCTTGTCATGGCTATATGCTTTGCCGTGGAAATGAGTGAGCTGCAGTGGAACGAAGGCTTTAATGGAGTGAATGTACGCATTGCAGTGTGCAGAAGCAGGGTACATCTGGTGGTGTTTGCAGTGTAGCTGTTATGTGAGTCAGGGAGAGAATAAAGCTGCAACTGAGCTGAAGCAGGTGGTAGTTGCTAGCGTACAATGGCTTTGAGTTGCTGCCAGTGAACAGAAGGGATGTGAGCTCAATGCAGGTGAAACTGAGAATAGCAGTGGTGGTGGCCTGAGACGGCAGTGTTTAAGGTTCTTGCTAGAGCTGGAACTGAAGGCTAAAGAAATAGAAGGCTGGTAATCAGTGTGGGGTGGTCCATTGGTCTTGAGCCTGTGGTTCGTTTTCCATTGGTTTGCATTTGAGTTCAACAGAGTCGAGAGCAGGGAAGCTGCATTGCAGTGACTGAGCATCTATATGAGCAGTCGCAGAAAAGCTGTTTGTTGTTCGAGTTGAGTTGGCAGGGAGTGTGGCGAGAATGGCTCATGGGTTGGTCTTGGATGTCGTTTAGGAATCGGTGATTGTCATGGGAAGATTGTGGCTAGCTTGTGATATACAGGGATGGAAGCAAATATGTCCTGAGTTGTGTAGCAGAAGTCACAACCAAAAACGCAGAAATTGTGCAAAACACAGCTAGATTGGTGCACCGGTGAGCATAGCCCGGGATGTCGGATTGCGGAAGTTAAAGTGTGAATCGTAATGTTTCAATGAATCGTGAAAGGGGTATGAGTCGAATGGAAGAGTTGGCGGCCGGAAATATAAGCTACATGTAGGCCTGTCAATGGAAACCCGTTAACCGTTAGCCGTAACCGATTACCCGGTTGCCGTTACGTTTAGTTCCGTTATACCGTTATCCGTTACCCGTTACCGCTAATGTAGCGGTTAATTTTATCCGACGGTAACGGCAATGGAAGACCTATTTCCGTTAGCCTTAGTTCCGTTAACCGCTAACGTGTACCTAGCACGTGTAACATTCTATACCCAGGCTAACTCGAATCGAATGAATGATATGAATCATTATCTTCTTCTTCTGTTCTTCAACCAGAGAAGAAAACTCACCCTCACCCCTCATCAATCACCCTCAATTCCTCATCTCCTTCCTTTCAATTCAAGCAAAATCATCTTCATTCGATTAGAAAACTAGGGTTATCTTCTTCTTTTTATTTCGAGCTTAATTTCAATCCTAAAAACTAAATTTTCAATTTAGGGTTTCTGAAAATTGAAGTTAGGGTTTTCAATTCGTGAAATTAATCATGACCCAAAGTGGAGGAGCATCCAATTACGTTGGTTCATCAAAAAGAAGTCATCCCTCTCAATCACTTTCAGTTTCAGTTGCATCTCAATTACCTTCTGCATCTCAAGTTCAACAATCAGGAAATCAATCACCACCACCTGCTGTTGTTGCAACAGAAGAAGCAGTAGACGAAATAGAAGTAGATGAAGATCCAATTATAGCTGATGCAAAGAAGAAACTGCGTGCAGTAAGGTCTGATGTTTGGGATGATTTTGAAAGGTTAACTGAGAAAGAGATGGTAAAAGGTAAGGAGATTGGGATACTTGTAGCTAAATGCAAATATTGTAATAAGAAAATGCCTGCACCCAGCAACCAAGGAACCAGCAAATTGCATTACCATGCTAAAACCTGCAAAGAAAAGCCTGCAAACAAGAAAGGACAAAGAAAACTTGCTACAATCAAAACAGGTAATGCACAAACTAAGCTTGCTAATTGGAAGTATGATGCTGATGCTACTAGGATATTAGTTGCCAAAATGATTGCTAAACATGGTTATCCAATCACTATAGTTGAGCATCCATATTTTGTTGAGTTTGTGAAGTCTTTAAATCCTGCTGCTAAGCTTTACACTAGGAATACAGTTAGGGAAGATATCATGAAACTAACATCTCAGTTCAAAAAAGAATTACAAGACCAATTTGAGACAATTACATCTAAGTGTAGTTTAACAACAGATATGTGGTCATGTAAGCATACAAAGGATGGTTATTGTTGTGTGACAATGCATTACATAGATGAGGACTGGAAGCTGATTAAAAAAACACTAGCATATACTTTAGTACCATCACCACATTCTGGAGAAGTTCTAGCAAATGTAGTGAAACAAGTATGTCTAGATTGGAACATAGATACTAAGCTTTTGTTTGTAGCCACTGACAATGCTAGCTCTAACAATGTCATGATGAACCATCTGAAGAAATGGCTTGATAGCAAAGAATGTTTAGTTCTTAATGGGGATATGTTCCAAATGAGGTGTAGTAATCATGTATTACACTTGATTGTGGGGTTTGGAATGGGAGTGGCTGCTCCATTTATAGATGCAGTTAGAGAGTGTGTAAAATGGGTCAAAGCAAGTCAGGCTAGAAAAGAGAGATTTGAATTTGCTCTTTTGCTCAAGTTAAGCTTCCTGCTTCAAGGTCTGTGGGTTTAGATGTGGATACCAGGTGGAACTCCACCTATAAGATGCTAAAGGATGCAATTTTTCTGAGACAAGCTTTTGTTAGGCTAGCTGAGTTAGATAGTGACTTCAAGATACTACCAACCTCTAAGGAGTGGGAACAAGGAGTACACATATGTGAATGTTTGGAATTGTTTGATGTCATTTCAACAAAATTTGCTGGGATTAAGTATCCCACAGCAAATTTGTATTATAATGGGGTGCAAGAAGTTAATAGATGCATTAAGCTCTGGGAATCAAGTCAGCATGAGTACATCAGAGACATGGCCAAGAATATGAGGATGAAATTTGATAGCTACTGGAAAGAAAGTAACACTTTGATGGGCATTGGGGTTGTTTTAGATCCTAGGTACAAATCTAAATGGGTGGAGTTTGTTATGAAGAGAGTATATGGTGTGGATCACTATAAAAGTCACTATAGCAAATTTGAGATTGCACTCAATGCTATTTTCTGTGCTTATGAAACCAACACTACAGCTCCAGATTATTTTGATACTGGAATGCATTCAACTGCATTTGAGAGCTGTACAAGTACAACAACATCATATGGATTTGGTTATGATGATTTCATTATGGAAAACAATATGTTTGAGGTTGAGAAGTCAGAATTGGAGACATACTTAGAACCAGTTCTTCCTAAAGGCACATCTGTCAAGAAATGAGGTTTGATATCTTAAGTTGGTGGAAGAATCATTCTCGCCAAGTACCCAATTATATCAAGGATTGCAAGAGATGTATTGGCTGTTCCAGGTGACAAGTGTAGCATCGAATCCATGTTTAGTATTGGTGGCGAGTTCTCACATCTCACAGGGAGTTCATTATCTCCGGATCTTGTTGAAGCTTTGCTTTGTTTGGGTGATTGGCTGCCGAGATCTCACTCTCGGTGAGAGCAATAGTTGTGTTAATTGGTAAGTTTACTTTAATATTATATCTTAATCTTTTACTGATAGTTGTGATTGCACTGACATTGCCACTTTGCACTGATATTGCCACTTTTATTGGCTTATTGCAGAAGTTGAGGACTAAGGAGGAATGCATTTGCATATGCAGTTGGCATTGGCATTTGGCAGTAGAGAATTTGGAGATGGAGGAATGCATTTGCAGATGCAGTTGGCACTTCCTTTAACCCTTTGTATTTTCTTTTGCAAAAACTTGGTTTTTTTTCTTTTGATAGAACATTGTGATGATCTGAACATGTAATTTTGTTTTGTGTTGTCCTGTGACATTCCGGTTAATTCCGGAAAATTAACCGTTAACCGATAAGTATAACGTAACGGCAATGGAACTGATTTTACAATTCCGTCGGAAATTAGCGGATAACGGTTAACCGCCAATTTTAACGGCAACGGTAGTGGCAGAGCCATTATTTGTTTCGTTTAGTGCCGTTGACAGCCCTAGCTACATGACACGCTTTTAGGTGCGTTTTCGCAAGAAACGAGGAATTGGCTAAAATGGTTTTTGTGAATGTGTGGACTGCAGAGAAGCAAAGTTGAACTACTGGAAGTGTAGAATCACCTGGTGATAGTACCTGATGACAAAGGCGGCCAGAGATAATTTCCGGCGACCGGATTCCGGCGACGGTGGCCGGATTCCGGTGATGACGTCATCAATTCCGGCGACACTTTTCGGACCCAAAATTCCAGAGACATATTTTTCACTCCTGGGCTTGGTGGACCAACTTGGAGACGGGTTTTGAGAAGAATTAACCTAATTTTGGGAAAGTATCCTTATGGGGAGAAAAGCATATAAATAGAAAACTCTTTTCAAAACCTAGATAGATCTCCATTAGGAGACTTCTACTTGTTTTCTAGGGTCTCACATGATAGGTTCTTCTAAACTTTTTATGATGATTTCCAAAAACACAAGTAACTAAGTTTTTATTATTTGTTGAAGATGTAGTTGGATTTTGCAACCAAGTTATGATTTTTATGAATTAGTTTTCTCTCAACATTATCGTTTGATTTCTACGGGTTACAATAATTGCATGATTGATGGATTGCAATATGATTGAATGTTTGTTTAGTGAAGTCTAGAATTGATTGAACTCACATCCATATCTATAGCTATTTTAGGGTTTTCATCAAGCGATAACCTTGAATACGAGTAGCATGATATGATTCTAGGTTGTAGTGATACATCCTTGTAGTCATATGTAGAAATTGACCTTTGTCCGAATTGTTTGCGCAATGTATTTCAATTGCATTGATTAGCCTATTTTTCGAAACTTAATGCTCCTAGGAATTGAACTTGATTAGCGCAAGGCGTTAGGTTATTCTTTAGGTAGAATTCACATACACAAAGCCTAATGTGTGTGTTGATGACTTAGGAAATTACTGAGTATTCTTGCAATAAGGTATTCTATGGCTTTTGATGATAGCGAGATTAAATACGAATTCTATTCATATATTCATAAACTTGTTTACAATTGAAGATGAAACCTTTATCCAATATTTTCACCTCATTGATTTGCGTGTTTACTTTTATTTGTTTTGCTTTTATTTAGTTCCGTTTAAATCAGAAAATCCTCGGTGTTTTATATAGGAAACCATAACATATTGACAACCTAGACCTCTCCGTGGGATCGATCATTTCTTGCCCTTGCTATATTTATATTTTGAGTAGTAAGAAAGTGTAATTATATTTGTGTCGGCTGACAACCGGTCAATAGGACACATGTTGGTGCTGATTATGTGTCTAAAATGCAGAGCATCAAAAGTTGGGAAGCCCTGTTGACTGACTTTCCATATGAAAAGTCTTAGTTTTTGGGGGCAGTCTGATTTCCAAATCGACTTGTACATTTGCTCCGTGTTTCTTGTACCCGTCTGTGGATTCAGGTTTGGTGTGGATGATTGAATTTTCATGAGTAGCTCGTATCCACTCTTGACCGTGTACTGCCCCTTTTAGGCGTGAGGCCAAATCTGTTTATCTGGAACTGCCGGGTTTGGGATATGGATTGCTCTGATTGCACTAACAATGCTTGCTGGGAAGGTCTGGTGCAGTAATTCGGTGTTCCAATTAAAAGTGTATGGTGTGATCAAGGTACTTATCCAATTGTTACCAATATCACCCACGTCGGTCATCCTTGCCTGCATGGGGATTCAATTATCATTAATTTTGGTTGACTTTCCGTCACCAATCTGGATGGCCAAATTTTCCTGCACAAAAGGAGCAATCTTTGATAAGTTTTTCCATGCAGGGCTTGCCGCTGTCGGTGGGTTTGGTATTCTTCTTGAAATTGGATCTTGTCCCAAGTACTTTGTCCTGTAAACCGTGTTGCAGATAGTATTTGGTTGAGCATGTATTTGCCAAACTCTTTTTCCCAGCAGCGCAAAGTTGTGTTTTCTGGCATTCCTAATCCCCAAACCTCCCTGGTTGATTGGCAGTTGTAATTTCTATTTGCTCGCCATATGCAGTTTTTTGTCTCCATGTCATGTCCCCAAAAGAAATTTCTCGCAATCTTATCAATTTTGTGGTGGACATGTGCCAGTAACAACTGAGTTTGCATAATGTGGTTTGCTATAGGTGACGTGACTCAATAATGTTGTAGTAAAAAGGTTCGTTGAGACTTGTGAAAGCAATGGATTTTTAGACTTATAAAAATTAATAATAAAGAAAACTTAACACAAAATTGATTCAAGATATGAGAAAATAACCAAGACACTGATTCCACTATTACACATGAATAAATTACGGTAAATAACCCAAAACTCTAATTTTTTTTTATTTTAAATCCCTTGTTTCTTAATTCACAAATAATCAAGCAAATTCTCAAAAATTAATTGTATCCCCTAAGCATAGATTATCTTAATACAAGCATAACCTATCTAATTGAATCACAACTAATAAAAAGAATTTTGCAAACAATTTGAAACTCTGCAAAAGCAGTGATTGAGTGAATTATAAATTATAAATTAGAGAAAATAAAATGGTTACCGCTTAATCATGGATAAATAGCTTCCTCATTGCCTTGGTTGTGGGAGAATTAGCCGCTCATCATGTTGGAAACACGCTCAAAATTCATTATTATTGCTCAAAAATGGTTTACAAATGATGAACAAAGGAGAAATGATGAAAACCGGGTTTGCAACGCTTATAGTTGTTGCAAACACTCGTTACAAACTACGATAGAGATAAGGTGTGTCTTTATTCTGAGCTGCGACCCACGTTTGGTAGTTGTTTTTCACTGTTGAAAAACGACTGTCTGTGATAGTCTGTTCTTCACGTTCTTCAGAGATGCAGCAGCAGAAATGGTAGTCTCTGCAATTTCGATTTTTGGCTCTTGCAGTGTTCTAAAACCTCCCAAACTCTCCGTCCCACTTATTATCGACCCCAGCAACCTTTATATACTCAACTGGGACAAGAATCTTCACTCATTACCTCAAAATAATCTTTTATTACTCGGAAAATATTTTTCTTCCCAGCCACGAGATTTCTTCCCTGAATTAACTTCCCACGCTGTCAACGAGTGTTTGATAGTGCTGAAACTTCCCTTTTTTACTTCTTCATGCTTCTACAGCATCCAAACACACGTATTACACGTCTAAATCCTATACAATCCCGTGTATATCTCTTCTCGGCACATGCTCTCTGTTTTTCTTCTCGCGAAAATTCCAGCCAAATTTAGACGACCAGTCGACCCATACCAGCCCTGTTAGGCCCAAAGGAAGATACCCAATGATTTTCAGCCATTGAGTCTCGTAATAACGCCTCCAAAATCCAAACCCTAAATCTGCCGGTTCCAACACAATTTTCCCGCCAATTTTCAGTTTCAAATTGTTGAAGATGACTGCCCCTTAACCAGTGATGGGGTGCGATTAGCAGTTGCTCAACAGAGGTGCCCTTAGCAATTGGGTTACCCCTTATCCAAAGACGAGAGTCCGAATAACACTTGTCCTCCGGAGGTGCTCCGAGCAACTTTTCGAGCCGAATTTTCCAAAAAATATTTATTTCCAAAAATATCTAAAAATACATAAAAACACAACATTAGTACAAAATCGAGTTCCAACAATACCAAAGAATGAGGACAATTCAGACACAAAAAATGTGTCTATCAAATACCCCCAAACTTATTATTTGCTAGTCCTCGAGCAAATTTATTCTAGAAAATAAAAATCATTTGAACCTCTAGGTGGCCCTAGTGGCGGAGTGTTGTCTCCGGAAGGTTTACCAGAGGTGTACCCACAAAACCTTTACCTGCACCCCGAGCTATCTACACGTAACCTCGGGAAGGCACTAAAGAATCTCCTTGGTTGGCATACTTATTGACTACAGGAGGAAGTACCCTGATGCGAAATTCCAATTGATGTACACGAGTTTGCACTCAATCATACTAAAATTCATATAAAGTGACAGAGCTCTACTCAGATAGTCGCACTATTGACATCAATACCCGGAGTCAAAACTAATCACATTGATAGATCAAGAAGATGGATATAGAGAAAAACATAGATGGTTTTGATGTTTACTAAGTGAACGGTGTTTCCCATATCCGTCTCAAGGCCTCCGCTAAAATGAACCTATCCTAATGGTGAGATACTAGTTCGACTAATATCAACACACCGGGGCATATACAAGGGAACCAAAATGGTCGATAATCCTAACTCTAGGTCAACACAACTGGCATATACAAGGGTTCCAGTGGTCGACTTTATTGAATTTATTCCGGTTGGTCTGATGGTCTGGTCTTAATTTTTTTTTTTTTTTTTTTTTTTTTTGTATCTCAATCACTCTAAGTCACCCTAGCATTGGTAACAAATTGATTCGTGGGCCCCACCTAATCACTTAGAGAAACATAGTTTACAAAGAACAAAATAAAAACAGAAGTGAAGAAAAGGACTCAACGAGATATGGTGAAACTATCATGTTATTTCTAACACCCGAGCTCGTGCTTTTATGAATAGACTCTTTAGATGTTGCCATCTAATCAGATTGGTTCCTCAACTCCTACAACCAAAATGCTTCCATCCACTTAGATTGGTTAGTGCCGACCTTAATAAACATAAATTTCTAGGCTCTGGAGTTTATTTATTGCAACTAAAAACTAACAAGAAGTTTCTTCCCACCCCCAAACTTAAATCTAACATTGTCCTCAATGTTTAATGAAAGAGCAATACCAAAAAGTAACATGAGGAATCATTAAAGAGAGAAGTCGGAAAGATAGTACCTGGGGGAAGAGAGAAATCAAAAACTAATATACAACACACAATCGCCTCGATGGTCAATCAAGGGTAAACAGGGTCCTCCAGAGGGACCTCCTCAACATCACCTGTAGGAAAGGGCTCTAAAAAGGATTTCAATCTCTGACCGTTAACCTTCGAAGAACTACTACCATCCTAAGTGTCTCGATCTCAACAGCTCCATGAGGAAATACAAGTGCGAACAATAAAAGGACCCGTCCACCGAGAACGTAACTTCCTGTGGAAAAGATGCAAGCGGGTATCATACATAAGAACTTTTTGACTCGGGAGAAAATGACTTCCGTAAAATATTTCTATCATGCACAAGTTTCATTTTGTTCTTATACTCCTTCGCACTATCGTAAGCATCTATATGAATCTCGTCCAACTCATTGAATGGGAGTTTCCTATGGGCTCCTTCCTTGTCAAGTGAAAAATTTAGCTGCTTAACAACCCAATAAGCTCTATGTTCTAACTCAACAGGTAAATGACATGCCTTTCCATAAACAAGCCTATAAGGCGACATTCCAATTGGGGTTTTAAACGCAGTAAGGTAAGCCCATAAGGCATCAGTGAGCCTAGACGACCAGTCTTTCCGATTAGGATTAACTGTTTTATCTAATATACGTTTTATCTCCCTATTAGAAACCTCTACCTGACCACTAGTCTGTGGATGATACGGGGTGGCTACCTTATGTGTAATACCATATTTCTTCATCAAAAGCTTAAAAGGTCCATTACAAAAGTGCGACCCTCCATCACTAATTATAGCTCGCGGTGTACCAAAACGTGTAAGTATATTATTTTTCAAGAACTCAATCACAAACCGATGATCATTGGTTTTACACGCAACCGCCTCAATCCACTTAGAGACATAGTTTACGGCGACAAGGATGTATAGGTTACCAAAGGAATTAGGAAACGGACCCATAAAGTCAATACCCCACACATCAAAGACCTCAACGATTAAAATAGGGTTCAAGGGCATCATGTTCCTACGGGAAATGGTTCCTAATTTCTGGCAACGTTCACAAGTAACACAAGAATCGTGGGAGTCTTTAAACAACGAAGGCCGAGAATCCACACCTTTCAATATCTTAACAAAGAGTCTTCTTAGCACTAAAGTGACCTCCACAAGCATGATCATGACAAAAGGAAATAATACTGTGATCGGGTCACTCGTGTATACATCTCCTAATAACTGTCCGGACAATACTTAAACAAATAAGGATCATCCAAAAAGAAGTGCTTAACCTCGGCTAAAAACCTAGAACGATCTTGTTTACCCCAATGTTGGGGCATTCGACCAAGAATAAGATAATTCACTATATTTGCATACCAAGGTGATTGGGAAACAGAGAACAATTGTTCATCAGAAAGCTATCCCTTATATGAATGGAGTCATCAGGGGAACTAACAACTATCCTAGACAAGTGGTCTGCTACTACATTTTCTGCACCCTTTTTGTCTCTAATATCCGGACAAAATTATTGTAACAAAAGGATCCATCTAATCAATCTAGGTTTGGTATCCTTCTTAGAAAAAAGGTATTTCAAAGCAAAGATGATCAAGATAGATTACGATCTTAGAACCTAAGAGATAGGGTCTAAACTTTTCTAAGGAAAACACAATGGCCAACAGTTCCTTCTCTCGTAGTGGTATAGTTCAAATGGGAATCATTCGTAGTTTTGCTAGCATAGTAAATCACATGAAGTAATTTGTTTTCTCGCCGACCTAGCACAACACCAATAGGATAATATGAAGCATCGCACATGATCTCAAAGGGTAGGTTCCAGTTAGGTGCCTGGACTATGGGGGCGGTAGTGAGTAAAGTCTTAAGCTTCTCAAAAGCCTCTAAACAAGCATCATCAAAGACAAACTTAACATCTTTTGCAAGCAAATTGCAAAGAGGTCTAGAAATCAAGCTAAAATCCTTAATGAATCGACGATAAAAACCAGCATGCCCTAAGAATGACCTAATATCTTTTACGGTTTTTGGGACCTGTAAAGTCTTAATAAGGTTAACTTTGGCTTTATCTACCTCTATACCCTTAGAAGATACGATATGCCCTAAAACAATTCCTGATTGAACCATGAAATGACATTTCTCCCAATTAAGCACTAGATTCTTTTCCTTACATCTAGTCAACACTAATGACAAATGATGCAAGCACTCATCGAAAGACGAACCAAACACCGAAAAATCATCCATAAAGACCTCCAAGAACCGCTCTACCATATCTCGAAAATATGCTCATCATGCAACACGAAAAGTTGCGGTGGGCATTTTCATAGCCCGAAAGGCATGCGTCTATACGCAAAGGTACCAAAGGTACAGTGTAAATGTGGTTTTCTCCTGGTCTTCTGGGGCAATAACGATCCGATTATAGCCGAGTAGCCATCTAAAAAGCAAAGAATAACTATGTCCAACTAATCTCTCTAGCATCCGGTCGATGAAGGGAAGGGGAAAGTGGTCCTTCCTAGTGACCTTGTTCAATTTCCTATAGTCAATACAAACACGCCAACCCATGGTCACTCGGGTAGGGATTAACTCATTGTTATCATTCTCGGGACTACGAATACCGGATTTCTTGGGAACAACCTGAACGGGGCTGACCCACTTACTGTCTGAAATGGGGTAGATAATGCCTGCATCTAACAGCTTAAGGATCTCGGTTCGAACTACTTCTTTCATATTAGGGTTTAGTCGATGTTGCATCTCCCTAGAAGGTTTGGTATCTTCCTCTAAATAAATCTGATGCATACAAACTGTAGGACTTATACCCTTAATGTCTGCTATGGTCCACCCTAAAGCTTCCTTGTTGTTTTGAAGGACGATTACTAGCCTACTTTCCTGATCACTATCCAAGTCGGAAGCAATAATCACAGGTAAAGTCTCAGAAGGGCCTAAAAACACATACTTTAGGGAATCTGGTAATGGTTTTAGGTCCAACTTAGGAGGCTCTTCTAACGAAGGAACTAGGGTAGACTTAGAAACGGGTAGAGGTTCGAACTTGGGTTTCCAGCCATTACTAGTGTCTATCAAAGGGGTTGAATCTAACAAGGCATTCACCTCATTAATCACATCATCATCATCAAAATCAATCCCAAAGTGAGCTAGGAATTTCTCTAAAGGATCTTCTAACAAAGTGTTTGGTAATGACTCCTCGACTAATGTTCCTATCATGTTCACCTCCTCTATGCTCGAGTCATCTAGTTCAGAGGGTAGCTTACTAATATGAAAGACGTTCAGCTCAATAGTCATATTACCAAAAGACAAATTCCAGATACCGGTTCGACGTTAATGATCGCATTGGATGTAGCTAAAACGGCGACCTAAAATTACCTAGATCCGGTTCTCTCGGGTCGTGGACAGGTTGGGTATCCAGGATAACAAAATCTACCAGATAAATAAACTTGTCGACCTCTATGAGAACATCCTCGATCACACCTCGAGGAATTTTAACGGACCTATCAGCTAACTGAAGAGTCATCTGGGTAGGTTTCATCTCACCAAGTCATAGCTTAAGGTACACATGGTATGGTAATAAGTTCACACTGTGTCTCCTAAGTCAAGCAAAGCTTTCTCAACACGGTATTTACCTATTATGCAAGAAATGGTAGGGGACCCTGGGTCCTTATACTTAGGAGTAGTGGTATTCTGAATAATGGAACTCACGTGACTAGCTAGGAAGGCTTTCTTCTGAACACTAAGCTTACGCTTTCGTGTACACAAGTCTTTAAGAAACTTGGCATAAGCGGGAATCTGCTTAATCGCATCCAACAATGGGAGGTTGATAGTAACCTGCTTAAAAACCTCCAATATATCATTAAAGTTGGACTCCCTCTTAGTTGGAACTAGCAGACGGGGGAACGGGGCTTTGGGAACAAAGCCTGGTTCAATATGACCCTCATTGGTCTCATTAGAGACTCTATCAGTCTCCTCGTTTTCTGGCTCAGAAGGGTGAACTACAGCATGTTCACCATCAGGCATGGCGACCTTATTGTCAACTTTCTTTCCACTCCTAAAGAGTGTAATAGAATTCACATGATTGTACGATTTCTCTCCTTTAGGGTTAGGATTAGTATGACTAGGGAACCTTCCATCTTCTCTCTCACTAAGGAACTTAGCAATTTGGCCGACTTGAAGTTCTAATTTTGCAAGAGACTGGGAATTATTCTTAAAATTCTGCTTGGTTTCCTCTTGAAAATTACCCTGGCTCTTAACTAACATTTCCTGGCTCTTTGTGTTAACATATCCCGGCTCTTTTTAGTATACTAAAAGATTCCACTAAGCTAGTCATTCTATTCTCGTAAGGGTTCCGAACTGGGTTTGACTCGAAGAACTCTTATTATAACCAAAACCTGGGGGAGGTTGAGAATTACTAGACTGACCTTGATTCTGGCCCTTAGACCAAGAGAAATTAGGATGGCTTCTCCAACCAGGGTTGTATGTCTCTGAGTATGGGTCATACTTCTGACGGTTCTCAAACCTAGCATTGTTATAAACAGCATGAGCTTGCTCTTCACTAACCTGACCTTCCCAAAATGAGTTATCGGTCTCTATTCCACAACTAGATACTTGAGAGGTTCTATTAGGTTCGCCAAGGGACCTATTTTTAGACTGACCCATTTCCAAAGCTTCTAACCTTCCTGGATAAAGCAAAACAAACTTAGCATCTCGACCCGAAGCTTGTATCTACCATATTGGTGCTACTTCTATTAACCAAGAGTCTTTTAGGGTGTTCAACACAAGACTCCCCACTTTGTTGGGATTTCTCAAAGAACAACTCCTAAGAAGGTAAAGGCATCCTCAAGACTTTTATTAGTAAACTCACCGGCACACATAGACTCGACCATGGCTTTGGTCGAATAGTCTAAACCATCATAAATAATCCCTACAAGTTTCATCTTATCAAATCCATGGTGAGGACACCGAGATAGGAGATCATTGAATCTCTCTAAAAACCTATAACGAGACTCTCCCTCTTGTTGCACACTAGCACTAATTTTCTCGCCTAAAAACCAGTAGTTTTATGCTTAGGGTAGAATTTCATATAGAAAGCAAAGCAATAAGTTCCTGCCATGTTTCAATGGATCCAGATGGTAAGTTGTTTAGCCAGGTCTTGGCTTTATCTTTTAAGGAAAATGGGAACATCTTAAGTTTCAAAACTTCATCAATAAGGTCTTTTATTCTAACTGTCCCACAAATTTCCTCAAAGTCCCTAATATGAAAATAAGGGTTCTCATCCTCTTTTCCTAAGAATATAGGGATCATCCGAAGGATACTAGCTTTTATCTCGAAGTTAGCCGTATTGGCCGGGCAATTTAATGCACGAAGCTCGATTGGTCCCAGTTGGGAACATGTAATCTTTCAAAGTTGCCATCGTTGGCACAACTGAAGTACTAGGGGTACTTTCCTCACTAAGAGACAGATTTTCAAAAATGAAGTTTCCAAAAACGGGGCTCTCAAAAGAAGAGTTTTCGAGTTCCCCGCCTTCACAAGAAGAACTACTAGGTTTGTCACTAATCAAACGACCTAGAGTGTTTCTTTTCCAAGCCCGGCCGCTCTCTAATGACCTCGGGCATACACTAGAAAAACAAAACAAAAAAAAAAGAAAAATCCTAAAAGGAAGGGAAGTTCTATGCAAACACAAACAAGGCTGACTCCACCGCAAAGAAACCTAATGATATCTAGCAAACAAAAAGCATGATGGCTCCACTTTGATTGTTTTCTAGACCAGCTTCTAATCGTTCGAAAGGGAATTCGTTATAACCGAGCAAACCCCTCTGGATCAATCCGAGTTAAAGTAAGTTGAATCAAGGCGAGGGAAGCTCAGTGGAGCTTTGATACCCAAGGCCTCACCGCTATTGAAAGGCGGCGTAGTCACGCATTCAACTTCGCATAAACCATCATGAACTTCGAAGTATGCTAAAAGAGTAACCAATATTTTTCGAGCGACTTTCCTACTAAGCTCGTTACCCTATCGGTCTCGTTCTATTCAAATTTTAAGGATTAGGTTCGCGTTAAGTATTGTTTTCCTAAGGCGGGCAAGAAGAGAACGGTGATGAAATCCGAACCATTATCTTATATGGCCAGTCCTTGCCCTTTACTAGGAGTTTAAAACAGCCGTTTTCAAGTCCTCAGCATATATATGCAAACGAAGGAATATAGTAACTCGCTGACATGGGATTCGCGAGTGTTTCGATAAACTTACCTCCCGTACCAGATGGGGGATGAACCGTTGTAGTCGACTCGGGCCACGACTCCTATGTCATGTACGAACCCGAGGGGCCGAGACGATATCGTAATCGTCGTCCTTCTCTGCACGCAGTTTATATTTAATACTACCCTTCCGTAGGGTTTAAAAAAAAATAAGGAATGTCCGAATGTCCAAGTGTCCAAGTCCAAAAAGTAAAAGTGCAAAAGCAAAGGAATATCTAAAAAAAATAAAAATGCCTCTCTTTTTTTTTTCTCTCTTTTTGTAAAATATAAAAAATCTTCTTCTTTTGCTCCTTTCGCTTTGTCTTTAACTCCAAATCTTTAAGTATCCACCAAAAGCTTTGGCAAATATTTCTTTCGCTCCAAATCCCAAAATCTGAAAGGAAAAGACAAAAACCCAAAAACGTAAAGAAGAACAAATAAATAAAAACCTAAAAGAAAATCTAAAAACTCTAGCCTAAAGACAAGCCCGCGTCGGCGGCGCCAAAAATTGATGTGACTCAATAATGTTGTAGTAAAAAGGTTCGTTGAGACTTGTGAAAGCAATGAATTTTTAGACTTATAAAAATTAATAATCAAGAAAACTTAACACAAAATTGATTCAAGATATGAGAAAATAACTAAGACACTGATTCCACTATTACACATGAATGAATTACGGTAAATAACCCAAAAATCTAATTAATATTTTTTTAAATCCCTTGTTTCTTAATTCACAAATAATCAAGCAAATTCTCAAAAATTAATTGTATCCCCTAAGCATAGATTATCTTAATATAAGCATAACCTATCTAATTGAATCACAACTAATGAAAAGAATTTTGCAAACAATTTGAAACTCTACAAAAGCAGTGATTGAGTGAATTATAAATTATAAATTAGAGAAAATAAAATGGTTACCGCTTATTCATGCATAAATAGCTTCCTCATTGCCTTGATTGTGGGAGAATTAGCCGCTCATCATGTTGGAAACACGCTCAAAATTCATTATTATTACTCAAAAATGGTTTACAAATGATGAACAAAGGAGAAATGATGAAAACCGGGTTTGCAACAGTTATAGTTGTTGCAAACACTGTTACAAACTACGATAGAGATAAGGTGCTGCTGTTACAGTAGCTGCGACCCACGTTTGGTAGTCGTTTTTCATTGTTGAAAAACGACTGTCTGTGATAGTCTGTTCTTCACGTTCTTCAGCGATGCAGCAGCAGAAATGGTAGTCTCTGCAATTTCGATTTTTGGCTCTTGCAGTGTTCTAGAACCTCCCAAACTCTCCGTCCCACTTATTATCGACCCCAACAACCTTTATATACTCAACTGGGACAAGAATCTTCGCTCATTACCTCAAAATAATCTTCTATTACTCGGAAAATATTTTTCTTCCCAGCCACGAGATTTCTTCCCTGAATTAACTTCCCACGCTGTCAACGAGTGTTTGATAGTGCTGAAACTTCCCTTTTTTACTTCTTCATGCTTCGTTAGGCGTCCAAACACACGTATTACACGTCTAAATCCTATACAATCCCGTGTATATCTCTTCTCGGCACATGCTCTCTGTTTTTCTTCTCGGAAAATTACAACCAAATTTAGACGACCACCGACCCATACCAAATTTCGTTAGGCCCAATGGAAGATACCCAATGATTTTCAGCCATTGAGTCTCGTAATAATGCCTCCAAAATCCAAACCCAAAATCTGCTGGTTCCAACACAATTTTCCCGCCAATTTTCAGTTTCAAATTGTTGAAGATGACTGCCCCTTAACCAGTGATGGGGTTCGATTAGCAGTTGCTCAACAGAGGTTCCCTTAGCAATTGGGTTACCCATTATCCAAAGACGAGAGTCCGAATAACACTTGTCCTCCGGAGGTGCTACGAGCAACTTTTCGAGCCGAATTTTCCAAAAAATATTTATTTCCAAAAATATCTAAAAATACATAAAAACACAATATTAGTACAAAAATCGAGTTCCAACAATACCAGCAATGAGAACAATTCAGACACAAAAAATGTGTCTATCAGTAGGAAGCAGACTTGAATTTATAAGTACCCATCTTCCCAATTGATTGAAACATTTAGCCATCCACCCTTTGGCTTTCCTCTCCAGTCTCTGTAGCAGTTGCGCAAAAATAAGAGAAGAATTCCTACCAACTTTGAAGTTTACACCCAGGTATTTAGGTGGATCAGGAGTAGTTGGTATGTTGAACATCCGAGTTAGCCAATCTGTTACTTCTTGCCTCGTATGTGGATGATGAATGATGACTGACTTTTGGAGGTTGATAGCTTGACCTGCTGAGTTTGAATAGCTATGTAGTACATCGTTCAGGTTATCACAGGTATTCTGGTCTGCAGTGCATGTGATAAGCAGGTCATCTGCATACATCAAATGTAATATTGGTGGAGTTTTCGTCGAGATACTTAAACCTTTCAGCTTGCCTTCGTTTTCCAGGATTGCAAGGTTTGTGGACAATATTTCCGCACACATTATAAAGATGTAAGGTGACAAAGGGTCTCCCTACCGGAGTCCCCTTGATGGCCTGATGTGTCCTTACGGATTTCCATTGATGTTTATGGCATATGTCACAGAAGTTATGCAGAGCATTAATAAGTATTCCACAAATTTGGCCGGGAATCCCAGAGAGACTAAGGTTTGCTTTACGAATCCCCAATCGAGGCTATCGTAAGCTTTCTTGATATCAAGCTTCATAACAATTTTTGGATTTTTGGTGGGTGTTGTGGAGCGGATGTGGTGAAAAATCTCAGTGGCAATGGCTATATTGTCATGGATACCACGGTTTGGCACAAACGCACTTTGGTAGGGACTGATCATGAATTGAAGTATTGGTCTCATTCTGTCTACAAGGAGTTTTGATATAATCTTATATACCACATTGCAAAGGCCAATGGGTCTATAATCATTTACTGAACTAGGATTTTAAGATTTTGGTATGAGAGTGATATTTGTATGATTGAAAGTTGAAGGCAGTTCTACATTCTCAAAAAAGTTGGTTACAAGTTCTATAAGTTGGGGTTTTTTGGTATCCCAGTAGTGTTTGAAGAACTTACTTGTGTAGCCATCTGGCCCTGGAGCCTTTTCAGATCCAATACCTTGTAGAGCTTTATGAATCTCCTCAATGGAAGGTGGTTTCAATAACTGGGAGCAGTGGAATTGAGATATTCTGGGAGTCACATTAGCAAAAAGTTGCATGTCCAAAGTAGTAGGGGCTGCTATGTATTGTTGTTGATAATGTTGTATCAGCATTTCAGAGATTTGCCTTTGGTTGTACACCCATCTCGAATTTGCATCCTGTAATTGGTGAATGTGGTTGATTCGATTGTTGATTGTAGCCTTGGTATGGAAGAATCTGGTGTTGAGGTCGCCATTTTTCAACCACTCTATTCTCGCTCTTTGTTTCCAGTATTCATCATGATAGTGAAGTAACATGAGGTGTGAGTTGCGAGTATCCTTTTCATGTTGTAGCCAAAACATCAATTCTGCTCCTATTGTTGTTGCGCACTTGGATTGCGCCAGTTGTATTTGAAACTCCGCTTCTTTGAGAAATTCAGGTAGTGATCCGAAAGTTTGTTTATCCAATTTTCGTAGTGCTTCAGCAGTCGCCTTCATTTTGGTTAAGAGCTTTTGGCCCCCTGTTGCATCATCCTCCAGTGGGAAATGTTGTTGCCAGGCCGTAACGATAATTTCTTTCATTTGTGGGTGGAGAAACCAAAGGTGTTCAACCCTAAAGTTTTTGCCTTGTCTTCTTGGCATTGATTTTTCATTTAATAGAAGTGGAGCATGGTCTGATCCAATTCTTGGTAAATGTCTTAGCAAAGCTTGTGGGTGATTGTCCAGCCAATCTTGTGTAGCCAGGCCCCTATCTAGTCGTTCCATGATGAAATTCCCATCAGTCTGATTGTTGGTCCAAGTAAAAGTGTCTCCCTGAAAACCCAAATCGATAAGGCCGTGAGAATTGATGAAATTATTGAAAACTTTGACCTTACTATTGGTCACAGGTTTCCCTCCTTTCTTCTCATGTTGATCGACAATCTTATTGAAGTCTCCCATAACCAGCCATGGTACAGTTTGGGTAGGGATGATGTTGTCAAAAATTTGCCAAAAAGCCATTCTTGGTGTTGGTTGTGGAGGTCCGTAAACGCCAGTAAACATCCACGATGTAAATAATTGAGGTTGAGCCGGTGTGATGTACGCATGCAGAATATTCTGAGTAGCAACTAAAACCGAGACATTATGGTGGGATGTCCACATCAAGAAGAGGCCACCTTTATGTCCTACACATGGTACATAGAAAGAACCCAAAAAACCTAAAGAAGTACTTAAAAAAGACATATGTGCAACAGTGGCTAAAGTTTCTGACAAGAAAATAAAATTAGGTCTAAATTTACGTGTGTAGTCACGTAATTTAGAGACTGTAAAGGAATTATGGATGCCTTGACAGTTCCAGGCCAGGTAACTCATTTGGTAGGCGTGTGTTGGTTCATACCAACACCACGCGAAAGTTTCTCTTCAGCTTCGGCGATAGTCTGAGGATCTACAGATAATCTCCAAGTAGGCCTGTGAGAAGTTGATGGTACATATTTGTTATTTCCTATGTGCTGCTCCTTCTGTGGGTATTCCTTTGGGGTCGAAGAACGAACAACCGTCTTACCATTTCTTGCTTGCTGGAAAATGCTTCTAGCAGTTATATGTTTTCGTTGTCGTAGAGTTGGGATCTCAAACAAAGGAGTAGTTGATCTAGTGCTCTGTTGTGTTTTTAACTGGGATATAGATACAAATTTACGAACTTTTGCCGGCGGTGGCTGAGATACAAAATCTGGAGTGTTAGGGATCATCAAGTGTTGCAGCAATCTTGTAGGTGTTCTGATATTTCTTCGATTGTAAGTCCGAACAGAAATCGGTTCTCGTTGTGGGCCTTCTGGTTCCCTAACATAGGCTTGTGGATCCCTATTGGTAGTCATTGTTACTTCCGGCTTGCCGTTATCCATATGAACCAGTAATTTCACTTGCATGCCCCTGTTCTGCACTTCATTCAAAAGCACTTTAGTATATTCAGGAGTGAAGAAAGTTAGCATTCGGTTTATTCCGGGTTTGGCTTTGGGTTGTGGGGATGCTTCTGTAGTCGGATATGGTAGATGGTTCACAGATCCAGATTCAGTATGATGTCCTTCTTCAAGATGGGCTTTTTCTTTCCCTTTGCAGCTGGGCTTCACCTTTGGTGGGTTTTCAACACGATTAGGGTTGTCCTTGGATTGATTTGATAATCCATCTGTTGGTGCTGACTGTATCGGTGACGTGGAGGGAAGTGGGCCCTTATCTTCAATAATTTTTCCGACTTTCTTTATCCCATCGGGTGCTTTTGCAGAATTTTGTGCATGGGCACATTCTTTGTTACACTCTTTAGGCGGCTGTTTTGTCTGGTGCCTGGGAAACTTCTCTTCAGCTTTCTTTTGCGGATTTACCGGGTTCCATGCAAGCCCACGCTGAGTCATCTCCTCCGATAGAGTAGCCGGTAATGGTGCCATGGTTACCGCTTCAGAAACCCTACTTTCCTGATTCACCTCTTTCTGCACTTGTTGGTTCAGTTCTTTGTTGGTTCGTTCAAGCTTTTCAGCAGAGCTGAAAGGTTCAATGGTGTGTTCCTTTGCCTTTTGAAACCTTGATGAGGATGATTCTCCAACAACAGCTTGTGTTGTTCGATATTCCTGCATGCAAATGGTTGCTCCTCTAGGGGTCGAGGCTTTCATTTTAGCATTCAGTTTTGAATAAGGAAAGTCTTGTACTTGGTCTTGTTGGATGAGTCGGCTCATAGTATTGGATTTGTTACAGTCTTGGAAAACATGTCCAGGGAAACCACACACAAAACACAGCACATGAATACCTTCATAGGAAAACTGAACCCAAACCCCCTTACCCATACTAAGCATCACCCCCGGCGTGAAGGGTTTGTGAAGATCCATCATAACAAAAGCTCTAGGAGGCGAACTTTCTAAATCTACTTCGAGTACCGTTCCCGTTCTAGATCCTTCTATCAAGTCCTTAATGGTTTCCTCATCTTTGAACAGTCTAGGTAGGTTGAGTACTTGCAGCCAAAAAGGAGCGAACTTAAAGCAGCTATGTGGGTGTTGTACAAAAAATTCCAATCCTCACAGAGACATACATGCGACCCTGCTATCCAAGGTTGTCTAGCAAGAATAAGATCTTTATCTGTTTTGAAATTGAAGGACATTTGAATTACCTGGAAATTTGCATTAGGTTCAATATGATGAATCAGGATCGGAAATAATTTGTTGCTTAGTAATCTTTTGATTTGACCAAAGTCTTGATACCCTCCAACTACTTTAACCGCTATGTTGTGCTCATTGTGGGTCTGCATCAGATTCTGCATCCTTTTCGTTAGGTTGAAAATAGGTATTTGGATATCTTTTTGCTTTTTAGTTATTGAAGGTTTTTTTTCCGAATCTTTTTGGAGATTGTTCAAAGGCTTTGGGTTATTGAAATCATTCCAGTGATGATGTAGGCGAGGGATTGTTTGCGAAAAGCTATGTTTTGTTTCCTTTTCTCTTTTAGGTAAGCTTTCTGAGTTGCTCGAAACAGAAGAAGAAAAAGAGATCGGAGTCTGCTTATCCTTGGAAAGGTTTCCAATCTTCTCATGAGAGTTGTTTTTAAATGGAACGGAATTTTCCAGAGGGGACACGCATGGGGAATTTTGACAGGATCCATGGCACTTTTTAGAGTTGATGGAGTGAAGTTATGGTTGAAGCCGTTCAGTTTCCGAGGTATCTACATCCTGGTTGGTGGTGGAGCGCGGTGGCTGAGAATCCATTGGGTGTTGAGGAGGTGATGAGAGGAATAAAAAACTCCGAAGATCAGCCACTAATAGGTCTTGTAATGATATCTTTCCTTGGATGTCTTAATTTTTATTTGAAAAAATCTCTAGCCAAGTCAGATTAGGGGTCCTCATCGACATACGAAATATGATTGATATCTTAAGATCAAGAACCAAATCAGCGGGGGTATGGAAGATTTGTTTATCCCATAGCTGCAATCAAGCTTCCATGGACAACCCTGGTTGGAGAGGAGGTGGGAATGGATTATGGATGTCTTCTTCTATTTTCAACATTATGAATTCAAGATCCTGCTATACCTGTAAATCCATTTATCCAACTGATCTTTTTAGTTTTACGTAAACAAGTTTTATATTTGGTTTTAGTTAATTTTTTTTTTTTTTTTTTTTTTTTTTTTGGTAAACCTTGTAAAATTCTTACATGCTGCAATTTCCTTCTTCAGTAAAGTGATACCTTCGATTTGGGCTTATTTTAGTCAAAAATGAAGAGAAAAAATATAAAAGATTAAAAGTATTACTTCTTTGTTGAAGCGGATGTAGTATATAATACACATGATAGCCTCGTACTCAGTGATGTTGCTGATAAATAATTTCCATTAAATGGTACATTCATTTTCCCAACCAATCCATCATTATTCCTGATTTTTTCACCTTAAATCCAATCTGTCGCTCGTTGCACTGCAGGGACGGAGCCAACTTTTGAGAATTGGGTGGGCAAGTTATGAATGGGTGGACATTTAAGGGGGTGCAAAATGAATAAAAATGAGTAAATTGAACTAAAATATGAAAATTTGGTCTTGGAAACCAGATGGGCTGGGTGGGAAATTGTACACCCCTGTTGCAATGTCGAGTCTTTTTTTTTTTTTTTTTTTGATGCAAAAACAACTTTCATAACTTTGTTTACATAACTTAGATTGACAGACTAATTGATCATCCCTGATTGCGTTACTAAACTTGCCTGGGATGTTATCAAAGTAATCAAAAGATAGTCTGTCTGATGTAGAAGTCTTAACTATTACATGAGCAGTATTGTTAGCTGATCTTTTAACATGGTTCACCATAAAACAAGAAAAACAAAATAGTAAATGCCTTATTTCTTCTACTACTCCTTGGTTCATCCACTGAACTGAAGGATTGGCGTGCTTGATAGAGTTAATTATATTAAGACAGTCACTTTCCAAACACCACTTTCTTTAAACTGCAATCTCTGGCCCATAATATGGCTTCCTTCATGGCTAGACACTCAGCTTGCTTCGAATCTATTCCTCCATCGAAGAATCTGTCCCTGATGCCCCAGCATTGCTTTGTTGAATCACGAATTAGTAATTAATAAGCACGTAGGTGCTATATTTTATATCCATATTTATATTAGTTAGGACTCGATATTTTGGCTAATAACTCTGTTTTAGTGCTTTTGTAGAAAGTACAAGTGAATTGGATTACCGGAGAATAAATGGCTTAAATAAGAGTTCAAGTGGCGTCTGTGATGAAACATACCTCAAGTATCCCTCTGCACCTAAAAGGAAGCTTAACTAAATGTTGTTGTCACTTATTTTCTATGGGTGCACCTTGCCATATCACGAAAGTTGAAGAAATTCATTTGTTCCACTCAAGCACGTTACTTTCAGTAAGAACTTTATTATTGCTTAAAGTGGTCGAAGTGGGACGTGGTCGTAGGGACAACACAGTAGACGTGGCAAATCCATGCTTCTTGTTTGTGGGATTAAATTATTAAGTTCTCTCTTTTGTTCATACCAAAAGAGAGTGTTGGACAAATTATTGTGGAGCATTCTCATTTCTCCAAGTAGCTGCTCACCGAGTTTATTAGAGTGGGGTGTTCGACGAATTCTTGAGATGGTCTGTGATAGTTGCTGGGGATCATAACTGTTGCTGTATTCTTTGGCAAAGTGGCTGCAGTGCGATACTGTTTTTGATGGCGGAAATCAGTGCAGTTTTGGGTGATTGTTAGCACATGAATTTGGAGGTATTCTTTGTCGAAAAGGAAGTGCAGATGTATGTATTGTTTGCTGGGCTGGCTTAGTATAGGGAAGTTGTAGATACAGAATCCCGCACCAATCAAGTATGCGAAATGATGATCATCAAGACCGAACGAAGACAACCGCGCACAACTTATCCAGAATGACGCATCACATGACGTCAGCTTAATCACGAGAAAAGTGTGAAGAGCCATGCGATGTTGTAGAGTATGTGCGAGAAGAGTCAATGTAAGCATACGTTAATGACGTACGCCAGATCCGAAAATAGGGGCTTTATTAGCTGTCCTCCACTATGTAAACTCCTATATAAGGAGCCGAGCGACCTTATAAAGAGGGAGAGCTTTTTGAGAGTCTAGACAAGATATTTAGAGAGAGAAAGATTATTTGCTTCCCAAGTTAGGGTTTTCTCATTACTTTGTATCCAATTTGAAGATCTTAATGAATGTTCTTGTGATTCTCATGGAGTTAACCTAGATTGATCTATAAATTTTACTAAGGGTGTGGTTGTAGGATTTCCTGCAACTACATTTTGGCGCTAGAAATCAGCTCGAAATGATATACACTGTTGGTGGAAGTTCTTAAAAACAAATTAGAAGATATTCATAATCTTGGAAAGGTTTGGAAGTTTAGATCTAAAATATTCGGTCAATAGCCTTTCGTTTTAAGAAAAA
Organism: Papaver armeniacum; assembly: GCA_023531295.1. NCBI lineage: Eukaryota > Viridiplantae > Streptophyta > Magnoliopsida > Ranunculales > Papaveraceae > Papaver > Papaver armeniacum. Next base: position 466,492 of record JAJJWW010009892.1, read on the forward strand.
TAATCTTCACTAGAAAAATCTTTGGTTCTTAAGAGAGTATTTTTATCTTGTAAAAGCGAAAAATTATTACAGATAAACAAGATGATGAGACAAACAACTGCAGCAGAACAAGCATAACAACTAGGAGGAGCAGAAGAATCGCTGGAAGAAGAAGGAGCAAAATCACCGAATCCTCAAGGATGGGTAAAAGAAACAATAGAGGAAATCAAGCCCAAACTCAGATCCAAAGCGAACCAGTGCAGGATAACATTATCGATTACGACAGAGTAACCGTTAATACCGCAAATACAGATTCAACAGAAGAAGAAGAGGAAAGAACTGGAGCTCCAGGACTAATAGAAGGGGATGAAGAGAATATGACAATCTAGAAACTTCGACAAAGGTTGATTGCAGAAAGAAGGAGAGAGGATGAAGAGCATGCGAATTTTACGCGCCAGAATAATGAGTTAAGAAAAGAGAACATAAGATTGCAAGAGAAAAGATCAAGAAGTACCACACGTGCGAGCTCAAGGTCAAGGACAAGCAGGAGTACATCCAGGCGTAGCCAATCTGGTAGAAGGGATATCAGACAAGAGTCACCTTTGGATAATATTGTCGAACATTTTCAGGTAAATGACGACTTGTAGGATCAACGTGGTGAACATCGCATAGAACAACAACCAGTTGATGACCGGTATGTACAGTAGGGCGAAGAGCATCGCATAGAAGAAGGTAACAGAGGCCATATACGCGATCGACAAGGCGAGCGACATCGCTTTCACCATGACCAGGATGAGAAAGATGATGAAGAACAAGGAAGAATTATACTGTGAGGAAGAGAAATGATAAGAGATCAACATGAACACGAAGAAGAAGCTGCAAGGCATAATGCCACACAGATACATGCAAGGAATGAAAGAGAAAGACGTAGACAAAGAAGAGAAGAAGCTGAAGAGAGAGAGATACAAGAAGCTATGCGTTAGAATAATCATGACAACAGAATAAGACAGGCAAGATTGAAAAGACCCATGCAGCAAAATGCAGACCAAATCACGAATGAGGAAATCTTTAGAGAATTAGCAGAGATGAGAGAATTGATAACTGCGCGAAGAGATGGAGGCAGACGACAACTGGATGAAGCGATAGAAGAAGCAGGAAGAACACCATTTGCTAGGCGAATACAATGTGCAGTTATACCACCCAAGTGTAATCTCCCTGCGTTTACTAACATCTTTGATGGAAGAACATGTGCAGTGCAACATATAAGAGCATACACCGATCTCTCTTACAGTGGGAAGCAAACGATGCGGTACTCTGTGAATATTTCCCTGCAAGCCTAACCGGAGAAGCTTTGCAATGGTTTGAAGGTTTACCAGTTGGTACCATCCGATCATTTCACCACTTAAAAAACATCTTTCTAGGAAATTACATCACCAATAATATGTTAAGAGCTGGAATAGAGAAAGTGTTCAACTTACATAGAAGAACCAATGAAAGCTTGCGAAAGTTAACCACGCGTTGGAGGAGCATGTGCAGTGAAATGGCTGGACGAGTAGATGAGAGAAACTTCATATTAGCCTTCATCAACGCACTATTTGCAATATATATATTGTATACACAGATCTTTAGGATAAAAGATACGATAACCATGGCAGAATTACACGAATATCAAGAGGAATACATCACTCTTGAAGAAAAGAAAAAAAGAAATGAAATCTTATCTAGTGGCGATCACGAACGTAGGAAACACCAGTTTACTCCCAAGAACAACAAATGCCGTTGCAAGTACATCTCAAGGGGACAAAGGAAAGAAGATAGTGGAAGAAGAACAAAAACTGGTGGCTATGGGAAGTAGAGATCAAGAAGAATTTGATAGACAAAGACAATTCAATAATATCGGAGGAAATAATAAGGTTCAGAGGCTCGATTACCAGCCAGAAGGATATGGAGGGCGAAAGCAATATTATAACCAAGGCCAAGGAAGCAATAGAGTAGTCCGGGAACATATAAAGATGCCGCACCTAAACACCACAGTAGAGAAAATTTGGGAATCAATAATTTTGATGGAAGAAATACTAGCACCACCAAATATGGGAGATGAACCGCCACAAGGGAGGAGAAGTAGCGACTTCTGCGCCTACCATCGCTTCCACGGTCACACAACTAACAACTGTAGAAATGTGAAGAAAATCATATTGATAAAGGAAAGCTAGACCACTTCCTAGTACAGCAGCCACAGAATCTCCCACCACCACCTGCAGGGCGTGCACAAGATAGGGAGAGAGGAAAGAATATATATCTGATCGAAGTAGGCGCGAAGGCAAAGAATTTGTATTGTAATTCGATAATACACTCATTCAAAAGCATATAGGATTTCCATGATAATGTCTTAAGTCGAGTTCATCTAAGAGATAGTGATGGAAGGGAAATATTTAACCTTGCGAAGATATCACCACTGAAAGATTGGAAGAAGAAGCCTATTTCCTTCAATGCAGAAGAACCAGGAGGAGGAGAACAACACGAGAGTTCATTAGTGGTCAAGTTAGAAATCAATCTAAAGGCAAAAGATGATGAAGATGAGGATGCGAACACATGGGCTATAAACAGAATACTAATAGATCCCGGGAGTTCAATGGATATTCTATTTTATCACACATACAAGACTATGGGTGGTAGAGATGAAGAACTCATCCTATCAACATACAAGATTCATGGTTTCAACGGAACATCTAACAAGCCGAAGGGAGAGATAGCGATGCGAATTCCTTTAAGGAGCATATCAACATAAATAATATTCAGTGTCATTGACGTAGAATCACCCTATAATGATATAATAGGAAGACCATGGTTACATGGTATTCTAGGAGTGGCTTCAACTTTCCTTCAATGCATTAAGTTCCCTCTGTCTCAAGGTGTTGGAGTAATAAGAGGACATCCAAATGAAGGAAAAAATTGCCATGACATTGATGTTGACAAATGTGAAAAAAGCACAAGCAAGAGAAGAAATTGTAAGAAGCAGATACAAGATAGCCAGAGAAGTGAGCGACTAATGGTGGATGTTGTGAACAAGGAGAGTGAAATGAGAACGACTCCAGCGAAGGCGACAACAACCGCATAAGAAAGCGAACGCGACAAGTGTGTTAGTATGAACAAATTCAAGGAAGGAGATTTGGTGTTGAGGCAGAAACCGCCCTATCAGAAAAATAGTAAGAGACAAATGGAGAATATACGGGAAGGGCCATACAGAATTAGGAAGATAGTTGGAAATAGAACCAAGCATACTTGAAGAAATATGGTTCGTGCGACAGTCATAGCACATCATAAGCTGTGGAACGTATGCGAATTAATATATTGGAAAATATACGCGAACTCAATGAAGTACAGAAGGTGAAAGAAACAAGCAAGTTATCTCAGATATGAGATCATCTAAGAAAATAGTTATCATGTGAACGAATAAGAAAAAAAAAGCAGATATCGGCATTGTATTAATCAAGAGTATGAATGCAAATGAAAATTTTATTTCTTTATGATAATGTCATATCAGAAAAAGGCAAAAATTAGACCTTATGATAAGACCTTAATAGAAGGCTACAGAAGTAAAACCTCTAATTGGGGAGGCTAGGTATCCAATTATGGTGTGCACCCTAGTTCGCGTACATCAAGAGGAAATAATAAGACCTAACGCACGTCATATTGGGGAAAACCTAGTTAGCATGACCCAGGTGAAAGCTACACCGACCCTGGAGCCTGAGCCATGGAGATTTGGGGTGAAACAAAATCCCATCCAGTACAGCGCCTTAGTTGAAAGACTAAGGTAAGAAACTCTCTACTAAGAAGTGCAGAAACTCTATCAGGGCGCCGAGGTACACGGTTGAGTCAAGAGTGCCTAGGGCGTCTGGAGCGTTCTTGACAAGTTCTGACTATGATGCACTCGGTTCGTAGAAACCCCACTTAGGGTGAAATATTGTAACCATAAGCCATATCGGCGGAGGGATAAGAGGCCACAAAAACAACTGATTATTGCATCACTTGATGGGAGGAGCCCACCCTAACCCGGTAGGGGTAAGCTTCCTTGAAGGGGCAATCAGGGGGATTATAAGGACGGCACCCTCCATTAGGGAGCTGAATTGTGTCAAAAGACGCAAATATCATGAGGCTTTTTACTCACGGGACTATTAAGACTTGTCTTATTTGTGCGATAATAAAACCTGTAGAGGAAATAATACAATAAAACGATAAGGAGAGATCAATGGGTTATTACATGAAAGTGTAAAAACCTCCTGCGATCTCGTCGCACAAAAATGAAATCAAACCTTGGGCAAAATAATACCTTTACCTAGGAAGGCTAAATAAGACCTCATGAGAAACAAGAACAGAAGCTTATATTGTTTTGCAGGTAAAAGAAATTAAACGTGCAAATTCGATAGCATAAGGAAAAGACAAAGGAAATTTCTTACAATCAGAATGTATGGGCGCGAAAAGCCGATAGTACAACACATAACTGCGGCAGGAGATAAGGACGCATACATAAGATAATGTAAGGTAAAGATAAAATGAACCTACATATATGTGTGCTTGACCCAATCATCTTGAGACGATTAACAGAGGCAAGTATGGGAATGTAAGCATATAGAGGAGTGTTATTCGCATCCATATGATAGACTCACGCACATGATAATAAATAAAATACTTTTATAAATATATATGCACATGTTATTATCACCGGATTAACCCCAACTGTTGGAGAGGACGGCATTTTAACTTTGTAAATACAGGTGTTACACAAGGAGAATATAAACTAAGAAAGCCTCAAATGCTTAACAGTTTACATTGGAGAGGTTCAATATACAAAAAAATGGTAAAAGATTTACAAATGCAAATGTTAAGAAAGGATCTTCAGAAAGAACAACTACTTTCCACCCATGTCTTCTTCATTGACCCCATCAGCATCAGAATCATTGCCTTCCTCGTCAGTCTCCTCATACTCATATTCTGCTTCACTGTCAGAGATGTCAGAATCCTCTTCGTTAGGAGAAACTTCGGCGAATTTATAAGTTGTAAGAGGAATGCTATTATCCGCACAGACTTTCTTAATAACCGCGCCACGAACGCGAACACCATCATTGCTCAGGTTGGAGACAGTGTTAGTAAGCTTTTTCTTGAGCCTGCGGTACTTAGAATCACGAGCGGTAAGCTTCGCCTCCAGACCCTCAATTTTCTCATGAAATTCCTTTTCATCATCTGCGAAGAAAGGAAAAAAAGGTTAAAGCTGCGTGAAAACACTTATTAGGAAATAACAAAGGGATAAGAATTTTAAACAACCTTCTTTTTTAGAAATAATATCTCTAACCAATGCAGCGTGATCAGATTCAAGGCTAATATTTACAGCTAAATCATTTCTGGCATTATCTAAGATCCTAGCAGCCCATTCAAATTCAGCATCACTCTCTATGAGAAGTCGGGAACGGATCAAATTCCCTCATTCAATAAGTGCGTCTTTTTCACTTATATCTAGATCCTGTTCTATTTAAACTTGAAGGATAGTTTCTTGAAATTCCTTCAAAGCTTTAGCACCTCTAAGGGCAACCTCATCCTTCTCAGTAATCAGGGTGTTAATTCTTGCTTCTAAAACCTTAATCCTTTCCTTGGATTCACAAAACTGGCGTCTAAAGCTATTAACAGTAGATAATGCACTTTTATGATCACAATTGAGAAGTTGATACTCCGCCCTGAGATCCTCCAAAGAAAAGGTTCTTAATTTGTGATCAAAAATATTATTTAGGGAAGCATTAATATGCTCTAGGAGAATATCATCATCAACAGGATGATGAAGGGAGCCAAATAGGGAAGCTGCTTCGTCAGATAGATTGTAAATCTATGCAAGAATATGCAATTAAAAGGAAGCGAAAAACAAAAAACGAATAAACAAGAAAGTGGAAGAGATAAAGAGCTACGCACCAGATAACTGATTATTCCTCTTGCGAAGATTAGAGATATCATTCTCATAAGTGGAAACTTGGGTCTTGAGTTTAATATTTTCAGCCTCAAGCTTGCGAAGTCTTATTTGATAGTCTCAAGAAACAACATAAGACATGCGTGCCATCTGCGAAGATATAAGGCGAATATTAGACATCATCAAAAAAATCAAAGCATCTTCAAAGAAAGCGCGAAAGTATAAGAGATTACCAAAGAGCCAAATGAAAATTGAAAACTTGGACTTAGCGCTGAGGCAACTCCGCGAAGGGATTCATGATCTAGGGAAGCGGCATCACATATCTTCGAGACCGTTCCACAAGTACGAGTCAGCTCATCATTACCAACTGCTGACATGGAGTCAGAGAAGATGCTAGATAGTTTCTCCATGGAAGATGTGATTGAGGGGTCTTCAGTGAGAAGAATATCATCATCGCTAGAGTGAGAACTTGAAGAAGAGGGATAAAATTCCTTCCGTTTCTTATACAGACTCTTGGAGGAGGATTTAGAAGTGGTTTTCTTATGTATGAGTTTACTCTTACCCTTCCTTTCATCGCCCCCAGCTTCAACCTGAGCGAATAATGAGAGATAAGAAACGGAGGCAACAATATTGTTAAAATTAAATAAAGAGTATTTCTTACTTCATTATCGCGCGAAGGTGACGCATGAGGCAATTTTTTAGCCTTCTTTGACCGTTTGGCAATCTGAACCAAAGAAAATGATAAGTGAAGTGAAAGGCAAAAGAATTAAAAGAAGAGATAAAGTTGAAGATAACATACCACTTTAGCTTCCTCAGTCCATCTGAAAACCCAAGGATCGTAAGTAGGTAATCCCGCAGGAAGGGGAACATTTGAGCCATCTCCGCTTCTGCCAGCTATGTAGGGGCCCACTAAAACGATGGGATAATCTAACCATCGAGTATCATTTGACAAACGAGCGGTGTTATTCGTAGGGTCATGGAAGTCAACATCTCGCATGATTCTTTCATTCTCCGAGAGGCCATCCTTTCTTGATAAGCGAATACCTCACTTAGATGAGTTGTTCTTCATAATAACAACATCATAGTTCTTGAAGAAATTCTCAAGGGTGTAATCTACAGGATTAATTTCCTTATGGGCATTCTCTGGTTTTCGCACTTCTATTGGGTAAAGAGATTCTAGTCCTGCTGCGCGACGAGCATATTCCATGGTTATTCTGATACAATCACCGCACAGTTGGTAAATGCCCCGCAAGAACTTCGCATCCGATATAATTTCATAAAACATGGGAATTTAAGGATTATAAAGAGGAATAGGAAGACCAGCGAGAAGCTGTCCTACTAAGATGATGATCTTCTGATCACTCCATTCTTCGAGACAAAACCATTCAGGTCCGAGTTTAGATGAAGGTTTTGATTCCATGAGGGACGGATAGTGAGAAACCTCTTGCACCAAATTCTTTTTGCAATCTTTTAAATTCTCTTTCATTCTTCCAGACAACTTGAGGCATTTTTTAGTATGGGAATGCGGAATAATAGAAAAATAATCAAAGATGATCAAGTTAATCAAGACCAGGACGATCAACTTACGAGAAGTGAGAAATAAAGTGCGAAAATGAGGAAAGAGTGATGAGAATGATGAAACGGAGAAAGTGATGATCAACTTGAACATTTAGTTAAATCAGAAAAGCAGCAGAAAAAAAAATCAGAAAATAAGAATCGAAGATAAAAGGAGAGAGAGTAAAAAGAAGAAAGAAGAATACGATTGAGAGTAAGTAAGAGATTTACTCCCGATTCCCAAGATATTTATCCCATTAATGCGATGATTGAGAGTGAACGGATAGGAAGAGGAGGTTATAAGAGAGTGTCAGATAACGAGTAGTTGAAAGGACACACGTAAGTTTCCATGCCTAAATTAGGGAAATATGTAGAAGAATACGAAAAGGTGAACGGGTGCGGCATCATAAATTGAAGTTTCTCATATCACACTCTTTTCCATAGAAACGACATGAGATGAGGCAAAATTTAGATACAAAATACCACATACCAATCAAGTATGCGAAATGATGATCATCAAAACCGAGCGAAGACAACCGCGCACAGCTTATCCAGAATGACGCATTACATGACGTCAGCTTAATTACGAGAAAAGTGTGAAGAGCCATGCGATGTTGTATAGTATGTGCGAGAAGAGTCAATGTAAGCGTGCGTTAATGACGCACGCCAGATCCGAAAATAGGGGCTTTATTAGCTGTCCTCCACTATGTAAACTCCTATATAAGGAGCCGAGCGACCTTGTAAAGAAGGGAGATCTTTTTGAGAGTTTAGACAAGATATTTAGGAGAGAGAAATATTATTTGCTTCCCAAGTGAGGGTTTTCTCATTACTTTGTATCCAATTTGAAGATCTTAATGAATGTTCTTGTGATTCTCATGGAGTTAACTTAGATTGATCTATAGATTTTGCTAAGGGTGTGGTTGTAGGATTTCCTGCGACTACAGAAGTACAACCAAAATGAAGATGCAAGTCAGGCTTCTAAGTAATTATGGATTGTTGGTGTTCAAGAGAGTATGTTGGTAGTACCTGTAACGGTGGTGATGCTGGCGAACTGAGAAGAGGAGTTGTAGCCGAAGTTGGATGATTGCAGTAATTGTTCTTTATGAAATGGAGGTGGTGGGTTCAATGTTCTCGGATTGGTGGTTTTGGATTACGATGGATAAATGGTTGGTACGGAATATGGAATTGGTTTGTGTATGGTCTGAAATTGATGTCCTGCGAGGGAGAGAATGGAGACGTTCATAACTACAACAAAGAGCTTCTTGGTTTCTTTCTTATCTCTCCATCAATGGAGTTACGGTTTTCCTTCTCAAAACAGCAATAACGACATACCTAAGATGGTGTTGGCTGATGTGAACCGAGTAGAGTTAGTTGCCGAGATTTGGACAGACTATACGGGTTTCTTACAAGTTCTTTGCATGAACTGAAGAGGCGTTAATTGAATACAGTGGTGATGATGGACCAGCAACGAGGAGCAGTCTAGTTTGGGTCGTGAGTTAATGGCTGAAATGGAAGCTGGGTGATGCGAGGTTAACTGGTGGTTGCATGGGTTACTGAGGTTTGTTAATAAGCAATAGACGAACAGAAACTGGTGGTCAATGGTCTCTGTAATGGTTGGGTGAAAAGCCGGTGAACAAAGTGGAGTTAGTGCTTCGGCTAAGAAGCGATTTAGCATTGTGTCTCATTTGGAATTTTAGTTCAAAATATGGAAACAAAATCTCTTGATATGATGAATGAGTATGAAATGGATTTTGAGTACGGTGGTGTCATAAGGGATGATGTGGCGTGTTCTCATTGGATGGTAATATATTTGTGACGTGAGGAGCAAAGAAATAAAAATAACTGAAATCTTCAAGAGAGGATTGGCGGCTACAGAGTCGAAAGTAGGAGAAACAAGGGTTTGGCGTTTTGATTTTATTTTCTCTATGGTTTGCTAAAATATTTGTTAGGGTTTAGATGGAAGCAAATTCAATTGTGTAATTCTCTACGATAATATTTCTAATAACGATTCATTGATTAGTGATTTCTCTTCATATAGCTTGGTATTTATTGTTTATGTGATTTTCTTGATTATTTATGCTTTTCAATTGATATTTCGTGCTTTGGTTGAATCCCTTGACGTGATATGCATTGATATGTAATTCTTTAGAATCACTATCTATGAAGCGAAGGAAGTTACAGCGGAGAAACTGTATTTTAGAATTTAATATACCATCTTCCGAGACATAAGATTGATTTCGAAATTTGTCTTGAGTAATAAATAGAGATTAGTAGCAATTATATAATTGAATTGGTGGAAATCGAAAACCCTAATAACCCATCTCCATTTCGTTTATTGTTAACAATTATTTATTATTTCATTTTGTCCCAAATACCTGAAAAATCGTTAAACATCACCTTATTGATTTGTTGATTTTTGGTATTAGTTAGTATAAGTATTTCACACTCCTCATGGGAACGACCTGTACCGAAAGCCTATTAGTAATCCAATTCCAAAAGATTTAGTATGATAATTAAAATCAGCATCCATGTTAATTTTAAATTCATCTGCTTGTGGTGGAGACCAAATTTCCTTTTTTTTTTTTTGAACTCAGTTGTAGAAGAGCACTATTTTGACATATTAATTGTTAATCGAGTGGGATGTGTAAAGTAATTTCTGATTTTTATTTTCAAAGAATTTTGAGCATCTGATCTTCCAGAGGAACCAAGCAGTGATCATAAGCTTCAAATTCCAATGAGTTCTATCCCGGTGATTCAAATCAGAGTGTACTTGAAACCAACTAGAGATCCAATCAGTCACATCCGTTTGTTGTTGTTGAAGAACTGCCACATTTATGTTCATTGTCAACTAAACTGATATGGAGTGATCACATTCAATCAGTAGGTGTTGTAAGGTTTCTTCTGCTTGAGAACATCTAGGGCATATTGTTTCTATATTGGAATTGTAACTATTTAGGTTAACTCTAGTTGGTACGATTCTCCTGAGACACTTCCAAATTAATAACTTGACTTTATGTGGAGCATCTGTTTGTTGCAATGTCGAGTCTAATAGCCCCTTTATGTCGATCAAACTCAGAGCTTGGATCGTGTTGAATATTATTTATCGAGGTCGTTTATATTATCAAAATCCACAAACTTTACATCCTAAACTAGATATCACCCCGGCCTACGGCCGGGGCTCAACCTCTTTGATCGCCTTTTTGTTACTTGATTTGTTTTTAACAATTTTTAATATAAAATTTGTTTAGTAAATATTATTTGCTTAAAAAGATTGGTATATAACAAAAGTTGAATCAATTTACTTTAACAAAAGTTGGGTTATAGATTAGTCAGGGCATGCATCCCCAGTGTTTTGTGGGTCGGCTCAAATTAGTCGAAGGCTATGGTTCGGCCGTGGATTAAAAATTCTACTATCAATCATAGTCGCCACATTAAAATTAGTTGTGATTAGGTTGAAATCACGGGGGGTCGATCCTATAAGTTATCTAGAACCTGCAGTCGTAGTGTTTTGTTTGTCGTGTCAAATTAGCGGGGGCTTACATCCCCAGCCGTGACCACTCAAGCAATTCCCAGTGTTTTGTTGGTTTGGGTCAAATTAGTCGGGGCTTACAGCCCTGGCCGTGGCATCTCAACCTTTTTCGATTTTTTTTTTGTTGTTTGGTCGGCTGGTCAGTATTCAACCACAAAATTTTAGTCATTAACAAAACTGATTAGATTAGAACTTTCATACATCAAGCCTAAAAGTTAGTTAGGGCCTACTACAACCATAATGTTTTGTGGTCGTGTCAAATTAGCTGGGGCTTACAGCCATGACCGTGGCCTATTAATCGTGCCCTAGTGTTTTGTTGGTCGTGTCAAATTATTCGTGGCCTCTTAATCATGCCCTAGTTTGTTGTCGGTCGTGTCAAATTAGCCGGAGCTTACAGCCCCGGCCGTGGCCCCTTAAATTCTTTTAATATATAGGGAGCGTTAAATTATAATAGGAAGTCTAATTATATTAGGATACTTAATCGGGCGAACCTAAGGTTTGTCTTGGTCTTAACTCAAATAGTATCACAATCTCATTGTTCAGTTGATCCTAACTCGAAGAACCGGCCAATTCTTGGACTAATCGTCTGGCATATCATGCTACTATTTGTTGGACTTTTATATTTATTGCTTCATTTTCAACGCAATTGATTGATGAGTAATCGTGGTGTTAGAAAACGTCAACTTCTAAAGATCTAAACCAGTTCTTAACAACACCCCATTGGAAAATGAACCTCTTGATCTCTATAATGATCATCTCTTTCGTCCAGCCCCTCTTTTTTTTTGCCATGGTTCTTCTATTTCTCTCTAAATATAATGCCCAAAAAATGGCAAAATGGATTACCATCCAAATTCTCCTATTAAGAGCTCTTGTTGGACTTATATCCCACTCTTCAAACTGAGATTTTATAGTGTTTATGTGTACCCATTCTCCATTCATTCTTGAGCTGAAGTAATTCCAAATCTCCTTAGAGAGATCACAGTTTAGGAGTACATGGTCTATGGACTCTTGGACTCTTTCACACCAACAGTATGGAGGATTGCTTATATGATAACCCCGATGGATAAGATTATCACGTGTTGGAATTGCATTTTTGGTGGCTAACCAAACGAAGATATGAGCTTTTGGAGGGATATTTTTTTCTCCAGATATGCTTGTTGGCGGATACATTCGCAGGGTGCATATTATGCACTTGCCATTTATACCCATCTTTAACTATATAACCTGTTGCCACTAAGCACTTTATTTGATCATCTGTGTCAGATAAGATTGGAGGGTTACCAATAATAGTGAGAATATCATTCAGTTCAGCAATGACTGAAGGTGAAGGAGGCTCTTTGATTTAATGCTCCAGGTTCCTTGAACAATCAAATCGGGTACTTTGGCATGCTTTTGAGATGTTGCTTTGTATGCAGCTTTATGAGTTTCCTTGAAAGAGATGGAGCTCTTCCAAGCATCCTTCCAAAATTTCAATTCCTTCCCTCGACCAATTGTGTAGGTGGAGTTCCATTGCACTTATCCTTTCTCCATGCTATATGGTTTTCCAATATCCCCTCCCATGAGGTTTATTATACTCTTTTGTCCGAGAGATCATTGTTAGACGATTTCGTTCGATGTTGTACTATCTTCCTCCATAAACTTTGTTTTTCTTGAGTATACCTCCAGCTCCACTTCGCCATCATGGCCTTATTGGTTGCTCTTAAATTCCTAGGAGCAGGCCCTTGTGTTTTAGTCGAATCATTAGGGGAATCTGTCTATGGCCAGGGCTCAACCTCCGTCGATTTTTTTTATGTTGTTTGGTTGGCCTCTCTGTATCCTCCCATAATATTTTAGTCAACATGTAAGTTATTCAAGACTAACAGAACCGGTATTTAAATAGCCAGGTTATAATATCGTGTTTAGTTAGTCTGGTCATAATAGCAAGGATCCCATTAGAAACGACTTATTGCTTAGTTGGGGACTGCGCTCCTGGTGTTCTGTTGGCCTATCAAATTAGTCGGAACCTACGGCCCCTGCGTGGATTAGAAAATCTAGGGTCCAGTGTAGTCTCCGTATTAAAATAGATGTGACTTGGTTGAAATCTCAAGGTTGAGCGTATTAGTTGTGACTTGGTTGAAATCTCAAGGTTGAGCGTATAAGTTAGCCGGCGCCTGCGGCCCAGTGTGTATTGTTGGTCGGATCAAATTAGTTGAGGCTGCCCTGAAAATATTTTACAAATTAATATTTGATATTAAAGTTAGTTGTTTTTAATTAGGAAATTAAGTTAAACATGAACAAAAACATAGGAGACCATAAAGAGGTTAACATCCGCACATAAACACCATCAAGTTTAGTTTTTTTTCTTTCTTTTTTTTTTGATGTTTCCCTTGTCATGGTCTTGGGTATCTTGCCTCATTAGATCCTACACTGGGGTAAAGCTTTTAGAAGGTCGAGATTCTGCTTTTGTTAATAACTTTATATCTAGAGTCTAGAATAGTAAAAGAAAACAAAAAATTCACTTTGTGAACGAATAACTAGATTCAATTTATGTTTTCCTCGTTATAAAATACACGTCAGTTTTTGCAATAAATGTTGTTTGCCCGTCGACAAACCATTGAGATTGACTTCCTTAGTGGAGAAAAAGAACCAAAATGATCAGGATGATACCAACAATCAGGAGGCCAACATCATAAATGTTGTTTAACCCCTTCTTATAGACAGACTTCAGTTTCTTCAAATTCTTAATCATCACCATTTCTCACTTGAATATAACACAGAGAACCATCTACATCAACTAATTTCCCCGCCACATAAATCCAAAACCAAACAATATTCTCAACAACCCATACTCCTTACGTACTCTTCTTGACTTTCGGACTCCGAATAGTTCGTAATCTCCTCCGTTTATATCAATCTAATCGCCGGGAAGTAACCAAGATTAATCCACTGTTTCTTAGATGATAAAACTTGTCCCATTTCTCACGATCTCTCGTGTGCAAACTCAAACAGTGAAAACCCGTCTTTCAATTCCTTCTCGAATTCCCAATATCATACAATCTTCTCAGTCCATGACCCCAAGATCAACTTGATACTTCAATCAACCACTGACATCAAACTTGTTTCTTCCCCAACTTCTTATGTTCTATTACCCTTCACTTCTTGTTTCCTTTCAAGTAGAACTTACACTGGCTAAGTAGAGTGCAATCCAGCGAAAAACTCCACTGGTTTCTTGTTGTTTCCTACACTGCCTTACAACAAACGGAGAATCTAAAAACCAATAACTATGCATTAGAAAGAAACCATATAAATTTAAACGCTTAGAAGATTTATAACATCCGATATCTCGAGGCACTACTTCTTCAACATAGACAACGAAAACCAATAAAAGAAGCAAACTTTGAAAGAAGATGAACCGCAGAGAACCTAATGCCAAGGTTCTTTTCTTTTTAGAACAAAGAAAAAGAAAATGTTAGCACCACCTCACAATAAGGTGCATCCCAGGAAACTATCATGCATGCAAGAGAAAAATTACCCACAGAAATCTCCTCACTCTCCAAGTCTATTTTTAGTAAATTTCTATAAGTTGCATCAAAGGAGTAGAAATCAGTATGTTCAATATAACAACAAAATTAGCACATCCGGTGTTAAATGTTATCCATCTGGACAGGTTCTCCGAGTTAATTAGTTAAAAAATGCAAGGATAACACGATATGGATGTGGTCTAGAAATCATACTTGGTCTTGGAACTCTCATAAATTCCCAGAAGCATTATGGTCCCCAAGGGAATTAATATTCTCTGTAGGCTGTTCTAAAGCCGAAAAAAGCAGTATGTTCGCAATCTATTCATATGCGAGAACAATGAAAAGTTGTTTTCTGAAATATTCTCAAGTCATATTCGCTTCTAACTGATTTGCTCCTAATGCACACCAACATTCCTTCCATTCACTACAGATTCTTCCATAAATATTGAATCTCGATAATAATACAATCTATTCCATAAACCATATAAACCCATTCAAGCACATCACCAGAGCATGTAAGGTTTCACTTATGTATAGCTATAATATTTCCATCTTCCGTATGTAAGGTTTCATTCAGATAGTGGTGCCATATGTGGGAGTCAAACCCATAATGACATGGTTGACAACCATGTGCTCTGCCATTTGAGCTAAGACATCAAGTATAATTTCTAAATATAAGTGGGATTAAGTATAGTGATACTTAAGCCATATCATTCATAGGCATAAAGGGTTAACAAGCAGAGAATTTACCTTAAGCTTACTTATTGCAGGTACGCAGCATCTTTAGAAACAAAGTCACGAACAGCCTTTCACATCATTTGTGTTATATCACACCAAGTAATGAAGTAAGCTAGAACAAAGTTTATCGTTTTTATTTCCTACATCAATACAACCACATAACTACCACATCGATGCCAACAACGGTGATTACTGCACTTTAACTTGTCAGAGATAACAGTTGGAGGTTCAATATCTCTTCCACATTCAACATCCCCCAATGCAAAATCATTTCATGAGGTCTATGTTACTTCTATGTTACTTTTATTGTCTACAGTCTACTACACCATCTAAGTCGGCAATGGTTAATCTCTCCCTTTAATTTGACAACAAAAAATCACATCATTTCCCAAAAAGAATTTCTTCTGGAAAATCATCATTTGCATTGTCCAGAAGATAGGATTAATAAGAACCTAAGGGACAATGAACTAAAGTTCCTTCAAGCATATGGCCCACTATTATTGTAAGTTATGAGCAACTATACATTATGACCAACAAAAATATCTCTAGCATTTGTATGACAGTATTATTTAATCATAATATTTAGAAAAAGAAGTTGAATATATATATGCTCAAATATTAACAGAGTCTTACTTGGGTGGGATTCGACGCAAAAGCTCATCCCCATCATATTACCTGAATAACAATAACATGTGAGCAAAATGCATCAATGCCTCGAATGTTAATGGTAGTATTGTTGCGATATCTATATATAAAAGTTAAAATGTAAACGTCTACTATATTTAAATACCAAATATTCAATTCAATCTGTTTTTTTTTTCAGTTTCCAAAATATCCAAGATTATCAAATAAGTTTGAAGTTGTTCAGAAATTGACCCATAATGTACGACATGATAGTACAATATGATAGAGTCAATGAATAAAATTTTAATACTAACCGAAACTGAAATGAATATTCCTATGAACCAATTTTAATCTAACGAACAATTGTACTCATATACGTTACTAATCTAATATTTCAACAATAAGATCAATAGAGACATACTTCATATTGTATTGCCTAGAAATTTAAGTAATAAATCACATCAAAAGTCAAAACTGATGCCACATCAAAAGTCAAAACTGATGCCAAACCACACCGATATATCATTCGAGTGAGAGCTAGATGGAAAGCACTACCGGAGCAGTAACATCACCTTATGGTAAACATAAATTACACCTTTGTACATACAAAAAACAGCCAATATACTGCTAGGTATCATAGCGAATAGACTGCTAGGTTTCATAGCATGTGCGCATTAATGAGTTATTAGATGAACACAAAAGAAAATTTCCAGTAAAATCACTAATCACAAAACAAAAATACCTAGAGACATAAGAATGGGGTAGCATACCTGCTAGTACTTTATACGGTTAGTTGTTTGCATATTTATGTCCTCAAGAACAATTTACCAGATCTCAAGGAACTTCATGAGCTTCCTTTGTAGATCTTTGCTATTGGAACCTAGAGATTATGCGTTTCTTGTATAATAATTATGAAACCATACTAAATATTTGTCTGGCATAAAGAGTAAGTATTATAGAGGTTTTAAAGAAAGATGAACCTTGGACTTGCAAAATTCAATCTTGTCCAAATTGTCAGCTCAAGTAAACATTTAAATCCTATCGCATCTTTTGATCTAGCTATAGTATTCACATCCAAATTCGCATTCTCATCTTTTTATCAGACATGATAAAAGAGTACACAGTAGTAGCCTAGTAGGTAAATATGTGGGGATAAAAAATCGAAAATTACACTCACTCTCATCATCCCATCAGAACCACACTACTTTTCCCAAATACTGGAATTAGGGTCGTGAAATTATTAGCTAAATTGAACAAACTTTTAATAATTTGATCAGGTTGTCATATTCCTTTTGAACTTTGTTTTCCATAATTTGAATAGGTCATGAATCTCCGAAGAAGGCTAATACGAAGAAATCACTACATAAGAATCAACAATAGTAAATACACATGTGAAACTGATTTTTGAAATTACATATTGAGTGAATTAGGATCAACTGAGCCAGAGAAAAGTTGTTCGACTGAACAATCTCTTCAGTTGCGTACCCAACCTAAAGAAAAGAAATCAACACCAATTCATCTAATGGAAAATGATATTCGTAAACGAACTCAATCCCAATACCGCAATCAACAAAATAATAATAATTGAAGTTTCACAATAAATACAACTGACTCTCAGAATAAATAAGAATAAAGAAAAAATCCAAGAATTGGAGAATAATGTTAACAGAAGATTTGGATTACCTTAAACAACATATTACCTTAAACATATTACCAATGGAAGAGAATTTGGATCGTTTTGAGCTCTCCCGGCAACAGATGAAAGACTAAAACGGCAACTTGAAGCATCCCTTTTTCCAGAAAGATTCGAAGCGCTACCTAAGAACAATCGAGCCATATAAAACTAATAGGAATCAGAAATCGAACAAAAATTACAGAAATTTTTATTGGAAATTCTTGAGAGAGAGGGGAAGAGAAAGAGAGTGTTTTAAAAGTTGTATTGATCTCTAATCGGCTAAGAAATAACAATAACAATGCCGTCAAACATAACGGTATATGAGAAATAAAATTAGTGCAATAAACCCTAAACCAAAACCCGCATTGGAATTACCTTTGAAAGAGATATGTACCAATTTAGAGAAAAGTTTTTGAGCTGCCATTAGGCTCTAGAATTCAATTCCAGACTTTCGATTAAGAAGTTCGAGTTACTATCTAGGGTTCATATAGGTTGCAGAAAGAATCCAGTGATAAGTTAATAACGAAAAAGAAGAACCTGATCGTTAGGAAAGATAGTTATATTACAAACGAATAACACACTAATCGACGACGGATATTTGCTAAACAAAGGATTTAGGTTAGTTGGATGATCACACAATTGGTATTTTAAAGTACTCGATGATTAGTATTTTAAAGTGGCAGGAGACCCTTTTATTAATGGTAAACACCGCGAGTTTCTCAGGTTCGGGAGTTCTTTTCAGCCGTCTAATGACTACTCCATACGGAGTTTCCCGACCTTCGGATCAGGTCTATATGAAACGTCGTCCGTCTGATAGCTTTTGTCGTCATGGAGACAAACACCATACCTTTTTATAACAATGATTTTTTTATATTCATTAGCGGTCTCAGCCTCATCGTGTTTGTTGCAATAAGGCATTACCTTTGCCTAGACAAGTGTCACAATTCGCCATTTCCTTTGCCTAAATAGGCGCCACAATTCACTTACACTTTAGATAGCTTGGACGAATGGGAGGTGGTGCTACAAGTAAACGGTGTGTGCAACTAGCTATCTTGTTTGTTTATTTGTTTGCGTCTGACTCGCTATACGAATTTGACTCGGTATCTGACTTGGGCAGAGACGTTAGCCTGTTTGTTCTTATATTTTTCTAATTTTTGAATCGCGATACGAATTTGACTCGGGTCAATTCAAATGTCAACTTTATAGTTTTATAAAATATGGCTTGAGGTCTCATTCATTTCATACGTCTGACTCATAGTTATTTCATAATTATTTTGTAACTGGATTCAAAATTTTCTATAACTCTACTATTTTGTTGTTTTTAAATTAGATGTAAACTTTCATAATCAAATATAATAAGTCACATCCAAACTACTCGGTAAAAAAACAAATAACCCAGCTAAATTCTTTTGAATCACATAAAACGTACAATTAAACTCTTGGATCCCCTGTATTTTTCTTTGGCGGGACCCACCCTCC
>JAJJWW010009893.1:0-82103 GCA_023531295.1 Papaver armeniacum
TCCACACCATCTTACTAATCTTATACTAATATAAAGAAAAGAGGTATTTTGGTTGGTCACAAAAGGACAAAATAACTTGGTGTAACCTTGATATTACTAATATGACCTCAAATATCAACCACTACTATACATATGTATTCAAGGTTAAAAAGGTACATTGAATCAATACTTACATAAACAACCTTATATATTCACACATTCACATAAATGCCATTGTTATAAAAATACATCAATTTTCTTAAAAACTTGATATCTTTCGAAATACACATCGGATTTTTGTAAAATTAACATATTTGGAAAGCTCTTTGAAATACCTACGTAATGAGTACAAATAAGAATATTAAATTTTATTTTACGAAAAAAATATCATTGTTATCAAATCAAATTTGGTATTGTTAAAAGAACAAAATTCAAACATGTGCAGCCGGCCACAAATTAGAAACCAAAGATGTCTGTCTTCCTGCACAATTCGTTTTCGATATTTCTCATTGATATACTTGCCAATCTCAAGGTCTCCAAATTGTTCATGTTGGCTCTGTGGGATTTGGGATGAACCCAAGTTGCTTCCAAAAGGATCGATATCTTCAATGGGAATGAGCCCTTGTACCCACCGAGCTTATGTTTACACGGGAGGCCAAGCCACGTCTCAGTTGTGCAAGTACATTTAATGACTTTTCCATCGAAAGCTTTCGCTCGAAATTTGTTAAGTTCAGTCATCATATGCTTTATTGCCCACCATGACACTTAGTGCGAAACCCCACGTAGCAATTCTTTGTCTTCCATGTATTGCTTCAAAAAACGGTCCTTACTATACTCCATCTGAGTCACTATCTTGCTAAGGTCATCCCGGCGTGCTCGTGAATAGCTTCTGTCCGTAACTACCCCACCTGTGTTCTCTTGAAGAATTTTTTCAAACGCCCATGGACTCCTCTCCGTTATACTCGTGGACTCATTTTTGTAGTGCTTGTACTTATTGGTCCATGCATAAACAAACTTTTCCTTCCAAGGATTCAACCATGCACTACACCAAAACATCCGATTTGGGACGGATATACGCGTTGCAATGAATTTCACCAACGCGTATATCCGTTGGAAATATGGCGTAGCAAATTTTTGTGCAACGCATACATCCGTTGGTCAAATTAATTTGTGCAACGCATAAAAACGTTGGTCACCCGGTTTACCAACGTTTTCTGAGCAACGGATTCTTTAATTTGTGCAACGCTTACAATAATTTAGGCAACGTATTACTCTAATTTGAGAAACACTTATATACGTTGCAAACCAATTTACAGGTTAAAAAAAAAATAATCCGACGATAATTCCGGCGGATTTACCCCCTTCATATACCATTGTAGATCAACTAGAAGACCCCATTTTTCATATGAACATATACTTAACCAATAATATTCTTACAATATTCTCTCTTCCAACATGGATTACATATGCATAACTTATACCCCTGGCAGTTCAGAATTTTTGATTGGTTGGTGCATATTAGTAGTGAAATTGTATTTTACAGAACATAAAAAAGTTAACTACCATATACAAGTCTTTCCAATAAGCAACAAAACTTACAAAATTTATAGCGCCTAGGTTTGGGTTTCGAAACTCGTTAAGGATATATTGGAGTTATCCTTCTCTTCAGTATACACAATCTTCTATGAACACCTGGAAAACATAGTCCCATATTTGGTAAGTGGCCTTCTAAACTGTATGGATATTAATAGAATGACAGTTTCGGAAGTAACACCAATTCTAATTCTTAG
This sequence comes from Papaver armeniacum, assembly GCA_023531295.1. Lineage (NCBI taxonomy): Eukaryota > Viridiplantae > Streptophyta > Magnoliopsida > Ranunculales > Papaveraceae > Papaver > Papaver armeniacum. Next base: position 1,770 of record JAJJWW010009893.1, read on the forward strand.
ACCATCTCAGCATGATAGGAAGCATCAGGTTGAAAACATAGAACCATGAAAGGAAGCAAATGAAAGAATTTAATATGCTATAGCTCAAGAGAATCACCTTATGAGGAAAGAGAACTTGCTCCACATTCAGATTCGTGCATACACTAATAATTCAACCGAACTAGTACTTGGTGTAGCTCTTCCATGACCTCCCCTAGCCCCGCCTCCGCCATGAACTCGCATACTCATAGTTTATGCTGGTAGAAGCGGCGGTTGATCCGGTTGAACCTATGCCACGATCACCTCTACTTCTTCTTTTAGCCAAGCTGTTAGAACAAAATACAATTGTAAGTCAATATCTTACGGTCTCAAAACAACGTTCTGTATATAAATTACATTATATGAAGTGTATTATCTTGATGTGTAAATGGCCATAGTCGATTCATTCGTTCTCACAACTTCGAAACAAATAGAAGTAAGGAAAACTCATATACACATCAAATAAGACAATTAAGAATTTAAGATACACATCTTATCAAGTCAGGTCCACATGACCACACATTAGATGCTGCACCATTGTATCGTGAAGAAATCATCTAGAGTTACACCTCGACGTTAACAGGAACATCACTTACTAGAGTATATATGCCAATCTAGTACTGAAACAACAATATGATATCGCCTTCCTCCAAAGGAGAGGAACATTTAAAAATGTTGAAATATTTACTGCATGACAAACTCTATCAAAGACACGGTATTTTTATGAAATTTCAAACGCACAGGTAAAACCTAGCAGCAGTCGGATGTGCGCTGTTGCTAACCACCCCCACTTTTCATGTAGACAAAGAAAGGGGCCAGGTCTAGTAATTTTCATCAATCCATGGAGTGTGGAAAGATTAAGAAATAATTTATTAAAAAGGAAACTATAACTAAAAGGGGACACTCCCCTGTTTGGCCAAAAATTAGTCAGGTAATATGTTACCTGTACACCAGAAATGAGGGAACCAGCAAGGACACCAGAGAGGGTCTCAACGCCAAAAAACGTTCCAACAATTAGGAGAGTGAGCATGACCAAGGAACCTAGTGGATCATTTCTTTGATGGATTCATCTGCCGAGATATTGACACATTTGGCGTAGTCAGGCTTTGCGGTACCTTCCATAAGAACAGGAATGGTGTTAACTTTCCTGCGAACTTTTTCCACTATCTTAAGAGCTGCACTTCCCACACTCTTCATGGTCATAGTGGAAACAAGTATGGAAGAATTGTTCCAACAAGCAAACCAATAAAAATTTTAGGTGTAAGAACATCCACACTTGAAATAGTTGCACGTATCACAAAGGAACCAAAGAATGCCAAGAATACAAGAGCAGCTGATCAAATGGAAAATCCATATACACAACAGTTCAAACAAACTCAATAATAGAAAGGAAAAAAAGTAATGGAAGTAGAAAGATAAGTCACACAAAGTTATACCTTTCCAATAGCGGTGGTGTTTCCGGCAACATCTAGGGCATCGGTCCTCTCCCGAGATCCTGTGGCTTATGCTATCCAACTCAAAGAATACCTCCAACATTGTCACTGATGGGACCATATGCATCAATGGCCAATCCAGTAGCAATAGTGATAAGCATGTCAAGAGCAACTACAACAATTCTATACATGGAAGCTAGGCTAAAACTGACAAAGATATTGATGGCAATAGAAAAGATCGGAATGATAACAGATTTGTATCCCAAGGCAAGGCCAAAGATAACATTAGTAGCAGCTCCAGTTCGGAAGGAATCAATGACATCTTGCATAGGGCTACAACATAAATGTAAAGGTAAGGATTCAAACGGAACCCAATTAAATATCAGACAGTAATTAATCCACACAAACAAGTATGTTGGCTGGTGAAAAATACTCATACTTGGCCAAGTATATTACCTAACCGAATTTGGAAGAATTTCGAACACCAATTAGAATCTTTCAATAATCTCTCCCTACGGATCTGGCAAATTAAAGAAATGTCCAGTCAGGGAAACTAAAATCAAAGAATTACTGGGATCAAAATCTTGTTCCAAATTACAAAAAAAAAAAAAAAAACAAAAAGAAACAAAAACATTTCATTTCAATGGAAAATATCTCTGAACTTACACGGCTAAGACAAGCCTAGGAGTAAATCCGTCCTCTAGGTCATTACAAACAATCCAAGCCACTCAAACTATAAGGCCCTTCCGATTAAAACAAGATGGCTGAAAAGATTTAACTGAAATCCTAGTTTCACCCTATCTACACTAAAATGTTTTTCACTACCTCTCGCACACAACTTAAAACATCAGCCATGTGCTCGTTCAACATCTCAATTGATATGGTTGTCACTATCCCAGTCCTTCATGCTCCTAGAATTCAAATTCATAAACATAAACTAAGAAATTGTTAATCTTTTCAAACCACAAATCTAAGCAGCAAGTAATCACTTTCAATAGTCTCAAACTACAGGCACACCACAGCTACTTGCAAATCCAAGTATGTTTCATAAAGTGAGTTTTCCTTCATCCAGCATGAGTCATGAACCACAGGTTATAAAAAATATTGGCAAAGATTTTGTTGCTAGTAATTAAATTTGCATCATCAGTGATACTAAATAGGGTAGATTTATAAAAGTAAAATTGAATTAATGACATGAATTATTAGTGAGTAATTACTCCAATACATTCCACTTCATATGAAAGCACCAGCACTTTTCACATGATAGAAGTAATAAGTTCGCATAATCTACATTTGCTGCACAACAAGTATGATTTCATGATTAAAGAAGAAGAGTGGTTCACGAGAAAGCGAAACACAAACTACAGGGCAGTAATCATTAAACGAGCAAACCATGTTCTCAAAGTCCACATTAATGCTATCAGACTGGCCATCTTCATCAGAGCAAGGATTTACCAGTCATTCCATAAGAAAATAACTTGAATCATAATATATAAAAATTATAGCAGGAGAACTGGGATCACCGATCTATAACATAAGAACTCATGAATCAATAACCAAAGAACCCAATATGAAATAAAATTGATTAACCCCAATGATCCCAAGCACAGCAGAACCAAAAATTGATTGCAGACATCCGTTAAAAGGGATACGACTCAAGATATGAGCAAAAAAATAAAATGAAAAGGAACCCGATTTGAAGATATACGAGAAAAATAAATTTTAGAAGAAAAATTAAACATACTGCGACAATTAAACCCTAGAAAATCGAAACAACAAGATCCGACGATATGGAGTAACTTAAAACAAATAAACACCCAAATGCTTAACCTAAAATGAGTCTGTCTGCTTAAGAATTCCAAAATAAAAACTAAACAAAAATAAAATCTATAAAATCAATACAACCATATGTCAAATTTACAGTAACTAAACTCAACTAAATTCATAAAACTATAGAGAATCGTTTTCTAGGGTTTATAACAAGAAGATCACGTACCAAAATTTGGGTTACCAAAAATTGAGTCTGATTTCAGAAAGATGGGTTTTAATCTGTGAGATTATTTAAAGAGACCTCACATATCAAATTCAATTAAAACCCACATCTTAAAAAGAAAAAATTGAATAGCTGAAACTCAATCTTACCAAAACCCATCTCAAAAATCAGATTGACTTTAAGAGATCTCACAAATTGGATTAGATTTCAGAAAGATGGCATTTGATTTTTAGAAATCTAGTTCGATTTTGAGAGATCTCGGTGGTTTCGCAAAATGAAGAGAAGAAAACGAGAAGGAAGAGAAGAGAGATACTGTTTTAAGAAAATAAATTAGAAAACAAAAAAGAATATAGTTAGGTTAATAGGAAATAGCTATTGTGATATAGACATCTAAGCCCCCAATCATTTAAATAAAGTACCAGCGTGTCCTATTTTTTATTTTCCTATTAAATACCTTAGCTTTGGTGCAACGTATTTGGTTTATGTGCAACGGAAAAAGGTCACCAACGTGAATATCGTTGCACACTCAAAAATTGAAATGTTGCAAAAACCAGGATATGGTGTAGTGATGTATCTAGGCAATAATCGACAACCTTCTTATGATCCGTACTCCAATCATCAATAAACTTTTGAAGATTTGCATAGTACTTTACTTCGGTCTTCGAATGAGCCAAACGGTCCCAATCTTTGCAGAAATCCTCCCATAGATCACCATCTTGACATATTTTTCCTTTTCTTTCTTTTCTCTTGGCTATCTCTTTTTTTGAAAGTTTACTTAGACGCTCGTCTTCCTCCTTGGAACGTTGATGACCCTTTGCAGGCTTGATTTTTGGATATGATTCTTGCAATTAGAAAAATATTCATTTGGATGTGCCACGTACAAAGAAAATGTTGAGCATGTGGAAAAACTTGTGAACGGCACTCATGATTTGCAAAATCCCTATCAGTAATTATAACCCGCGGTGTGTCTTCGCCTCGGTAAATCAACCGAACTTGTTCAAAAGCCCAAACATAGTCCTCTATTTCTTCCTTTTCCATAAAGCACCATGCCACGGTGAATGATTACTTATCCGAAGTATGACTAACCACGTTCAACAATGGCATGTTATACTTGTTGGTCTTATAGGTGCAATCTATGAACAAGACCAGTAAAAACACTTGAGCCAAATCCACCATCCTAGGATGGGAAAGAAAAATATGTGTCACTTTGTCGCCCTGGACCCACCCTTGTTTGCATGGCGTAGTTAAGTTTTTCGCCAACCACTCGATTGTTGCATAATTAATCTACCATCCCATTCAGTTCTCTTGATCGTTGCTTTCATAAGCGTAGATTGTGGAAATAATAGACAGAGTTTGCCTTATCTTCCGCCCTTATTGCATTTAGGATCTGAAGGGGCCTACATCTTCATCTGCCGTACCTTTTCCATTTGATGTGGTTTCAATCTGGCATATGCTGGGTGCCCTAAGTAGGAAATACCATTAGGTCCTAGGAATAATATATTAGAGAGAGTCTAGTCCTGTTGACCCAGTCATGTGTCTGTTTGGTCCTAATTGGTAATATAAATTATAGTTTGGTCCTAAAAATTATTATTTGGTCCTACGCTGATGTCATGGATGATGTAAATGTCACCTTGTAGTGACAAAATTACCCTTTTGGATAAGGACCATATATAAAGTCAATTGGTGAGAGAGAAAAATTATTTCTCAGATTTACTTTCTCTCTCCACCGGTTCTCTCTTTCTTCTTCTCCGCCTCCGCCATTTTTTCTAGGGTTTTTTTTTTTCTGCTACTGCAATTGTTTACAGAGATGAAGATGAAGACGATGATGTTCATCGTCTTGTTTTGATTGCAGAGATGAAATCATCTTAAATGCGTTGATCCGCTTAAGATGTAAACGTGTTTTTTCTTGATTTCATTCAACTGCTTGCATCGTTTTTGATAAAGACGACGATGAAACAGATCCGTTTTTGATAAAGACGACGATGATTGAACTCGTGTTGTTTCTGAATCGCTGCTGCTGAAGAAGATCTTGATTTTTTTGAGAATCTTGAATCGATTTATGTTGCTGCTGGTGTTGAAGACGACGACGAAGATGTTGTTGTGGTTGTTGCTGCTGTTGTTGTTGAAGACATCGAAGAAAATGAGATGAATATGATGAACACGATGTTGTTGCTGCTGTTGAAGACGTCGAAGAAGATGAAGATGATGTTGCTGATGTTTTATATGGACTTCATTCCAGAAATGAAGTCTATTTTTATATGGACTTCATTCCTGGAATGAAGTCTGTTTTTTAAGGTTTTTATATGGACTTCATTCCTGGAATGAAGTCTGTTTTTTAAGGTTTTATATGGACTTCATTCCTGGAATGAAGTCTGTTTTTTAAGATACAAAATAACACGGATGTTGTTGTTGTTGCTGTTTTTGGAGGCGATGAAGACGACGAACAACAACGATGTTGCTGTTGTTGAACGATGTTGCTGTTGAAGATGAAGATGTTGCTCCTGGTGTTGAAGACGATGTTGTTGCTGCTGTTGAAGACGTCGAAGAAGATGAAGATGATGTTGCTGATGTTTTATATGGACTTCATTCCAGAAATGAAGTATATTTTTATATGGACTTCATTCCTGGAATGAAGTCTATTTTTCTTAGGTTTTATATGGACTTCATTCCAGGAATGAAGTCTGTTTTTCTTAGGTTTTTATATGGACTTCATTCCATGAATGAAGTCTACATTTTCTTAGGTTTTATATGGACTTCATTTATGGAATGAAGTCTGGTTTGTATATGTTTTATATGGACTTCATTCCTGGGAATGAAGTCTGTTTTTCTTAGGTTTTTATATGGACTTCATTCCTGGAATGAAGTCTGGTTTGTATATGTTTTATATGGACTTCATTTATGGAATGAAGTCTGGTTTGTATAGGTTTTATATGGACTTCATTTATGGAATGAAGTCTGGTTTGTATAGGTTTTTATATGAAGGAAAAAAAAAAAGGTTTTATATGGACTTCATTTGGAATGAAGTCCGGTTTGTATATGTTGTTATATGAAATTTCATTTACGGAATGAATCGATACAAAAAATGAGTAAAAATTAACATGGAAGGGTACTTTTGTCCATTCTCGTATTTTTAAATAATTATGGACCAAACATTAAAGGCGTTTGACCAAAGGACTAAACAGGACATGGGCCCACCTATAAAAGGACCAAACGATATTTTTCCGTGCCTAAAGAGTACTAGGTGGAGGATGGTTGTGTGACCATCAGGAATACTATACAACCTCCATAGATTAGTTTCAGGATGCCTTTTGAAAACAATCCTGAAGGGGCATCGAATCTTCTTCGACGAAGTTTTGTAGACCCTCGTCGTCTTCTTCTCATACTTGTAGTTCTTCCCTTTGTGACTTTCTTCCTTATCCCCCGCTCTCTCGCATACCATCTCCATTTGCTTATAATCAACGTGTTTGCTTTGAACAACTACGCACATCTTCTCTTTTGCCTGGAAATAATCCATTCCTTGACATCAGCCTTTGTCTCCCACGTCTACATTAAAACCAATGTCACGTTCATGATGCAACACTAATTAAAAAATTTTTAAAGATATACATCGAGTCAAACATTAAAAACGTACCCAAATCGGTCATATAGTGTTGGGAGGTATCCGGACCGATAATGGAGACGGGGTTAGGTTGAGAGCTCGCCCGTACAACCAACTACATAGAAAAGAAAAATATATCATAATCCAGATCGTTAATTTTCGAGATGTTAAAATGACGACCTAACGATGCGTCATCATTATTTACAAAGTTGGCGACACTAACGATCGTCAACATTAATTTTGCTAAACAACAACCCATTCCTCGACAAATGACGACCCTCTTTATACACAGACGACTCTACATTCCCAAATATAAAACATGCTTTGCCTTGATTTTCACCCGGGTCGTTCTTTGTTTATATATCTATCTTGGACGACTCTAGACGAACTTAGTGGAGAATTTGAAAATCAACGGTAACTTTGACCAGTAGGAGCAGTTTTTGCAGAAGTAACTGTTTTTTATTAAAAAAAAAACTAGCCGTTGGGTACATTTTTGCTATAAATAGAGACTTATCTATTCCAAACTTATTCACCCATCACTTTCAATCTTCCTAAATCATTCACCCATCACTTTCAAACACTAAAAATGGCTTCAACTCCGTTCAAAATCTAGAAGATGTTGCTATTGTCGAGCACACACCACTCTCACAAAGCACTTTCCGTTGAGGAAGCGCAATGGGTGGCGATGAACGAAGACCCAACAAGAGGGCCTTACCTTGGGCATGATCAAAACACCAATGCTTGGTGGAAACGGGTGTTTAAGGTATTCAAAGCACTAGCGGAAATCGTTATAGGAGGACGCTCCCACAAATAAGGGAAAGGTACGCATATTTATACAATGAATGTGTCTTTTGCTAAGAAACAATTGAAAGCTCGTAAGGACGCTATGCCGAACAGAACCTCGAATGAGTAGAGTAAGTTTGTGAATCAATAGGCCTTTCATCAAAAATTTTTATTTGGTTATCATTATTCAACAACGCTAACTTATTTAAAAAATTGTTTTTCAAGTATACTTTGGGTCGGACCCAATACGAATTAAAAAGTACTACCATGAGTTTTTGCACGAGGACTGCTACACTCTCTTGGAGGAAGTTGAATGGCAATTCGCCCAATATAATTAAACTCGTATAGACTTTCTATGGCAATGTATTGAACAATTTTATGTGTTTTCCTTCTATTTTATTTCAACTACATGTATGTTTTTTCGGATTGATAAAACACATGACTTCAAATATCGGTGCAATAACTATAGTTCATAAAGGGTCGTCATGAATCGTTAAAGCAAAAGTGCGACTCTAAAGATTGTTTGAAATTCTTGGCATGAGTCGTCATTTATGGAGAAGAACATATTAACGACTCTAAAGGTCACTTGACACGGAGACTATTTGACGGTTGAGTCGTCATTCAGTAAACATAACGCATTAACGACACTTTTTATCATCAAGAGTCGTCACTTGTTTAATATACATAATGACGATCCTTAATGCAGTTAATGTGAATTTTGAATTCACCAAATGTGGTTGAGTCGGGCAACGGTTAAAAATTCAAAAAAATGACTGTTGGGTCCTTAATCTCTATAAATAGAGACCCATACCTCACACATTCTTCACCCAAACCATAATTCTAAACCTTCACATTCATTCTCATACATTTATTATCCAAGAGGAAAAAAGAAGAGGAAACACCATGACTAGTACTTACACTTCGGAAGAGAATTGTGCTATTGTGAGAGCTTGGAAAACAGTCACAAACCACTTTGAAGATCTAGGAAAAGACATTGATCAAACATCGGATGCTTGGTGGAACCGTGTATTCATCGTTTTTGTGGCGTTAGACGGAAATTGCAACTCAAGGTCTTTGAAACTCGTCAAGGAACGGTTCGAGGAGATATTCTTCGAGTGTGAAGTTTTCAAAAAGAGAAATCAAGGCGCAAGGGAAGCCATGCCCAATATTTCGGGTGCTATGAGAGTAAGTATTTAAACAAGAGGTAAAACTTATCCAAAGCTTTCAAGAATACTAACTTAGTATGTTTGCGTTTTCAGTTGAGGAAGGCGTATGGCTATTACGAGGAGCTTCGTGGGAAAAAGTTTGAGTTCGACGATTGCTACTTTATCTTGGAAGGCACCATGTATAATTACGCCATTTATGATTAGGTGTATAAGTGCACCGTTTTTATCTATTGTATTTCATTTCCTTTAATGTATCGCTATGAAAGATGTATGCCTTTTACGATTCAATGAAATGATTCTATGAAATCAAAATTTATGATAATCCAGCGCAAGGGTCGTTATTATATTAAATAAAACACCGAACGACTCTACTTAAAAGTTGAAATTGCGGGATAGGGTCGTCATCTTATATGAATACATATATGACGACTCTAAGTGTTTTATTTACTGAGAGTTCTGGGTTTAGAGTCGTTTGTCTCTGAACAAAAAATATTAACGACCCTTTTGACCTAGCTAAAAGAGTCGTCAGTGTTTATCACACGCTCCTAACGATTTTTCATAACCTGGAAAAGTTGCAGGTTTGAGTCGTCATCGGTAATTCCAATTCATGACGACCTTTAAGAGTCGTTAATGGATCCAACCCCGGAAACTATAACGACTCTCACATCGACGACTTAATTGGTGACCATGAATCGACCCTTGGAGCACCATTCAGACAATTTCAAGAGTATATGAGGTTTACCTGATTGTTTTGAGGTGCGGGTTCTTCATGTGGAGTATCGGTTCCTTCATTTTGAGGAGTAGGATCTTCATTTCCACCATTATTCATGGCTTCCTCCATTAACATCTCCTCATCAAACATCCAATCCATATGATTAGTTGAGACAATATAACCATCAACACAATCATGGTTGTTATTTGAAGCTTCACCAACCTCATTCCCTCCACTTGAATCACTCATTTCAAAAACCCTAATTTTTCCACTCAAAAACTTCTCCTCTTCTTCTCAACACATAAAACCCAAAAATAAAATCTCCACAAATTTTTATCCCAAAATCAGATTTTTTTATCTAAACACAATTACCACACTAATAAACTTAATTAATTCTTAATACTAATCACTTAGGGCATTTTAGCCATTTAAAAAAAAATTTATAAGGGGTGACCCAAATTAGGATTGGGTGACCTTTTTGTCATCTAGTGCTTGGCCCCCAATTAAAAGGTCTGGCCCCCAATCAAACGAGGATACTTAGATATCCATTAGGATATTGGGTTGGCTTTCTAGTGTTTGGTTCAACCGGGTGTAGTTTGGTTTGCCACATTGCCGTATGGGCAGAGTATTTTTACCTCAGGACCATCTTTTCATTCACTGTAGTTGGGCAAAGTACATACGGAATGCATGCGTTTCTATCTTCATTGAAAAGTGTGGGTTTCTGCCAATGGATTTCAAGAACATGTTATTAAGTTGGAGGCTGGACATGTTATGGAAGAGACTTAAATTAATTTGGCATTTGCTTCCTTTTGCAATAATCTGGGAGTTATGGTTAGAAAGAAATAGAAGAATGCATGGGTAATTAGTTTGGCATTTGCTTCCTTTTGCCAATTGAGTATCACCTTCACCCATAACTTTAGCTTTTTCGCGGAGCACAAATTTCTGAATCTTACCAGCAGTAGCAGGATAAGAGTCCTTAAAAAAAAGAGTTCAGATTAAGGGTGGTTATTGGTACAAATTAAGCAGCATCCAGTTCAGATAGCCCAATATAACCAAATCATTCATTATTTATATGATTATATCATTGGGTAATATGCATCTGCATATGCCCTTATTGGAACCACACTTGCTTCGGATAACCTAATGTATTTTAGTTTAGTGTTTTTTTATAGCCTTTTGTGTATTATTCCGCAGAAAGGTGAAGTTTTTATAGCACCACTCCATCTAAATGCTCACAACCAAGTCGAGGTATTCTAAGTTTAGTTTCGTGTCAAATTTTTCGGTCGGCCATCCCACTGTGACAGCGGTCATCTAGTATCTGTGACTATGAGTCTTGGGTTGTTTTACCATTGTGATGAAATTTCCATGAAGCTGTGTTTCCCTGTGCTTGGTTTGTTGTAGTTTTGGAATTGTCCACGAAATTGAATAAGCTTCGTTTAAAACATGTTTTATTTTCTGTTAAAATTGACAACGGAGAGAAATGAAACACCCCTAATTATGACATTGCCTGCCTTTATAGTAAGCAAACAGAAGAGTACCCCTGGCCCTGTCACACAAACTAGTTAGGTGGTCATGAACAGTATTAATATTCACTGCCAAATACTTGAATTTTTCCATTGCGCTTGAATTTGGGAGACTGCTGAGGTTACCGGATCCTACATGTTTGAAAGGTGATTTTTAATTGGTACCGGTAACCTCCGCGTCAAACTTGGTAAACCTAATAGGGAAAGCAAAACGAAGTTCGTACATAAACTGCTAGATTTGGCGCTATGAAACTGGGATAACAAATCTGATGCAAGTCGAAGATATATTGCTGCTCCTTTTAAGAACCTAGTGGGGTTATGAATTTGCTGCACTAGGTTTCAACAAATCCATCCAAACCTACAAATACTCTTTCACTAGTACCGCAGATTGGAAGAACTTGTATTACTATGGACTAAAAAGAAACTTTTAACACTTGCAATCTTTTTGCAGCATTGAAGACAGTGAACAATGGAATAAGAATGAATGAGGAAAAACAAGTGAAAGCAACAATTTTAATAAGCTGCATACAGACATGTATTAAGTTACTGTTGCACAAATACATAACTGAGGCAAAACCCCGAAAACCAGTGCAAGCCAACAATTTCAATAGCAGCATTTCCTGTTGTCTGACCATCTTGAAAATTAAGCTCTCATTCAAGATTAAGGGATTCTGATAGGAAAAGGCTAACATAACACCATGAGAGGCAAAGTAAATTATCTGTTCGAATTACATTAGAGATCACCGATTTCAAGGACTCCGGTCTCATTTAATTATATTGTGTACACCGGTGCAGAAGCAAATCTACAGATAAGTCTAAGTTCAATACTATCATATAAATTTGAGGATCAAAGAACAAGATTTATAGAACTCGGTAAAAACATAGAATCTAGAAGTAATACAGAAATGCAGGTTTGTTTAAGTTGTTTTGAAATTCGATTTCCCTCTGAAACTCGACTGACTTCCCCAGACCAGTGTCACGTATCTAATATCAGAAATGCAGGTTTGCTTTTCGCAGTTAATTTCTTGCAAGCAAGTGCCCTTGTACAATTAATGTTTCAACAAGTTTCGCATGCTACTGTTCTACCTTAGAGGTGCTTCATCCACACGCAGCTTCAACTATAACAAACACATGAGAAGTATCATGGAGATTCCTCCTATTGAGGTATCCATTATGGATGGAAGAGTTGAAAATCCATTTCAACAGTTTTCCTGCACAAAATGAATAAATTATGAGCTTAAAATCAAACAAATAGAAGTAAAAACTAAAAACCGGCTCAAATTACAAAACAAAAAGACGAAGAAGAAGAAAGGTTTACCCAATCCTATAGATTGATCGAATCCTCCACTGGAGCTCTTGAAGGGGACAACTCAGAAGGTAAACTTGAGTTTTGAGAGGAGAAATCATTATGTTAGTGAATCATCAACGAAAAGATAAGGCTTTCAGCTTCTTCTTGCGGCAGTCTCAGACGAATCAAGAGAGTTGTAGTAGTAGTAATAATTGTGTTTAGATCTGTGAGACATAAATAAATTCTTGGAGAATCCATCGTTGAGAAAGAATTTTGGACTTGAATTTTGAGATCTGGACGAGATAAAAGTTGTTCCTATAGATGTTCCGACGGCTGGATATATATAGATTTAGGGTAGTTCAGTTTTTTAGGGCACAAGAGATATAGATGATGATCCAACGGTCTAGAAACTCTTAGGGAATATCGTACCCTTTCAGAAATGGATACCTAAATATCCATTAGGCTATTGTGTTGGCTCGTAGTGTTTGGTTCAAACTGGTGTAGTTTGCCACATATTGCCGTATGTGTTGACACATTTTTGTATAAGTACATTTTGGTACGGGGGTTTTGTACCGGTTTTTATTTGATTGATACAATTATACTTTTCTTGGTCGATCAAGAATTCACAAACAGTAGAATGGATTTGAATATTTTCCCTAATAGCCAGTTCCAGTGGGATGTCTTTTGGAAAACAACTATACCTGGCTCCTACAATTTTACATACAAGGTTGTTTACCTGTTAGAAACTGTTTCTACCTGTCCATTTTGCAGGAACCAAGAATGATCAATTCAGCACTTATTTAGTGATTGTCCTTATGATAAGGAAATATGGTCATTGATTTTCTTTCACATGGCTAGCAGAATTCAAAATATGTATATTCGGGAATGATTTAAGGGTGGTTCTCTACTATGCTAGGATGTAATATGCTTGGGCTGAAACTTGTTCAAACTGCAGAAATTGCTATGTGGTTCTTAATTATGGAAAAGCAAATGTAGTCTGATTTTGAAAATGTGCAAGTGTTACTAGTAAACATTATTAGTCAGGTTAACCATATGTGTACATTACTAGCTGGGAGAAAAGTCTTGAAAGCCCTGATAACGGTAGGCGGACTGTGAATGCTAGAACAAATAGAAATACACGATGGAGCTCTCCTGTTGTTCCTTCTGTAAAAATCAATTTAAATACTCCCTCCTCCGTAATTAGATGAGCTATTTGGTTTTTGTTTTGTCCACAAATAGATGAGCTATTTCACTAACCAAGGGGATATTTCTAAAATTACCCTTTTAATTGATTATTTTGACTATAAGAAATATGTATAATTTGATAGTCATGTTTATATTCGTTGCGTAGGTGTTTTAAAATGTTCTTCAACAGTACAAAGTTTATAAAAAACCGTGGTATAGTTTAAGAGATAAATTGTTTCTAAATTTTTACTAATTATTGCCCATAAGGGTATAATTGTAAAAAAATTTAAATATACTCCACTTTCCTCCCTCCCTTAAAATTTGTGCAAACTACAAGTAGCTCATCTAATTAGGGACGGAAGGAGTACAAGTTTTCGTAATGAATCAAACATATGTGGAATAGGACTAGTTTTGCTTTTGTATGGCACAACATCTATACTATTTTTAATTTCGGACCACTAGTTTTTAAATTTTGGATTTTTTAATTTTACTTTCAAGTTTTGAAAATTGGAAATGGGAAAGTCAGCAGCTATAAATGAGAAAGTCTCGGCATTGAGATGGATCACTAGTTTTTAAATTTTGGATTTTTTAATTTTACTTTCAAGTCTTGAAAATTGGAAATGTAGTCGTGCTCAAAGTGAAACAAATAGTCCGGTTCTATGACTATCTTCAACAACCAAAACCATATTTTGATAATTGAGCTCTCATTTTATGTTAAATGTCTTTGAGTCTTTCAAAGTCGATTGCTTGCATAAGATCACCAAATTACTATGACATAAAATTACAAATGAAAGAACAAACTATAGAACTCAGTATAAAAAGAAAGAATCTTAAAAGTGATACAGAACTGCAGGTTTATTTAAGTGTTTTCAAAATCCACAAATCAAAGAGGTATAAGTGATCAAAGTAAGACTGACTTTCTCTAACTCTAAAGTAAGATACTTCCCAGTGTCCCAAACAAAACAGCAGATCAAACTTCTTGGAAGCACAACCCTTTTTCCTCCTTTTGGGATCGGTATACATGTGCAGATCTTTTGTCCACTTTTCTGCACACACATAAGTTTATGAGCCTAAAAGCAAACTAAGTAAAAACTAGTAGTATGGAGAGTTTACCTAATCCAACAGATTTCAACCTGGGAAATTACAATAGACATCAACACTTTTTAGCTCTAAAGTTATGGACACTGGTCTCATTTCATTATGTTGTGTACACCAACCGCAAATCAACAGGTACGATGTCTTACGATCAATAAACATTTCGCCTCGACTTCTGCCTCACCAAAAAGGATTTTATGATAATTGCACTAAAAAGGACGGCTTTTTTATGGGTCTCACATGTGTGCGAGTAGGAATGAAGAGAGAAAACTGCGACACGTTGAATAGTGGGAAGGACAACTTCAGAAATATTTTAAAACCCACATCTTTTAACATTTTGAAAACCATTTTCCGACGATCTCTAAGAAAGGAAATCAACCACTATTATTGAGGATGAGATTACTTACTCACCTTCACATCCGATCGCAAATTATGATAACACCATTCTCACGGCATCCAATAGAAATGTCTTCCACTCCTCGTCTTTATTTTCAATATTAAGGGTTCATCGAAGATCAGCTCCATGCACAACAACCGCAAAAAGAAGAATCCTGGATATTTGGTTCCTCCTCATGAGGAAGAGCTGGGGATCCGTTTGTCCACTTCCACTTCACAAAATAAACAGCTATGAGCCTAAAATCGAATAAAGTACAAACTAAAAACCCTAATTACAGACGAAAAAAAAAAAAAAAATTAAGGGTTTACCAGATACAACAGATTCCAAATCTTGAATTACAACCCGAAATAAAATCCCGAACAATATGGCACATAATATGTGTACGATTTTATTTTTCCTTACATAAATCATAAATTGCAACCAATATCTTCCGAGCACAACCACAATGTTCCCAACCGAAAACGTTCTCAGCTAACACCATGTTTCCTAAAAGCAAAGGAAAACAAATATTATGTGCGGAAGCAAAGTTTTGTCAACTATGCTTCATTAATGACGATAGTCTGATGCAATCCCTTTGGATGTGTCCACAAGTTGGTCATTCAACTAACAGAATGGTCATTTAATCAGAACCACAAAAGCTAAGGTATTTGCAATGTCAACATCCTAATTGTCTTCAAGAACCACAAATGTTAGTTGTTATGAAGGAGCAAGAAGATAAAAATGTAGCAGCATCATCGAATAACTTGAAACATAAAACCAGGTTGAAAAAACCACTGATGACCACTTCGGAAAAGTATTACAAAAGAGATGATTAGTAAAAGATCAAGTCCTGGTTCTAAATACTTTATGCATTCGCACACTTTTACAGGAAAAAAACATATGTAGAAAGCACTTCTGTGAAATGATGCATATTTCTTAATAGGTCATACAAAATTGATTACTTTTTATTGGATAAAGTTACTTTGCATTGCCAAAGTGGCTGCACTACATGCTACTAAGTGGTGAGTCAAGACCGAAAGTAAGCGGGAACAAAAGAAAAAAATCCTCACTCTGTACGTGGGCAAACAACGATTTTTAAAAAATATACTCGTTATTTCCAGCTTCTTGCTGAATAAGTGAACTTAACAGCCGGGTGCAAATACAATACATATTCAACTTCGGTGCAAAAGAATAAACATGTGACTTCCTTGACAGCAAAGGAATAAACGTGTTGTAGCAAATACAACAGGGATTCGACTTCAAGTTTCTTTTACAATTACGTTTCTTTTGCAAAGGAATAAATATGTGACACCAAGGCAAAACCATTGCAAAAAAAAAAAAAAAAAAAAAAAAAAAAAAATCTTCTGCATTATGCTCTGTTTCCTTCGACAAGAGCATAATGCAGTTTTTAGCACCAGTTTAAGGCAAATTAAGGCAAAGGCATTAGGCAAAGTATATCTATTTGGGAAATTACATTAGACATCACCAGTTTTTAGCACTGAAGATATGGACCCTGGTCTCATTTCATTACACTCTGTAAACCATCCCAAAATCAACAGTCTTACTTACATTGATATAAGATTGCAAACCGAGAACGAAAATTCATAGAACTAAATAAAAACAAAGAATCTGAAAGTAATATAGAACTTTAGATTTATTTATGCTGTTTAATATAGAGGTCACATTTGGACTGAATTCCCCATCTCATTCTGCAAACTCCAGAGCAAGACTGAGTTCCCCAAACCCCAATTTTACAATGCCTTGTGTCCCATATGTAACAGCATATATTAATTCCCCTTTTCCAAATTAATTTCTTGCAAGCACAGACATTGTAAGAGCATCCATTTAACGTTCAAGAAGTTTACCTTGGTATCCGGTATTTAATTTCAAGAAGTTTATCTTCTTTTATGAGCTTGATGGCATCAGATACTCCTCAGAGATGTGAGGTAGTTCATGCACAGCTCATTCACACCAACCATAGAGGAGAATCATGGAGATTCCTCAAATTAAACAAAGTACAAACTAAGAAACAATAAAAATGTTGAAGGGTTTACCATATGTCACAGATGTGAAATATTCAATTGCATCCCTCAAGGTGTTCAGAAACAGCATCCAAGTTTCAATATGAAACTTGAGTTTTGAGAGGAGAAATCATTATGCTAGAGAATCTTCAACAAAAAGTCAAGGGTATCATCTTCTTCTTCTGGCAGTTTCAGATGAATTAGGAGAGTAGTAGTAGAAAGAAGAATTGCGTTCCGATCAGCGAGAGATAATGAAATTCCGAGGGAATCCATTGGTGAGAAAGAATTTTGGACCGAAATTTTCTAGATCTGGACCAGAAGAAAAATGAAAAACTTAAAGATGAATGTTCATGTCGGCTGAAGATAATTTAGGGTCCCTTTATGTTTTAAGGTCATGTGAGAAAACCAAATAGATACATAATCCAACGGTTAGAAACATTTTTAGGGCTATGGATATTGTTGGCTACTATCGTTTGGTTCAACCGGGTGTACTTTGCTTTGCCACATGGGTCGATGCGCATTTGTATCGGCAGGTACTGACAAAAAATCCAAAATCCTCAGTGTATCAGTAGATGTATATCTGCATCTTTTTTTGTATGAGCTTATAACCAAGAACAAGTGCTGGTAAGGAATTTTCCCAGTTAAATTAGCTAAGCCATGGCTATTGGATGCTGCATATGTGCAACATGGGATAGTTAAGATATGGCTCGTCAATAAGATTTAAGCAGCACGTAATTGTTTACTATGGCTTCTTGGCTAGCTATCAATCCAATACTGAAATCATTATGTACAAAGTATTAATCCAAAACGATGACATAATCTGATAATAATTTGCTGGGTATAGTAAATTCCTTAAAACCATTAAATTCAGCTGTCCGGTTGAGCTACAGTGCCCACATAGATTTAGCTTTTTCGCCAAGCATAAACTTCTGAATCTTCCCGGTAGCAATTTTAGGAAGAGACTCTTCAATAACAACAGTTATAAGCATCATACAGTGAGGGCAAAACTCTATAATGTCCTGTGACGACCGCAGGAGTTACTCTAAAATATTTTCTTTTTATTTTTCTAAAATATCCGCACATATACCAGTTACTCTATACAGACGGATCAAAGTATGTTTGTCGCGCCAACTGTGGCCATTCCCCAAGGGAATGTTTGTCACGCCAACTTATACAATATCAATTTACGAGTACGTATGTTTGTCGCGCCAACTGTGGCCATTCCCCAAGGGGAGCACCATTCATTCAAATGTAACATTTTCAAGGTCCATGACAGAGTGAATTATAACTCTTTGCAACTATGACATATGTATGTTAATCATTTTAATCAAGTTGCATATAGAGTAGACATGAATCAAATTGCATTTGCCACTCAGCGTTACTGGTCTATGACTATCTTCAACAACCAAAACATTAAAAACCTATAGAACTCATACGCAAATGCTAGCATAAGACCACCAACCACAAATCAACAAGGATAGGTCCTCCTTCCTTACTGTCATATGCCCATTTAATCGCCTAAAATTTTCATAAGATATGACCCGCAATGATTGTGGTTCAATGGATCAACTTCACCCAAAATCACTCAGCCTTACATACTTGCATCAAAGTGCATCTGCCTTCACTCTAAAAGCTTTGCACAACGGAAGTCTTTTCTTCCTTCTTTGTAACTCTTCATGCCCCCATAAGCATAAGAGGTTTCGCCATGTGCTTGAACAATTCTCACACAAATCAGCAACACAATGAACACAAAGAATACTGCAACAAACCCATTTTATTGCATTAAAGGAAGATTACAAAACTAGTCCATCACATGGACCAAAACAGGCCATTCACCCTCTTGGTGAATGCCTAAGAGCAACTGCAGTGGTGCGACCATAACCAAAGAGCAAAGAGCAAAAAAAAAAAAACGAAATTTGGGTTTAGTCCATGTTGTAACGCAGTGGAGGAGACTAAAATTTGGTCAGGCGCAACTTTGAGTTACGCCCCAATCAGGCGCAACTCCAAATTGCGTCCCATTTTTTTTTTTTAATTATTCGGGCGTAACTTTGAGTTACGCCCCAATCAGGCGCAATTCTAAATTGCGTCTCATTTTTTGTAATTTGGGCGTAACTTTGAGTTAAGCCCAATCAAGCGCAACTTTAATCTACGCCCGACCAAAACTAAACCAAAGACCAAATATGGTTTGGTTTTTGGTTTTAGTCTAGTTTTTGTTTGATACTCCGTTCCATTGCGTCTGGTTTTTCGACTAAAAATTTGGTTTTAATCATCCATTGTGGATGCTCTAAAACACTCTCTACATTATTGGTTCTTCTCTCTATTGATCAAAACTTGCAATAAGACAAGGAAGAATGGAATTTTAACACTTGCAATTTTGTTGCACTTATTAAAGACAAGGAAGAATGGAATATGAAGATAGGTAAAAAGCAGTGCAAGCAACAATTTTAATAAGCTGCATATAGACATGTATTAAATTACTGTTGCACTCATAGACAACTGAGGCAAAACAAGTGCAAGCCAACAATTTCAATAGCAGCATTTCCTGTTGTCTGACCATCTTCGGCGAACAGGACCATATGTTGAAAATTAAGCTCTCATTCAAGATTAAGGGTCATTGATAGGCAAAGGCTAGCATAACACCATGAGAGGCAAAGTAAATTATCTATTCAAATTACATAAGACATCACCAGTTTCTAGCTCAAAGGTTATGGACTCCGGTAAAAACAACAGATAAGTCTAACTTACATAGTATGATATATAATTGCGAATCAAAGAACAATATTTATAGAACTCTGTAAAAACAAAGAATCTGAAAGTAATACAGAAATGCAGTTCCATCTCCCTCTGTAAACTCCAGAGCACGATTGATTTCCCCATCTCCCTAATAGATTCAGTTAATGTTTCAAGAAGTTTAAGTTGCACTAGTTGTTCCGGTATTTAATTTCATAGATTAATCTTTTATGATTTTATCCAATTCTGAACTACATCACATCCATGGTAGTACTGGATCCACACAAAGCTGCATGAACAATAACCGTAGAGGAGTCATAAAGATTGGTCCTCTAGAGGGTTTCAAGTGAGTACCGGCTCCCTCCACAAACAATGAACCTAAAATCAATCAACAAAGTAATTCCAACTAAATTCCCTGTGAAACGAAAAAAGAAAAACAAAAATAAAAAATTAAAGAATTTTATCAAGTTCAACCGATTTCAAATCGTCCATACAATCAAGAGCACCAAATAGTATCATGGAAGAAATTTGTGTTTTGAGAGGAAATATCATTATGCTGGAGAATCATCAACAAGAAGACAAGGTTTCATCTTCATTTTCTTCTGGCAGTTTCAGATGAATCAGGAGAGTAATACTAGTAAGAATTGTGTTCGGATCAGTTAGAGATAAAGAAATTACTAGACAATCCATCGTTACATAAACAATTTGGACAGAGGCATATTGAGATCTAGAGGAGACGAGAAGATAAATGAACAAGAAACTGGTCACATCTGGACTGCAATTGGCCATCTCACTCTAGGGGCAAGACTATGTTCTCCAAACCCCAATTCTGCAATGCCTAATGTCTCATATGTAACAGCAGAGTTGAATTCCCTTTTCCCAATGAAGAGCATGTTTCATGAAATTTACCTTGGTATCCGGTATGAATTACTAAAAATTGCGATAACAAAAAAAAATGTTGAGGGGCTTACCATATGTAACATCAACAAATTCTGAAATATGTAACATCAACAAAATCTGAAATCTTCGATTGCATCCCTTAAGGTGTTACGGAACGAGATAGAGAATTCCTCAGCAAATTTGAGTTTTGAGAGGAGAAATCATTATGCTGGAGAATCATCAACAAAATGTAAGGGTATCATCTTCTTCTTCCGGCAGTTTCATATAAATTAGGGAAGTAATAGTAGAAGTAAAAATTGTGTTCAGATCAGCAAGATATAATGAAATTCCTCGAGTATCCAATCAATCAATTGTTAAGAAAGAATCTGGATTGAACTTTTGTAGATCTGGACAATAAGAAAACTGAAGAAGAGAAAGATGTGCCGTCGGCTGCATATATATATATATATACATTTAGGCCACTTTATATATGTTTTTAGGTCATGTGAGAAAACCAGATAGTTACATAATCCGACGGGCAGAGAAATTCTTAGGGTGAAAATGGATATTATTGGCTTGTAGCGTTTGGTTCAACCGGGTGTACTTTGGTTTGCCATATGGGTCGATGCATATTTGTATCGGTAGGTACTGACACAAAATCGATTATAACCAACGAAAACTGCTTGTACGGAAATTTTGCCATTGTATATATAATTTGAGTAGAAATTGCTGGCCTCACATTCAAAGTTAGGCTAAAAGCTTGAATTCTAGAACTCCTGGCCCCCGACCAATAAAAATCCAGTGTTTGAAATTTTTTCGGCGATGAATACCGGACTATTACTAATGCACGCCGAGATAGTTTCTTACTTTTCACAATCCTACATCTCTATTTCTCCATTTCCTTCTTCCCCTATAACATTTTTTGTTTTTTCCAGTTCTCTTACGGCATGACTAACATCTCGCTAAAATACAAAACCCTAATCTGGACACGCAGGTTCCTCCTCCTTCGCTTTCTTTCTTTCTAATAAAACCATACACAACTAAGTATCCTTTTCTTTTTCGTATGATGTCTCACGGCATGAAAAATAGAATTTCAAGGGTTTTGCTGGGTTTTTGATGTGAAAATATTAGTTACAGGTAGCCATTAAGGTTTGGTTTTTTTTTCTTGATTCCAGTGTTCTGTTTTTTTTTTCTTTTCTTTTTCTGATGAAGTTAATACCGCTGATAACGGATATTATGCTGTAGCTTTTGGTGATTGATTTTGTTTGTGTACCCAATTGATCGGAGGTTTCAGAGAATAATCACTTGAACAGGATAAATATTATCTTCAGTGCTGACTAAGTTTACTCTACCAAAGGTAAATATACTCAATATCTCCAATTTTCTGTCTCGAATTCAATCCCTTAGTTTATCCGTAGGTCATCAAGTATGGGTTCTATATTGGATTGATTTCTCTGGATACGTTAAAAAATGTTTTTGTAAATTATCCATAAAAAGAAGCATCTAAGAGTGAGTTTTTCTGGTTGTGTATTGTATGGATATGTAGTACTGGGTATTCTTCTGCAATCCGTCTCTCTGCAGTTTATCCACAATTGCATAGAGAATGCATGCCTATATTTTTGTAACAGGTTGCATGTATTTTTGTAAATACAGCACTGCTTATTGTCAAAAGCTTCCCGGAAGTTAGTTATAGATGATATATGGAATTTAGAGTCCACTACCTGGAGTCTAATCTGAAATGACAGCATCACAAAATATATTCATGTTTGTTAATCATCCATTCTTCTTCTTATAGGTATATGATTCCATCAATTATTATTCTGAATGCTAAGGTCATGTGTATTAATGCAGCAGTTCATGTGGACCACGTAGACTTTTCGTATAACCATGGTGACGGAAAAAAAAAAGGGATACGAAATGCTTAGCAGGTTTTCAAAGAGATGAAGAAATCTTTTTGAGGAGTTTCAAGTAGTGGCAGATGATTGTTCTGCTAGGAGTTCAAAATATGGAGGGATATTGAGCATTGTCATCTCATTCTATCCCATGCCTTACGTAACGCAACACGAGGTACTGTTTTTTACCAATACCAAGTGTTATTCAAAGGATGATCAAGCAAATGATTAACTTCTTGGTTCTTTGCACAAGTTGATTTAGCCCATCGAGACTTCTAAAGCTTGGGGTCTGAATGAGGTTAATTGCCAAATGACTTACCTTAAGAAAAAGCTTAATGTTTGGTGCCGATCGATCTTGATGTGTTCTCATGATTAATAACCTTAATTTTGTATGCATTTCAAATAAAAGCCTGCTGTTTAACTGTGTATCATTTTCATTTAACTGGCCAATGTTGATGCATGAAAAAGAAGTCATATAGATAGGGTATGAACCAACACTTTCTTCACAGAAACAAGTTGCACGAAAAAATGGATGAAAAACTAAATTTTAATATATCAAGTTGAGGCATTTTGATTTTCATAGTTCCACAATTGTATGCTCTGAGTAGGTCAATCCGCAAAAGTATGTAATGGAGGGGTTTTCTATCCCCTGTCTAATAATTCTTTTTGTTGGTGCAGTTCTAACTTTTATACTTAATGTAAGTTCATGTTCATCATATTCTTATTTTTAAAGTTTTGGGATGAAACTGTAATTGGTTCGATTTTTGGTATGTAATGCTTAATGATCACGGGATTCGTTCAGTGACATCCCTTTCTTGACATGTTTACCTGCCTTTCTGATAACATTGTAAAGGTATAATTAAGATTGTTTCAAACACTCTGCATCCTTTGGTATTTCCCTCTCTGCACTTTCTGTTTGTCGTTAAATTCACCATTTTTTGTTTATTTCAGATGTTTTTCGAGCAAAGTAGTTTTAAAGATCAAGCGGCATGAGTGGGAGCACTTCGGAAAGTGAATTCCTCCAAATCCCACGTAAGTGTCTATCCTTACATATACAGTACTGAGAAGTTGTAGTTGGTATTAGTTCGAACAAATAGTTCCTCACATTTCTATGATTTTATATGTCTACATGAAGAAACAAGTTTATATATATATATATATATATATATCCTGGATAGAGTTTGTATAACCTGACATAGTAATGCACTTGAACAGGCTCCCATGCACTTAACTTGGTTTGGTATGACTTGATAGATTTTGATAATATCTTGCAGGGTCAGCTATTTTTAGGAAAAGGAAAGCGTGAATGGATAATTTAATTAAGAAATAGTGTTTGTACTTAGTAATTTACAATGGAATATGAAAGAATAAAATTAATAAGATCGCCATGATATTATTGAAAGTTAGATTTCTGCTAAATGGTTAAACTTTCATAAATTATTTTCCATGTATGTTTAATATGAGTTCAAAACCATCATACATATCTCTAAGATTAAACTGACAAGTTTCTTAAAGGGAAAAATGTATAATTGCTTTGCAGTAGCTCCTCTTATGCATATGACAGTCTTTGCAGGAGGACTTCCTGTAACTCATTCTCTGAGGATTCCTGTTAATACGTCATCAACTTCCCCAATGGACAAGTGGTCAAAATCAGAAAAGAGTACTCCCTTACCTGCCAAGACAACAACAGTATGAACCAGAAAGGGATCAGGCTGTAACCAGAAAGAGTGCTCCGTCACCTGCTGATCACCCCTGGCCCAATGTGATGTAGCCTGTGATTTGTGTATAGGAATTTTTCATACAGTGTGAGGATGTACAGGCACATCGAACGGTTGATTTGTAAAGGTGTAATTTTCCGTCTTTAATAAATACTCCATATAAGTTGCTGCAATGTATTTCCTACATTTTCTTTGAAGTCGGGATAAACTTTTGGTACTTGGCTTACAAGTGTCTATTTAGAAATGTATTTTGATTTTCGTTTTCTTCTTAGACTGTATAATAAATCAATAAATCACCAAATACAATCAGGTGTAAGTATGTCCTACTGTGTAAGCTAAATCCATTTTATGGTTGACCAGCCTTACTTCCCGTCATGTAAAGATACTTCCCAGTTCCCATCATATATTTATAGACAAAGTAAGTACCAATACAAGATGACCTACCAACAGGTTAGTTTCAAGCAATTTGAACCCGTGCAACGCACGGGCGCACAACTAGTTTCTAGTAGTGCAAAAGAATAAACATGTTACTTCCTTAACAGCAAGGTGCAAATACAATACGGACTCAATTTCAGTGCAAAAGAATAAACATGTTACTTCCCTGACAGCAAGGTGCAAATACGTACGGATTCAACTTCAGTGCAAAAGAAAAAACATGTGACACAAGTATGTTAATAATTTTTATCAAGTCTTATGTTCATATACAACCAAGTTACAAAAAGTTGTATATATCCATACATTAAGTTTCGTTTCCACTCAACAGACACCTGAGTCAAAACCAGTGCAAGCAACAATTTCTTTTGCATTATGTTTTATCACCAGCTTCAGCAACCAAAACCATTTATTAAAAATTAAGCTCTCAATTTAACTTTAGGGGTCTTTCATAAGACTGATAAGGCTAATAAAGCATATATATATATATATATATATATATCTAAGGGTTTACATTAGACAATACCAGTTTTTGGAGCCTGGCCTCATTTCATTATATTGTGTACACCTACCGCAAATACACAGGCATACCATGTCTTACATACTAGGATATAAAATTGCAAATTTGACAACAAAATATGTAGAACTCAATGAAATAATCTGAAAGTAATATATATAACCGCTGGATTCATGAGCCTCAAATCAAACAAAGTACAAACTAAAAACCTTAGAAGAAGAAAAAACATTTTTTTTTAATGTTTGCTTACCATATGTAACATATATGAAATCTTCAGTTGCATCCGTAAGGCGTGAGGGAACAAGATCATACAAACTTGGTCAATTGGTTGTTAGACAAATAAAATTACATTCCCAAAGCGGCTGCACTACTAGCTAGTAAGTGGTGAGTCAAGATTAACTTGCTCCTGTTCATCCAGTATGGAATATGCTAACCCTCCACCTCAAAGGTCATCGTTCACACACATCTCTATCCGCAACAACAGTAGGACAAGAGTCATGGAGATTCCTCCTCCGGAGTGTTTTTACCGTCTGGAAGAGTACTGGATTTGTTTGTTCACTTTCCCTGCACAACATAAATAGAATATCAGCCTAAAATCAAACTAAATATAAACTATAAACTCTGATTCAAAAAATAAATAAATGAAAAATAAAAAAATGAAGGGCTTACCAAATAGGAAAGGTTTCAATTCTTCCATTGCTATGATAAACAGGAAACCATAGAAAACCTAAAATCATGCATGAAACTTGAGTCTTGAGAGGAGAAATCATTATGCCAGTGAAACATAAACGTAAAGATAAGGGTTTCATCTTCTTTTTCAGGCAGTTTCAGATGAATCAGGAGAGTAGTGGAACTAAGAATTGTGTTCAGATCAGTGAGACATGAACAAATTCTAGGAGAATCCATCGCTGAGAAAAAGTTTTGATTCTAAATTTTGAGATCTGGATGAGAAGAAAAATGAAGAAAAAACTTGTTTTTATGCATGTTGCGGCGGCTGAATGGAGAATTAGGGTAGTTCAGTTTTTTAGGGCACAAGAGAAAACTTATATAGATGATGATCCAACGGTCCATAAATTTTCAAGCAATATCATACGACCCTTCCAGAATTGGATACCTAAATATCCATTAGGGTATTGTTGTTGGCTCGCAGATGTAGTTTGGTTTGCCACATTGCCGTATGTGTTGACACATTTTTGTATCGGTACATTTTGGTATGGGTTTATTTTTTTTGAAATACCTTAATTCGTACCGGCCTATTTTGGCAGGGGTTGCACATGAAACCAGTCTATTTTTCTTGAAACGGAGGAGTATTATTATGCTATTGTTAGTCGATCAAGAATTCATAAAGAGTAGAATGGGTTCGTATATTTTCCCTAATATGCTTAGGCAGAAACTTGTTCAAACTGCAGGAATTGCTATGTAGTTCCTATGGAAAAGCAGATGTATCATGATTTTTAAAAATGTGCCAGTGTTATCAGTAAACATTATTAGCCAGGTTAACCAGTTGTAATGGTAGACAGACCGTGAATGCTAGAACAAATAGAATTATTTGATGGACCTCTCCTGTTGCTCCTTCTGTAAAGATCAATTTTAACACAAGTTTTTGTACAGGATGAAACATATGTGGGATTGGACTAGTTTCGCGTTTGTGATGGCACAACATCTATACGATTGACAGCATTTGACATGGAGCAAGCTAAGGCTTCAAGTGCTCTGCAAGCTATTATATGGCGAAGGAGAGGAGTGTAAAGAACCGGCAATTGTAGGGTGATAATGGCCGCAGCTATAAATGAGAAAGTCTCGGCGTCCAAATGGACCACTACTTCTGTCAATTTAGATTGTTTATGTTTACTTTCAGATTTTGAAAACTGGAAATCTAGTGATGTCACAAGTGAAGCAAAGGAAGCATACATTATTTTCCTCTATGGTTACATTCCCCATTTGAGTAAGACATTACAGTTTAACTACTTATTGGAAGTTCTTTCCTAATTAAACAAATTTGTTCACATTTTCTTTTGGGCCAAAGAAGAATAAAATAAAAATTAACCACCTGATCCGAAATGTGAACACAGTCGGTTGGTGGTTCCAACATAAGATCACTCTATACTGACGCATCAAATCCAACTGCGGCCATTCCCCAAGGGAAGGAACATTTCCAAGGTCCATAGAAAGGTAGGTTGTTTTGGCACAGACCAATCGACCAAAGAATCAAAGGTTGCGATGAAAATGACATGGTGACAATGTTCAACATAATTGGATCCCATTCACAATGAGGTCGTTCCCACTGAAAAATCACCTAACCTAACCTCTACATCTAGGGAATTAACAGTTTTTTAGTTTTTAGCTATGAGGTTATGGACCCTGGTCTCATTTCATTAATATTGTGTATACCGATCGCAAATCAATAGGTAGTAGGTCTTAGTTACAAATAAAATTTATAGAACTAAGTAAAAACAAATAATTTGAGGATAAGCATCTGAAGATGATCATTATGCTAGTGAATCATCAATCGAAAGATAAAGAAATTAGGAGAGTAGTAGTAGTAAGTAATAATGTTGTTAGATCGTTGAGAGATAACCACATTCTTGAAGAATCCATCATTAAGAGAGGAAATTTGGAAAGAACAATATTGAGATCTGGAGACGAGAAGAAAAATGAAGCAACAATATCCTACTCTTTTAGCTCATTTACTACAGAAATGCATAAAATTTCAATATCATACATCAACACTTGTTTTCCATTGTGAAATTTCGTTGAACATGTTTTCACTGTGCTTGTTTCGCTGTGGTTTTGGATAGTTCTAGACCACCTGGCTTCCAAGCCCCCAAGGATAATTGAACTTTTCACCTAATCCACAATGACCATTTCAGTGCCTGTTTTATATGACATCTTGGCTATTAATCCAAAACTTAAATCATTATAGATTAATCCAAAATTTAAGTCATTATAGACGTAATGAACACTAAACTCTCATCCATAATGATTTCTCCTCCCTGCAGAACTCTATAATGTGGTTTTGCGAAGGCTCCAGGCTCTATTCCGGTTTCAAACTCACAACAACACAATCTGGCCGAGCAAAAACAACTTCATCAATTGACGGGTGAAAATACAACACAGATTCAACTTGGGTGCAAAAGTATAAACATGTGACTTCCTTAACAGTTACAGCCGGGTGCAAATAAAATTTCCATTCAACTTCAGTGCAAAAGAATAAACATGTGCAAATACAATTCACATTCAACCAACTTGCAATACTTGTATATATATATATATATACATGCATTAAGTTTCATTTGCACTCAAAAGACACCTGAGTCAAAATCAGTTCAACCAATAATTTCTTTTGCATTATGTTTTATGTCTCTTTTGCAACCAGACCCATACCTCCTAAATTAAGCTGTCACTCTAAAATAAGCATCTTTCATAGGCAAAGGCTAGCACAATACCATCATGCAAAGTATATCTATTTGGGAAATTACATTAGACATCACTATTGTTTAGCTCCCAAATTATGGACCATGGTCTTATTTAAATCTAAAATTTATAGAACTAAGTAATAAAGAAATTCAGGTTTATTCAATTAACTTTTCAAGAAATTTACCTTGCTCCGGATTTAATTTGATGGACTAATCTTTATGAATTTATTCAGGTTGATGCCATCAGATCCACCCGAGATGGAAGGTTTATTCAAGAGTTAGAGATCCGTTTTTCCACTTTACCTTCACATACAAAATTAGGAGCCTCCTCAAATCAAACAAAGTAAAAACTAAAAACCTTAACTATAAGAAGAAAAAAATGTTGAAGGGTTTACACCGTATGTAACAGATTTGATATTTCAATTGCATCCCTTACGGGAGGAGATTAGGAGTCACCGAGAAACTTAAGTTTTGAGAGGACAAATCATTTTTCCAGAGAATCCTCGACATATTTCAGATCGAAACCTCTGAAGAGATCGTTGAAACATGAAGTCATATGGTGGATTAGACTTGAGTTTTGAGAGGAGATATCATTGTGCTAAAGAATCATCGGCAAAATAATAATTGTGTTCAGTTCAGTGAGAGACGAAGAAATAATTGAAGAATCCATCGGTGAGAAAGAGAAGTTCGGCGGAAATTTTGTAGATCTGGAACAGAAAAAAAAATGAAGAAGTTGTTTTTATAGATGTTGCGGCGGCTAAATATATATATATTTTAAGGTGGTTCATTTTTTAGGGCACAAGAGAAAACTTATATAGAAGATGATCCAACGGTCTAGAAATTTCTAGGGAACATCATACCCTTTCAGATATGGATACCTAAATATCCATTTAGGGTATTGTGTTGGCTCGTAGTGTTTGGTTCTACCCGATGTAGTTTGGTTTGCCACATTGTCGTATGTGTTGTATCAGTAGGACCAAAGATCCTTAATGTAGTATGTATCAGTTAAGAGAATGGGTCAAATGGACAGAAAATCAACGTATACCTGGTCGTGATGGACGAGTAAATATTGGTATCATATCCTTGGACAATATTACCTCTGCACACTACTGTTTGTGCAACTCACACTCACACCATGAGCACATTGATGGCTTAAATTTTGGTGAAGTTTATAATTAGATAAAGCCACTTCTAAGTATCTGCCTAGAAATCTATTTGAGTTCCATGCATTGAAGTTGCCATGTGCACCGTACCTTGACCTAATTAGCGCATGATCACCTGTTTTGTTCAACATCTTAGGCTATTAATCCAAATTTGAACAATTGTTGACATAATATGAACACCTTATGAAATGAGCAAAAGGAAACTTTTATACATTGAAATCATTTGTTGACATGCATGATATGAACTCATTATCAATCGAAAATGATGATACAATCTGATAATAACAATTTATGTAAATACAAGCATGTCAGATGAACTCATCAGATTCAATTCCTCAAAAACATTTAAGTTGACTCGCCAGTCAAGCTGTAGTACCCATAGATCTAGCTTTTCCGTTTCTGGTAACTTGTTCCACTGGCATTCAGGTTGACACAAACCCATTCCATGCATAAGATGCAAACTATTGTTACAGCTATTGTTAACAAAAAGTGGCTCACCTCAAACTCCAATGGTTCTGCTCGAATAAGTGCTGACGAAGGTGGTGATTCCCCATTGTTAAAATGTGAACACGGACGGGTCAAAGTAAAAACAGACAGAACATCAAATTTCCAAACACGCATGTTGGTTGCGCCAACTGTGGCCATTCCCCAAGGGAAATTCCATCTGTTCAAATGAAATATTGCCAGGGTCCATAGAGGGTAGGTTTTCTGGCACAGACCAATCGAAAATAGAATCAAATGTTGCTATGAGGATGAGAAGGCCAAGTTGACAAATTTTCAACGCCATTTGATCCCACTCGCTATGATATCGTTCCCAGTTCCCACTGAAAATCTGATGACCTTACCTCTCATTAACCAACTCTTTGAAAATAAATTAGAGATCAAAATCAACACTACATGAAGCGTTTTCAATGTCATCCCTATCATCATTGACTAAAATATAGGAGGTTAAATTTGTGGTGGGAAAAGAGTCGGGAATTATAGAGTAGGAGTGAAAACCAACAAAGAGGAGTTTTGATTCACTCTGACATTGGAGTATATCATATAAGTTCTTGTTATATGGTACATTTCTTCTATATAGTACCCCAAAAAGATTAAGACCATGACACGTGTATGTTAATCATTTTAATCAAGTTGCATATAGACATGCATCAAATTGCATTTGCACTCATCAGACACCCGCTGCAAAACCGGTGCAACCAACATTTTCATAGTAGCACTTCCTATTGTATGACGATCTTTAGCAACCAAACCTTACTTTGAAAATTGAGCTCTCATTTTAAGTTTTATAGCATATGCTAGCATGAGACCACTAATCACAATTCAATATGAAATTGCAAATCAAAGAACAAAATTATAAAACTCAGCAACAAAACAAACAAAGAACGTGAAAGCAATACACAACTGTAGGTTTTTTTTAACCTGGCTAAATTGGGGCCTATACCACTTAATTGGGGCCTATAGCTAGATGACAAAATAGGGTCATTAAGAAATATTTCATAGAAACCCTTTATCCACTATTTATGTTAATACCTAATATACCCTTGTTAAATTAGTGCTAATTCGGATTATTAAATAATATTTAATCAAGATAATCCTGAAATTAACTTTCATTAATGCATAATCAACAGTTGTCAAATTTTTTTAATTTTTTTTTCGAAAGACTCGATCCAGAATCGGTTTATGTTAGTTAACTTGTAAACCGATTCTGGGTTGAGTATTTTCAAGTGACGAAGTAAACCCAGAATCGGAGTTTGAACAATACCCAAATAAACCGATTCCCAAAATCGGTGTTTATATATATATATATCTATAAAATCCAATTATTCCTTACTTTCAGAAACAAAATATTCATTACATAGTTTAGGAAATTAGCGCAATACATATAGGATTCAATATGGGAATTTTAGAATTTGACACATCAAATGCTCGTCAATGAACCTCCGAGCACGTCGGTACAACGTCGTGTATTCTTTGTAGAGAATGAACTTTATTTTCCCATTACGAATTCTACATAGCCCGTTGAAACGTTCCAGCTAAAATTCAATGAATTCTTATATGTTAGTATGTGAAATAGTGTAGTTGACATAGCTGTAATAATGATCGCATTACTCACTTTTTCCCTAAGAGGAGCTCGTGGATGATAGTGGTACACCATATTTCTAACTATTATGTTCTCTTGCATTGCCCCTTTAATGTATAGGAATCGAAATGCCATGTCTCTCCATTTGCGGTTGTTGGGATTCGCGGTATGCCTGTAAAAGAACTCTTTAACTCTCTACCAAAATATTGAATAAATTTCATTTGGACGTTCACGGAATGTATTATCCAAGGATTTAACGAGACAAAAATCTTCAAAGGTTCCCATTCCATTTTCTAGGCTAAGTGTGTGATATGGGAGTGACTGAAAGAGGTTTTCCTTATATAGATAAGGACTCGACGGCTATTTTTTTCAAATTCAAATCAAACAATCGGATTTTAGGTATGTCCACATAAACTTATTGTGTCCTTACAAAATCATATAAATTGCGCCTCGATCAACAATCAGGCTTTTGGAATGCACATGTAAACCGATTGTCAAAGTTACATAACTTTTCTTCATAAGAATCAGATTAAATATTTATACATGTAAACCGATTGTCAAAGTTACAGAACATTTCTTCATAAGAATCGGATTACATATTTATACATGTAAACCGATTATCAAAGTTACAGAACTTATCTTCATAAGAATCGGATTACATATATATATACATGTAAACCGATTGTCAAAGTTACAGAACTTTTCTTCATAAGAATCGGATTACATATTTATACATGTAAACTGATTCTAAAAGTTACAAAACTTTTCTTCTTAGCAATCGGATTACATATTGGTAGATGAAAACTGATTCTAAAACTGAACCTTTGGGTAACTGTCAGAATCGGTTTACATATAACTATATGTAAACCGATTCTGACAGAAAGAATGCCGGAATCCTCCATGTTTTTCCACACACACTAAGACATTCATAAAACTGGAAACCAGATTAAGTCATTCATAAACTAGGAGTATGACAAACATAATTCGACATAAGTTTTGACTCCATAATTATCCACAATTAAACACATAAACATGAATATAACCATTCATTCATGAACATCCCCACCATGACCATGTCCACTGCGTCCTCGTTTACTAGGTTGGGCGTTGCTCGATGCACCTTCAGACATCTTTTTGGTAGGGGCTCTCTTTCTCTTCTACTTTGGCTCATCCTCCTCCTCCTCCTCCTCCTCCTCATCATCATCATCATCCTCTTACTTCTCCCCATACTTTGCACCACCTTCAACATCTTAGAGACCGTTTAATTCATCAATTAGCTTTTCATTGGCCTTCACATTTTTCCCTTCCCAGATTTCTAGCTTTGCCTGGGTTGTCAAGTGTCCGACTCGTCTTCTCTGTTTCAATTTCAAATAACAAACATTCAATATATAATGATAAAACCATTAACAAAATCGTATTTGAGTAACAATACGCACCAAGCAATCGAGAGTCGTATCTTTGTCCTTTATCTTGGGCCTCTTATCTACTCGTATCACTTTGAGGTACCACGGTATGTAACCCGGAATTGCGTCGTCATATGCTCGAGATGGACCATCCAAAGGATATCTTTGAAACGCTCTGTCATCCCAATAATCACATGATGGTAAAGGCTTGTATACAATGAAAATATCATTATCATATTGATTTGGTTTTTGTCTCATTGATGTTGAGCATCTTCTGCGCCTTTGGGATTTTTTGTACGTAACCTCATTGTCTTGCGACTCTCGTCGGGTTGTACATTACATATCCTTTTGGGTGAAACAAAGGCCCACAATATTCACTTTGCTCTCTGCATATAACCTTCTTTCCTTTTCCTTTAGCCAATTCTTGCTTGTAAGGATGAAAGACAACATCCTCGTCGTCAAGTTGTCTAACTTGCGTCTCAAATTCAGAAAATCGATTTTTTGTTCATTCGGCTTACTTATGTAGTTGTACTTGTCTCCATAATGCTCTCCGTCCCATTCGTTGTTCTCAAAAGCCCTTTTGGAAAATATTGGGAAGTGCAAATATATC
This sequence comes from Papaver armeniacum, assembly GCA_023531295.1. Taxonomy (NCBI): domain Eukaryota; kingdom Viridiplantae; phylum Streptophyta; class Magnoliopsida; order Ranunculales; family Papaveraceae; genus Papaver; species Papaver armeniacum. Next base: position 35,804 of record JAJJWW010009893.1, read on the forward strand.
CACGCCTGCAGAAAAGCCATACTCCCTCAGATTTGGTTCCTTTTAGCCCTAGAAGCCTTTCTCAACTCCTTCAACGAGTGTGCAAGGATGGCAGTGCCCCATGAGTATTCTTGCATCTTGCCAAATGGTTGCAACAGCTGGATAAAATTGGCGCTCACACAGGCACGGAAACGTCGGGGAAGATAATAGCTCCCATGACATAGAGGACATACTCATTGGCCGTGGCGATGATACGTCGCGGCGTCACCTCTTTTCCCTCAGCACGAAGCTTCTTTGTTCCCATGAAGTTGTCCCTCAGCTTCGAGAGATGGAATATCCTCTACTTTGACTTGCCTACTAGCATCCCCTTCTTTGTCTTCTCCTCATCCCATTGGAACACTTCTTGGTCCATGCATAAATCTTGTCCCACTCAAGATCTTGCGTGTACCCTTTGTGCTTCATGGCTTTACCTTCTATGCTTAGCCCGGTAATGAACTTCGCATCATTTGGAGTTATCGTCATTTCTCCAAACGGAAGATGTAAAGTATTTGTTTCCCCATAGTATCTCTCGACAAAGGCGGATAAAGAGGTCTGTCGTAACCAAGGTGGTCCAAATTGTCGACCGTAGGTACCAACCCCGTAGAATTGACTAGATCAACTGCTTCCGGAACTTCTCCTTTGGTGGATTCTGCTGCTATAAGTGGCCATTGCCTCATCATACTCACTGACGTTCCTGGATTCATAAGACAAACGACATCCTTGTGATCTTATAAAACAAAACAACCACGATGGACAATCAAAACACTACACGGATAATAATGTTTACATTACATAGCATAAGGTTTAGGTACTTACCATGGTATTATAAACGACGAAGGCCCAACTGCCTTTGTAACCCCATAATACCTTTCCTCCATCACCGGGTATCCCTAAAGGTGGATCATAAGGTCCACGAGCAAACATCTTCAGCGGGTGGGGCATGTGGTCACCTTTCTTCTTCTTTGGTTCTTCTTTCTTCTTACCTTTTTCTTGAGCGTCTCCTCCTTGGTCTTGTTGTTGAACTTCTTGTTCCTGAACTTGTTCTTGAACGACTTCTCTTATCTCCTCATCAACTTCCTTCTTCATCACTTTCTTCCTCACCTTCTTCTTTCTCACCTTCTTCTTCATCACTTTCACTCTCATCACTTTCTTCTTCAACACATTTCTTTCCACGACTATCTTCATCACTTTCACTCTCATCACTTTAGCCTTGCATCACATCGCAAGCACCTAAAGCCTCACCTTACACGTGAGCACTTAAGTCTTGCTTTTATCGCAAGCATAAAATCTCGTCTTGCAAGCAAGTATGAAAGACTTTCACCTTGGAAAGCATAAAGTATTGTCTCGACCACGAGCCCAATGCCCGATATTGGTCCAAAGACTCGTACTCAACACAAGCAATACGGCCATCCTTCCCTGCAGCGAGCGCTACAGTCTTGTTACGTTGCGACCAAAAAGCCTTTCCCCAGTCGCAAGCACGCACACTACATTCCTCTTAAGACCCGACTAGCACTTGAGCATCACAAGTCCACTACGTGGCAAAAAGTCTCGCCTATCACGTGAGCAATTTTTTACAGGCAATTATAGTTGGGGGCGTCTTCGTAATATCTCTACTCACGCTTATGATCGAGTTCTAGGTTCGTGGACTTGGGAGCACTTAAGTCTTGCTTTTATCACAAGCATAAAATCTCGTCTTGTAAGCGAGTATGAAAGACTTGCACCTTAAAGCATAAAGTCTCGTCTCGACCACTAGCCCAATGCCCGATATTGGTTCATAGACTCGTACTAAACACAAGCAATACAGCCATCCTGCCCGTGCAGCGAGCTCTACAGTCTTGTTACGTTGCGACCAAAAAGCCTTGCCCGAGTCGCAAGCACGCACACTACATTCCTCTCAAGACTCGACTAGCACTCGAGCATCACAAGCCCACTACGTGGAAAAAATTCTCTCCTAGCACGTGAGAAGGTAATTACAGTTGGGGGCATCTTTGTAATATCTCTACTCACGCTTGAGGGAGAGTTTCATCATCAACGATAGACGCAAAAGGAAAAACAAATTTCTTAACCACCAACAAGTTGGAGGTTAAGAGGGGGCGATGTTTGTACCGTGTATAAAATACACATAAGGCCCATTAATCAAATCCCCTAATCAAGCCCGTAAAAAAGATTCCAGAAGTTTCCAGAAATCTTGTTGCCCAAGTTGCTTGCGTATCAAGTTTACATCAGAATTAGGGTTACATAACACTATAAATACATGTATCGTAAACCCGAAGAGGATATGGACTCTAGGTCAGCTAACCATACCATAACTATTGTAATCTCATATCGATACAATACTCTCCCTATGGGATTCCTCTGTGGATGTAGGCAACACTTGCCGAACCACGTTAAATCTTGTCTTCTTATTTATTTTCTACCATCTTCTAACCCTAATTTACTTGATCATCATCAAATCATCGTATTTAGTTTCTAAATTTATTTTTGGGTACAAACAACACCCTTAATGTATCAGACTATCGGTATATTTTGGTATGGTTTTTGTGCCGGTTTTTATTGGATTGGTACAGGATATACTAATGTTTAACATGTATTCCAACTTTAATCAAAGTTTATGCTATTGATAGTCCATCAAGAATTCATAAATGTAATTTAACAACCAAATCAAGCAATGGAATAGTCATACATTTTCTTATGGTTCTTCTTAAAGAAATTAGTGGGTTCTTGAAAGATATAGAGCAGGCGTTACAGAGTACTACGAATGACTTTTTTCGGATAATAACCTCTGTTGCGTTACATACAATTAGCAAGTATTAGATGTAGTAGGCCACTCTGGCCGTGTCAAGTTATTTGATAATGCATTTCAGTTCAGGCTAAGGCTACCATTTCATCATAATCAGCGAGCTGAGGCAGTAATTTGTAATTAGATACCGAAAATGCTTAATTAGATGGGAAATGTCAGACCTTGTAGTCTTTGGCACCCCGTAATGTTTCATATTAGGCCAGCGAAGGAACCCCAATTGTTGCCATTTGAGTACAGATTATGTCAGTATTGCTTCTACTGCTTTCTTCATATCTGCTTGAACACTGAAACTTCATCAAAGATGTGTTATTTCTCATATTCTGCTTCTCACTGCTCTATGCAGGTCTATGTGGCCTCAACACAAAAGTAAAATATCATACAAATGCACTCCGTACAATTTAGAATGATGAAGTAGTGATCAACAACTAGCTAGGCTATTATAGATTTTTGAACCTCTTCTGATATGTAAACTTCACATCCAACTGGAATTTCTAGCTCACAATTTGGAACCGTTTTTTTGGGGACCATGGTTTTTTTGTGGGGGACCATGGTTTTATTTTGGGTAAGACATTAGAAGTAAATCTAGGTAACCCCTACCTAAATATTTATATTAATACCAAAATTACCCTTTTCAATTGAGTTAGTGTAATGATTAGTTGTATCATTAGGTTAACATAATTAGTGATTAGTGTAAGATTAAATAAAAAAAAGTTAAACTAAAAAAAATTAAACTAAACTAAATGATTAGTGCAAGATTAAATTAAAAAAAATTGAACAAAGGTTCGGTCGGGAAATATTTTTTTCGACGTAACCGAACCTTAGTTCGGTTGGGAAATGTTTTTTGCAACTAACCGAACTATGGTTCGGTTGAGAAATATTTTACGAAATAACCGATCACTAAGGTTCGGTTGGGAAATGTTTTTTGCAACTAACCGAACTATTAGGTTCGGTTGGGAAATGTTTTTTGCTATGTAACCGAACTATTAGGGTTCGGTAGGGAAATGTTTTTGCGACGTTACCGAATCTTGGTTCGGTTAGGAAATGTTTTTTGCAACGAACCGAACTTTTATTTTCTTGGGAAATATTTTTGCGAAATAACCGAACTAAGGTTCGGCTGGGAAATGTTTTTGCAACTAACCGAACTATCGTGGTTCGGTTGGGAAATGTTTTTTGCTACTAACCGAACTATTAGGGTTCAGTTGCGAAATGTTTTTTGCGACATAACCGAACTAATTTTTGGTTGGGATTTTTTGTTTTGCAAAATAGCCAAATTGTTCTTCATGTTCATCATTCTATTAGGTTCGGTTAGTTCGACAAAGTTTTTCACATAATTCCTAGCCAAAGTTCTCTCTGCAACTTCCATTTTCAACTCATTTTGATGGTTAATACTCATTTTTCAATCGAACGAGGAACGTCAAGGAAAGAGAGAAGAAGAAGAGAATAATTTTTTTCGATTTTGATTTTGATTTTGGTTATGATTTTGATTTCGATTCCCCCTGTTTTTGTTTTTGATTTTGATTTTGGTTAATAGATTCATTTAGATTAGATATATATGATTAGATTTATATAGTTGTTAGGTTAGTTTTAATTTAATTTAAAGTAAAGGATAAATGTGTATTTACCTAACTTTAGGATACCCCTTATAAGTATAGGGAGGTTGGCCTAATAAGACCATGGTCCCCAAAAAAAATCATGGTCCCTAAAAAATGGTTCATAATTTGTCTAATATTCCCCATTCTCTGATAGCTAAGGTACAAAATCCAGTCTCACAGAGAAATAGTAATAACCGGGCTTGTACACTGGGCTGCAATCAAAAATATCTATAGAATTAGTCCAAGGGCAATTTAGTAAGTTGCATGAATTCTCATATAAAATAACAAGCCCTAGAATTTTTCTACAGAAGATACAGAAAGTGAGAGTGAAGAAGATTACCAGGGTGAGTGAGGAGGCGGCGTTCAGGGAACAACCGGAGATCTGGTGATCGGAGTTTTGATTTGATGTGGGAAGCATTACAGATAGCTTGGAGACCAAAGGAAAGAGTGATCCCAAATCTTTGAAATTTTTGGTCATAATGACTTCTCCTCTCAAAACACCAATTTGAAGTAACTAGATCGAGGAAGAGATTTAACAGCCAACTCTCCTAAATTGGCCTATCTTGAGTTTGGTCTTGTTCAAGGTGGTGATAATATAACATCACAGTGATTTCTGAATCACTTAAACAGTTTAAGATGAAAATTATATCTTGTGAGAACTCTTTACCGTGGCGTCCAACAAGAACTGGTTATCAGTTTGGATGTTTTCATCATTTACATGCTAAACTGTTGAAATGTAGATCTGACAAATAAATAAATTAAAAACTTCTATTTATAATCTTCTTTCTTTTTCAAGTCTAAAAAGTATGCAATTGGTTTTAGTCGGTGAATCTTAGAGTAGTGTATTCATATCATTATATCAGATTAATGTTGTACTTGTAACTTTCTCTTATCTGAACGTAGAAACATGAATTCAGATCTTACATTTCAATTGTTCGGACCTTATTTACATTTAGAAATATTTAGTTTGGATTTATTTCATCTATAAATGGTGTTAGTGGTTACATTACTTGACGCATTTATCTCAAAAGCTATTTAGGCTTGAATTGATATCTCCCTGCATTTTCTTTGTCGAATCAGTGCTGTTCATATTTATCTTAAGACTTTAATTTTTCTAAGACTTGTCGCACATATGTTGTGTCGCACACATACGTTGATCGCACCAACTGCTGCCATGCCCCAAAGGAAGCACCATCCATTGGAATGAAACATTGCCAGTCCGATGAAAACACGGTGAGAACGGACTACACCTTTAGGAGATTAATTGGAAAATTTATAGAGCAAAATATATTAGGGTGTCATTAATTGGAAATGATGGAGGTATTGATTGATTAAATAGTTCCAACAATATAATAAAACTAAGTAAGTAATCCAACATTGAAACCATTATTGACATATGAACTCAGTATTCTAATAAAGGAATGACCAACAAAAGAAAAGTGCTTATATTGAAATCATTATTGACATATGAACACGGTAATAATCCAAAATGGCGACAGAATTAAATTCAAGCATGATTGACATATGAACACGGTAATAATCCAAAATGGCGACAGAATTAAATTCAAGCATTCACATGAACTTGTCTGAGTCATTTCCTTAAAAACACTTAAATACGACTCGCCAATCGAGTTACACCCATAAATTTAGCTTTTTCCTAAGCACAAATGTCTGATTCTTACAAGTAGCAGTTGTTTTAACTTTGCAAAACTTTATAATGTGCTTCTCTTACAACTGGCTCATCTTCGGTTTCGAACTCACAAAAGCACAAGGTGTTTCACCCAAATGCTCATCTGGGTGAATGACAGCCAATACAATACATTGAAATTAGGTGCAAAAGAATAAACATGCATGTGGCGCATGTATGTTAAACATTTTAATCAAGTCTTATTTTAATGTGCAACAAACATGCAAGAACTTGAATACATACGTGCATTAAGTTTGTTTTGCACTCAACTCAATAGACACATGAGGCAAAACCAGTGGTCCAGTGCAAACCAACAATTCTAACAGCAGCATTCGCTGTTTGCATGACCAGAAGCCCAAAATTAAACTCTTATTTCAAATTAAGGGTCATTCATAGGCAAAGGCTATAAGACTATTAGAGGCGAAGTTATGGACTCTGGTCTCATTTCAATGTTTTTTGCACACCAACCTCAAACCAATACATGTGAGATATATAAAATTGGAAATCAGACAAAGAAATTTATAGAACTTAGTAAAAACAAAGAATCTGATTTCAATTTTAATAGGTACATTAAAATTCCATTACCCCACCTAGGCACCTCCCTTTGCAAACTCCAGACCCCAATTAAAAATGAAGGGTTTATCCAATTCAACATCACTGGAGATGTTCCGTTATATCCTGAAGGTGGTACACAACAAGATCTAAGACGATGAATAAGCTTGAGTTTTGAGAGGAGAAATCATTATGATAGTGAATTATGAGCTATCTTCTTCTGGAGGTTTAGGAGGAATAAGGAGTTTAATACTAGTAGAAAGAATTATGCTCAGATCTGTGAGTGATAACCAATTTTTTCAAGAATCCATTGTTGAGGAAAAAATTCATTGAAGTTCTGAAATCAGGAGACAAGAAGTTGATTTTAAAGAAGATCCCAAGATTTCCCAATGAGACCCAAAATGAATAACCAACTAAAATTTTGTTTTGGGAGGAGAAATCATTATGCAGGTGAATCATGAGATCGTAAGGTTATCTTCTTCTTCCGGTAGTTAGAATTGTGTTCAGATTTGTGAGAGATAACCAAATTGTTGAGAAAGAAAATTTGGATAAAATTTTGAGATCCGGGGAGACGAAAAAGTGAACTTGAAATTGATTGTGTAGCTGTTCCGACGGCTGAAGATATATATAAGAGAAAGATGGACTGATAATCCAACGGCTGGATGCATTTCTAGGGTTATAGATAAAATTCGTATGACTCTCTTATCTCTATTGCTATTTGGAACATCCTATTCTTATGATACGGGGCAGTCTCTATTGTTTGGGACAATCCTACTCCTGTTTGACAAATGACTAGTAACATTCTAGAGCTGCATAAAACACCAACCAACATCCTAGTCTCATAATTTTTGGTGGCCACAAATGATGAATAACACTATATTACTCATAACCCATTCACTTCAGAAATGCATAAAATTTTAGGAAATTAGTCTCACCTTGTCATACGTACTTGCAACCCTTGTTTCATTCAAAACAATATTATTTTTGTGGTAAAAGATAACGGGGACAAATGAAACCCACAATGACGGCACGACCAATGAAAGTATGTTATTTTCAATAACGAACAAATTTCACACAACAAGTATGTAAGTATGTTATTAGGTTGGAATTGATTGATTAAATGGTTCCAAAATATAATAACCAATGAAAGTAAGTAGGTATAGAATCGCACGATTGGATCACTGTTCCGACGACTGAAAGATATATTTAGGTTATGGAAAATTTAGTTTCTAGGTACATGTAAGGGGAAAACTAGATGTAATCCAACGGTTGGAGACATTTTTATGGCAATGGAATACCCATATGAAAATGGGTTGGGTGTTTTTTTTTTATCGGTTATCTATTAGGTATTGTTGGGGTGTACTTGGTTTGCTGTATACGTCGATAGGTATTTGTAGCAGTAGATACGAACAAAGGGTCCGTAATGTAGCAGTATATGTACGTTTGTATTGGTTTATATGGATTGATACAACATACACTCATATTTAGTATTTAAATCGAAGTTTATGCTATTATTTGATAGTCGATCAAGAATTCATAAATCTAATTTGTATAGAGATCAAGTCTTCTGTCAATTTAGCGGTTAGACTAGTTAGTAGCACTGAAAACAGGCATCAATTGGTTACAGGATGACTTTAGACTCATAGAGTTTGCATATTTCTTAACAGGCCATATAATTAAGATGAGTTACTAGTTATTGGATGAACTAGAAACCCAAACAGGTACAGTCACCTGATAGTGTTTGATACCAACAAAATATACAACACAAGAGACATGTTAGCTAATTATGAAAAGTTCTAAGTAGTAATGTTACGAGCCATATGTAGTTTAGGTCCTCATTTCTTTACCAGATTTCCGACAAGTCGTGTATTTGTCAGAAATCAATAATTGTAGTTTTAGTCAACCATTAGGTCAAGGTGAAGTCTATTGGCAAACTAGTGACTCCCTGTTATTGTCTTGGTTTTGTTTTTCCGTTGTGAAATTTCATTGAAGATGTTTGTTTCGTTGTAGTTTTGGAATTTTCCACTAAGCTTAATTCAATAACATGATTCTTTTCCTCGAAACAAAGAAAATGGGGAGAAATGAATAACACCAACTAGTACGTACCAATTCCTTCCAATCCCTATTCTTGTCATACACCAACTAGTTAGGTGGTCATGAACAAGAATTAATTTGATTCCACAGACAGTGCCACCCATCTCTAGATGGTACTATTTGTTAACGCTGGTGATATTTTTGCACCATGGACTACTATGGACTCTAAAAAGAACACTTGTTAACGCTGGTGATATTTTTGACCCAACTTGTACTACTATGGACCCTAAAAAGAACACTTGTAATATTTTTGCACTCATTGAAGATGGAAGATAGGGTAGAATGGATGAGCAATAGGAAAGAATGAGGAAAAATCATTACAAGTAATAATTTCTAATAATCATGCATTAAGTTACTTAAAGAAAATTCCACAAAATCAAAGAGGACAAGTGATCACATATGTAACATGAGAATTGAATTCCTTTTTTTCCGGTTAATTCTAGCACACACCGCCCTTATAAGAGCATCCAGTGAACGTTGCAAGAAGTTTAACTTGCTACTGTTGATCTGGTATAGAATATGCTATCCCTCCACCTCAGAGGTCTTTCATTCAGAAGCAGCTCCATCCACAACAATAGTAGGACAAGAGTCATGGAGACTCCTCCTCTAGAGGGTCTGAACCGTGTGGAAGAGTTCGGGATTTTTTTGTTCACTTTCCCTGCATAACATAAAAAATGTATGAGCCTAAAATCAAACTAAATAAAAACTAAAACCCTAATTAAAATAAATAAATGAAGGGCTTACAAATCAAATCTTTCGGTGATAACCCCAAAAGGTTATCGCACAGAAAACGCATATGATGTAACAAACTTGAGTTTTGAGAGGAGAAATTATTATGCTAATGAATTATGAGCAAAAAGATTCTGGGTTTGATCTTCTTCTGCCTTGGCAGTTTCAGAAGAAGAATAAGTAGAGAAGTAATAGTAAGAATTGTGTTCAAATAAGAATTTATTGATGAGAAAGAAATTGAAAAAATTTGAGATCCGGAGATAAAGAAGAAAAATGAGCAAGAAAGTGATCTTATATACATTCCGACGGCTGAAGATATATCAACAAAAGGTATGAGAAAAATATAAGATTGATAATCCAACGGTTGGATATACCTTTAGGGTTATGGCTTCCCTTACAGAAATGGATACCTAGATATCCATTTGGGGGTATTTGGTTGGCTTGTAGTGTTACTTTGATTTGTTGTATGGGTAGATGCGTCTTTTTTTCTTTTTTTTTAATTTGGGTTTTTGAGTTTGGGCCCTAAATTAGTAATGAAACTTTCCCCCGGCACAAGATCCTCGTTATCCCACCAAAATCATACATGTATTCTGGATCCACACTCGTAGTGTTTGGTTCCGCAATGATGCATAATTCTAATCAGGAAATTAGTGTCATATGTACCTGTAACACTAGTTTCATTGTGCATCGCTGTGGTTGTTTCGCTATGGTTTTGGAATTATCTGCCAAGTTAAGCTTCATTCAAAACATTACTCTTTTTGTGGTATAACGTAAAGCATAACGGAGTCAAATGTAATCGAACCCACCCACCAATATATGAAAAATAGTGATTGTAAAATTTTTAAATTAATATAAGGCTATCAGTCTATCACGAGCAAATTTCACAGAACAAGTATGTAATAAGGGCGTTGCTTCTCTGCCCTGTCGGGATAATTAACTATCAATAACAACTTTCCGATGTGTAATGAGTTCCGTGACAGAGTAATTCAGATATAAACCACTTCTCGTAAGCCCTTAAGCATATATTGAACTTTTGACCTCATTCATAATGACCATTAAGCGCCTGTTTTATACGACATCTTGGTTACTAATCGAAAATTTAAATCATTGTTGACATATGAACACAGTATTATGCACAAGGAATGACCAAGAGAAGAAAACTTCTTATATTCAACATAGGAACACAGTTAATCCAAAATGATGACATAATATGATAACAATTCATGTAAATACAGAATTTTGGCATGAACTCCGACTCACATCACTCACTAACCAAACTGCACCCATTACTTTAGGAAAGACTCTTCAAAAACAACAGTTCTAGTCACCATATAGTGATGGATGGTTTCCTGCAGAACTCTATGATATCCCTTTGTGACGCTCTATTTGGTTTCCAACCCTCAAAAGCACAAGGTGTTTCCCCACAATGCTAGCTCATCTGGCCGACCAACAACGGCTTCATGGCTTGACGGGTGCAAATAAACTACAAATTCAACTTCGGTGCAAAAGAATAAAAATGTGACACATGTATGTCAATCATTTTTATCAAGTCTTAGAAAGCAATGGAATAGGAAGAACTTGTATTACTATGGACTAAAAAGAAACTTGTAACACTTGGAATCTTTTTGCAGCATTGAAGACAGTGAACAATGAAATGGGAATGAATGAGGAAAAACAAGTGAAAGCAACAATTTTAATAAGCTGCATACAGACATGTATCAAGTTACTGTTGCACAAATACATAACTGAGGCAAAACCCCGAAAGCCAACAATTTCAACCATATTGAAAATTAAGCTCTCATTCAAGATTAAGGGATACTGATAGGCAAATGCTAACATAACACCATGAGAGGCAAAGTAAATTATCTGTTCAAATTACATTAGACATCACCAATTTCAAGGACTCCGGTCTCATTTCATTAAATTGTGTACACCGGTCCAGAAGCAAATCTACAGATAAGTCTAACTTAATACTATCATTTAAATTTGAGGATCAAAGAACAAGATTTATAGAATCAAAAAGTAATACAGAAATGCAGGTTTGTTTAAGTTGTTTTGAAATTCGATTTCCCTTTGAAACTCGACTGACTTCCCCAGACCAGTGTCACGTATCTAATATCAGAGTTGAATTCCCTTTTCGCAGTTAATTTCTTGCAAGCAAATGCCCTTGTACAATTATATTTTAACAAGTTTCGCATGCTATTGTTCTACCTCAGAGGTGCTTCATCCACACGCAGCTTCAACTTTAACAGACACATGAGAAGTATCATGGAGAATTGGAGATTCCTCCTGTTGAGGTATCCATAATGGCTGGAAGAATTAAAGATCCATTTCAACAGTTTTCCTGCACAAAATGAATAAATTATGAGCTTAAAATCAAACAAATTGAAGTAAAAACTAAAAACCGCCTCAAATTACAAAATAAAAAGAATAAGGGTTTACCCAATCCTATAGATTGATCGAATCCCCCACTTTAGCTCCGGAAAGGGATAGCTGTTGAAGGGACAAAGAACAAGGTAAACTTGAATTTTGAGAGGAGAAATCATTATGCTAGTGAATCATCAAAAGATAAGGGTTTCAGCTTCTTGGAGAATCCATCGTTGAGAAACAATTTTAGACTTGAATTTTTAAGATCTGGACGAGAAGAAAGCTGTTTCTATAGATGTTCCGACGGCTGAATATATATAGATTTAGGGTAGTTCGGTTTTTTAGGGCACAAGAGATATAGATGGTGATCCAACGGTCCAGAAACTCTTAGGGAATATCGTACCCTTTCAGAAATGGATACCTAAATATCCATTAGGCTATTGTGTTGGCTCGTAGTGTTTGGTTCAAACTGGTGTAGTCTGCCACATATTGCCGTATGTGTTGACAAATTTTTGTATAAGTACGTTTTGGTACGGGGGTTTTGTACCGGTTTTTATTTGATTGATACAATTATACTTTTCTTGGTCGATCAAGAATTCACAAACAGTAGAATGGATTTGAATATTTTCCCTAATAGCCAGTTCCAGTGGGATGTCTTTTGGAAAACAACTATACCTGGCTCATACAATTTTACATACAAGGTTGTTTACCTGTTAGAAACTGTTTCTACCTGTCCATTTTGCAGGAACCAAGAATGATCAATTCAGCACTTATTTAGTGATTGTCCTTATGATAAGGAAATATGGTCATTGATTTTCTTTCACATGGCTAGCAGAATTCAAAATATGTATATTCGGGAATGATTTAAGGGGTGGTTCTCTACTATGCTAGGATGTAATATGCTTGGGCTGAAACTTGTTCAAACTGCAGAAATTGCTATGTGGTTCTTAATTATGGAAAAGCAAATGTAGTCTGATTTTGAAAATGTGCAAGTGTTACTAGTAAACATTATTAGTCAGGTTAACCATATGTGTACATTACTAGCTGGGAGAAAAGTCTTGAAAGCCCTGATAACGGTAGGCGGACTGTGAATGCTAGAACAAATAGAAATACACGATGGAGCTCTCCTGTTGTTCCTTCTGTAAAAATCAATTTAAATACTCCCTCCCTCCGTAATTAGATGAGCTATTTGGTTTTTGTTTTGTCCACAAATAGATGAGCTATTTCACTAACCAAGGGGATATTTCTAAAATTACCCTTTTAATTGATTATTTTGACTATAAGAAATATGTATAATTTGATAGTCATGTTTATATTCGTTGCGTAGGTGTTTTAAAATGTTCTTCAACAGTACAAAGTTTATAAAAAACCGTGGTATAGTTTAAGAGATAAATTGTTTCTAAATTTTACTAATTATTGCCCATAAGGGTATAATTGTAAAAAATACTTAAATATACTCCACTTTCCTCCCTCTCTTAAAATTTGTGCAAACTACAAGTAGCTCATCTAATTAGGGACGGAAGGAGTACAAGTTTTCGTAATGAATCAAACATATGTGGAATAGGACTAGTTTTGCTTTTGTATGGCACAACATCTATACTATTTTTAATTTCGGACCACTAGTTTTTAAATTTTGGATTTTTTAATTTTACTTTCAAGTTTTGAAAATTGAAAATGGGAAAGTCAGCAGCTATAAATGAGAAAGTCTCGGCATTGAGATGGATCACTAGTTTTTTAATTTTGGATTTTTTAAGTTTACTTTCAAGTCTTGAAAATTGGAAATGTAGTCGTGCTCAAAGTGAAACAAATAGTCCGGTTCTATGGCTATCTTCAACAACCAAAACCATATTTTGATAATTGAGCTCTCATTTTATGTTAAATGTCTTTGAGTCTTTCAAAGTCGATTGCTTGCATAAGATCACCAAATTACTATGACATAAAATTACAAATGAAAGAACAAACTATAGAACTCAGTATAAAAAGAAAGAATCTTAAAAGTGATACAGAACTGCAGGGTTTATTTAAGTGTTTTCAAAATCCACAAATCAAAGAGGTATAAGTGATCAAAGTAAGACTGACTTTCTCTAACTCTAAAGTAAGATACTTCCCAGTGTCCCAAACAAAACAGCAGATCAAACTTCTTGGAAGCACAACCCTTTTTCCTCCTTTTGGGATCGGTATACATGTGCAGATCCTTTTGTCCACTTTTCTGCACACACATAAGTTTATGAGCCTAAAAGCAAACTAAGTAAAAACTAGTAGTATGGAGAGTTTACCTAATCCAACAGATTTCCAACCTGGGAAATTACAATAGACATCAACACTTTTTAGCTCTAAAGTTATGGACACTGGTCTCATTTCATTATGTTGTGTACACCAACCGCAAATCAACAGGTACGATGTCTTACGATCAATAAACATTTCGCCTCGACTTCTGCCTCACCAAAAAGGATTTTATGATAATTGCACTAAAAAAGACGGCTTTTTTATGGGTCTCACATGTGTGCAGGTAGGAATGAAGAGAGAAAACCTGCGACACGTTGAATAGTGGGAAGGACAACTTCCGAAATATTTTAAAACCCACATCTTTTAACATTTTGAAAAACCATTTTTCTGACGATCTCTAAGAAAGGAAATCAACCACTATTATTGAGGATGAGATTACTTACTCACCTTCACATCCGATCGCAAATTATGATAACACCATTGTCACGGCATCCAATAGAAATGTCTTCCACTCCTCGTCTTTATTTTCAATATTAAGGGTTCATCAGTATACAGCTCCATGCACAACAACCGCAAAGAAGAATCCTGGATATTTGGTTCCTCCTCATGAGGAAGAGCTGGGGATCCGTTTGTCCACTTCCACTTCACAAAATAAACAGCTATGAGCCTAAAATTGAATAAAGTACAAACTAAAAACCCTAATTACAGACAAAAAAAAAAAAAAAAATTAAGGGTTTACCAGATACAACAGATTCCAAATCTTGAATTACAACCCGAAATAAAATCCCGAACAATATGGCACATAATATGTGTACGATTTTATTTTTTCCTTACATAAATCATAAATTGCAACCAATATCTTCCGAGCACAACCACAATGTTCCCAACCGAAAACGTTCTCAGCCAACACCATGTTTCCTAAAAGCAAAGGAAAACAAATATTATGTGCGGAAGCAAAGTTTTGTCAACTATGCTTCATTAATGACGATAGTCTGATGCAATCCCTTTGGATGTGTCCACAAGTTGGTCATTCAACTAACAGAATGGTCATTTAATCAGAACCACAAAAGCTAAGGTATTTGCAATGTCAACATCCTAATTGTCTTCAAGAACCACAAATGTTAGTTGTTATGAAGGAGCAAGAAGATAAAAATGTAGCAGCATCATCGAATAACTTGAAACATAAAACCAGGTTGAAAAAACCACTGATGACCACTTCGGAAAAGTATTACAAAAGAGATGATTAGTAAAAGATCAAGTCCTGGTTCTAAATACTTTATGCATTCGCACACTTTTACAGGAAAAAAACATATGTAGAAAGCACTTCTGTGAAATGATGCATATTTCTTAATAGGTCATACAAAATTGATTACTTTTTATTGGATAAAGTTACTTTGCATTGCCAAAGTGGCTGCACTACATGCTACTAAGTGGTGAGTCAAGACCGAAAGTAAGCGGGAAATCCTCACTCTGTACGTGGGCAAACAACGATTTTAAAAAATATACTCGTATTTCCAGCTTCTTTTCAAATTCCAATTGTCAATGATTTTTCTACCATCATTCTACTTATTTATAGTCAAACACTTTTTCTTGCTGAATAAGTGAACTTAACAGCCGGGTGCAAATACAATACATATTCAACTTCGGTGCAAAAGAATAAACACGTGACTTCCTTCACAGCAAAGGAATAAACGTGTTGTAGCAAATACAACAGGGATTCGACTTCAAGTTTCTTTTACAATTACGTTTCTTTTGCAAAGGAATAAATATGTGACACCAAGGCAAAACCATTGCAAAAAAAAAAAAAAAAAAAAAAAAATCTTTTGCATTATGCTCTGTTTCCTTCGACAAGAGCATAATGCAGTTTTTAGCACCAGTTTAAGGCAAATTAAGGCAAAGGCATTAGGCAAAGTATATCTATTTGGGAAATTACATTAGACATCACCAGTTTTTAGCACTGAAGATATGGACCCTGGTCTCATTTCATTACACTCTGTAAAGTAAACCACCCCCAAAATCAACATTCTTACTTACATTGATATAAGATTGCAAACCGAGAACGAAAATTCATAGAACTAAATAAAAACAAAGAATCTGACAGTAATATAGAACTTTAGATTTATTTATGCTGTTTAATATAGAGGTCACATTTGGACTGAATTCCCCATCTCATTCTGCAAACTCCAGAGCAAGACTGAGTTCCCCAAACCCCAATTTTACAATGCCTTGTGTCCCATATGTAACAGCATAGATTAATTCCCCTTTTCCAAATTAATTTCTTGCAAGCACAGACATTGTAAGAGCATCCATTTAACGTTCAAGAAGTTTACCTTGGTATCCGGTATTTAATTTCAAGAAGTTTATCTTCTTTTATGAGCTTGATGGCATCAGATCCTCCTCAGAGATGGGAGGTAGTTCATGCACAGCTCATTCACACCAACCATAGAGGAGAATCATGGAGATTCCTCAAATCAAACAAAGTACAAACTAAGAAACAATAAAAATGTTGAAGGGTTTACCATATGTCACAGATTTGAAATATTCAATTGCATCCCTCAAGGTGTTCAGAAACAGCATCCAAGTTTCAATATGAAACTTGAGTTTTGAGAGGAGAAATCATTATGCTAGAGAATCTTCAACAAAAACAAAGTCAAGGGTATCATCTTCTTCTTCTTGCAGTTTCAGATGAATTAGGAGAGTAGTAGTAGAAATAAGAATTGTGTTGAGATAATGAAATTCCGAGGGAATCCATTGGTAAGAATGAATTTTGGACCGAAATTTTCTAGATCTGGACCAGAAGAAAAATGAAGAAGAGACTTATTGTAAAGATGAATGTTCATGTCGGCTGAAGGGTCCCTTATGTTTTACCTTGCACTTTTAGGGGCGACCCCGAAAGAATTAGGGGCGACACTAAAAGACAAAAAAGGTCACCCAAACGTAAATCTAAGCTACCCCTTATCTTCGATTTTTCGAAATGGCCAATATGCCCTTATATAATCGGTAGCCAACACCATAATCGGTAGGTTACAGGTGAATCGGTAGGTTAAATTAAAATATACCTACCGATTGTTGTGTAGATACTTCGGCCAATAATCCCTTTTATAATCGGTAGCTTATCCAACTTGTAAGACTACCGATTATAAGGAGCCCCATATTCACGGCCAAATTCCATTGGTTTTGAGAGGTGCGGAGCCAACCATAACCACTAGGCTTGAGCTGTGGATGTAGCCATAATCGGAAGCCTAATAGATTACCTAAACTACCGATTATAAGTTGCCCCAAATTTAGTTTTTTCTAAAATCCTTCACGTAATGAATTTTGAAATCTACCATAATCGGTAGGGTATATTATTATATAACCCGCCGATTATAACGAGCCCGGATCCAACCTTTGCCATATTTCATGGGTTTTGAGTGCACACAGCCAGCCTTAACCACTTGGTTTGCGTTTTGGATGCAGCCATAATCGGGAGTTAAATATATTACCAAACCATCCGATTATGGGTCGCCCCAAAATGAGTTTTTTCTAAAATCATTCATGTGATGAATTTTGAAATCTACCATAATCGGTAGAGTTAACAACTTAAAACCTACCGATTATAAGGAGCCCCAGATCGAACCCTTGCCAAATTCCATAGGTTTGGAGTGTACAGAGCCATGCATAACCATGTGGTTCGTGATTTGGATGCAGCCATAATCGGGAGTTAAATATATTAACAGACCCTCCGATTATGGTGTTGTTTGGTTACAGAAACCATAGTTGTTTTTTAGTATAATAATCGGACATTAACGAAACCACAAACATCCGATTACGAATATTCGGTAGTAAATGCGCTCAATTTCTTTCCGATTATGGTGTTGTTTGGTTACAGAGAACAAATTTTTTTTACATATAACAGTCGGAAGGAACATTACAAATACACCTACCGATTATTGTTATTCGGAAGTGAAGGTGCACATTTACCTTCCGATTGTGGTGTTGTTTGGATACAGAAGACAGGTTTTCTTTACACATGATAATCGGAGAGAAAAGTATATTAGCAATCCTCCGATTCTCGACCAAATATTTTGCACAATCCCAGAATCGGTAGGTTAATAACGTATAAACCTACCGATTCTCGACTAAAAATTGGAACATCCCAAATCGGTAGGTTAATATATAAACCTATCTTCCGATTGTGTTCCAAAATTCAACACTTTCATGTCTCTTCGTGTGATTCGCTTATGAAGTCATCGTTAAATGCATAAAATGTGTAAAATAACCTGTTCTTAATCCATAAACATAACGAAACAACTAATATTCCGACACAATCTTTGAAAACGACATAATCCGACATAACCAACATAAACAAAGTTATCCATAAAGTTAACGAAAAACATCGAGAGTTTACAACACCGAGAGTTCACTTGTTCCTATTTGCTTTGACTTTGCGATTTTTATTAGCTCTACGACTTGGACCAGCATCATCATGGGTTTCATCAACTTGAGTGCTTGATGAAGCCGAGTTCTTTTGTTCACCTTGGTTGCGGGTTTCTTTTGCAATTTTTCCCGAATCGAGATGCATACTCCTCATTGTCAACGTTGTCAATCAATTGTTTGTGGTCTTTTATCTTCTCAATTGAAACAGGCTTTCCGGCCTTTATACAATCGGTGCACCATTTCGACAAACGCTTGAACTCGTTTCATCTGTTTTAAAACATAGCATACCATCAAACGGTTATTACTCTATTTTGACCCATAATATTAAACTAAATTAACAAAACAATACGTACCAATCTATCAAAACCCGCAGCTTCTCTTTCAGGATACTCTTGTACGAAGTCGGGCTTTGCTTTAAGATCACGGATTACACGAACATGAGAAACATTGCGGTACCAATCCATGTAGTTGGGAGCATTTTCAAAACCTTGGTTGGCTGCCCTTCCTTGGTTGATCAAGTAATGCGCCCTTCTATCCCAATGGAATTGACAGGATGGTGAACCCTTGTGAACCACCGTGATAGAATCTTTATCAGACTTGCATTGCTCCAGAACCAAAGTGAAATTGCCATGGATTTCCTCCTTTGGTATACCTTGTACAAAGCCGTGTTGTCGCATCACCCTTGAGGCATTGTACATCACATATCCCGTGGGGTGCCACAACGGTCCAAAATAAAGTGCCAAATCGGACCGACCGGCGATATGTCCAGTAGCTCGGTCTTCCTTGTATGGATCAAAGCATACGTCTTGGGCTTTAAGTGAGTCCAAAATCTCCCTCAAACGAATCACCTGATGCTCCTTCGTCCTAGAATGGTTGTCATCGAAGACGTACTTTCTTCCTATAGGGTCACCTTTCTCCCACGCTAGGGTTTTCAATGGCCAATTCCAAGATAGGGAAGTGGACGTAGATCCAAGTCTATAATGTCATTTTGCAAGTATTAGGAAATTGATTCTTCAATAGTATAAAAAAATAAAAAAATAACCAAGTATGTGGAGTTAATAAACAATACCTGTAGCAGACTCACGTTCCCGGCCACTTGGCTAATTCCAACCCTCGACGCCTTTCTCAACTCTTCCATCAACCACGCATGGCATGCCGTGCCCCAAGAGTACTCATGCACTTTATCGAGAGGATCCGAAGTTGTAAAAGGTTGGCGTCGACTGATTGCCAGCGGTATGGGGGAAAATGACACATCCCAATACACATAGGAGATATGCGGTGGCCGCGTGGTTGACTTGCTCGTCCGTTAAAGTTCCTTTCTCTTCTTTTTCCTTGGTGCCCTTGAACATATCCATCGAGTACCCATGTTGAACTGTCTAGTTCTATACTTCATGCATCTTTTGAACTCGATTGTTGATGTTTCTTCATCCCAACCCAAACACCTCTTAGTCGGATCATAAAGATTCCTCCATTCCAACCGCTTAGTGAACTCGGCCCTAACACCCTTGCCATGGACGGGAGTTTAAGAATCTGCTCAACATCATCTGGGGTTATCGTCATCTCCCAAACGGCATATGGAAGGTGTCGGTCTCAGGATAAAGTCTCTCCACAAACGCCGATATAGCCACCTGGTCATGTTCCAACATTGAGTTCTCCGCAGCATTGGCCAACCCTGAATTCACAATAATGGTCTTGAACCTTTCACATTCACCCTCCAAAGGCCAATCTAGCATTTTTGTTGGTGCGGCGGTCGCTTTGAGTAAACGAACCGCATCGGAATGATACTATTAAACACATGACAAGTTAAAAAATAAAATTAGAATAACCTAAAACTACAACCCTTAAAAGTATTACGGAGAAAAACATAATAAGTTAATAAAATGGATACGATCATTACCTCGAGTTTCATATATTTCTCGGCCCGAGATTCTTTGTATCCAAATAACAATTGTCCTCCATCTTCCAGGCAGCCCAAGTATTACACCTTCCGGAATATCCTTCACCTTCGATTCATCTCGACAAGGTGTTTGGCTTTCTTTCGAGGAGGATTTTTCTTTTCGGCTTGTCCTACTTCTTCGCTTGTTCAATTTCGGTTGTGATGGTGGAGCACTTGGTTGAACACCTTCTTGGATTGGTTGTGATAGAGAAGCACTTGGTTGAACGACTTCTTGGATTGGTTGTGATTGAGAGGCACTTGGTTGAACACCTTCTTGGATTGGTTGTGATTGAGAGGCACTTGGTTGAACACCCGATTGAACCGGTTCGATTGAGGGGCACTAGGTTGAACAGCTTCTTGGCTTGCTTGTTGAGTTCCAACTTGACCACTTGAAGCGGCGTTAGCGATCCTAGCTCTCCTTGCACTAGGCAGCATCGGGTGCTCCGACGCCTATCCTTCCTTGCACTAGCCGAGACAATTGAGTCTTGGATGTTTTTACCTCTTTATCCCTAAACAACAACAAAAAGTACAACGGGTTATGAAACTAAATATTCGGTTGGTTGATTTAACAAATTGCCTCCGATTATTCACAATCGTAAGTATCGAGTTAACCTAAAGCTTTAGAATACGTATAATCGGAAACAAAATAAACTTTTTTGTGTTCGAATATGTTTATCTACACACAATAATCGGAACCTAAAGTTCAACATAACCCTCCGAATTCCACACAATCGGAAGCCTAACAAAACTAATGTCTACCGAATATGCGTCTCTTTGTATCCAGAAACAAATCAAGTTGTTAGCCTAAACAATCGGAAAGATATTACAGAATATTTCACCCGATTATTGCGTCTCTAATACTTGTTCTTCCCTAGTTTATTCGGAAGGATAAATCACAATTAGCTTCCGATTATGATTGAATTAGGCCTCAGTAATGAAAAACGTTATATAATCGGTAGGATACCTAAATTTTTAACACCCGAATATGACAAATTTTCTCGTGAAATGAAGAGTTCGACCACAATCGGAAGTTTATAACAATACCTAACCTACCGATTCTGGGTAATAACCGAAAACCCTAAAAAAATAAACATGGATTCGTCCAATTGAAGCAATATAAACCAAATTAATGGTAGAATCTTACCTAATCGGCGCCATTTGAAGTTGCACGAGAGTTTGGCTATCAGTATCGCCTACTTCATCGTCTTCGTGTTCTTCGGGTTCGTGAGTTAAAACCTCTTTATTACGGGCATGCAATCCAATATTCGGATCCTCACCGCGCACAACGTTTTTGGTTCGAGCTTTCTTACGTTCCGTTTCTTTCATCTTTATAGAAAATAATCGACGATGATTCGATTCGACGATGAACGATGTATAGCGAGGAGAGGGGGAGAGTTTTCCTCTCTGCAATCGGAAGGAAAGAGGAGAAGAGGAGTTGAAGTTGAAGTTGAAAAGAAAATGAAATGAATTTGAATTTAGGTCGACTTTGGTTTTATCTCATCAACGGTTATTAATCGGTAGGTAATACCACCTCATTAGCTACCGATTGTTGAGTAGCCCAAAATCGGTAGAAATGGTTACTTATAACCTACCGATTATTGGAAGCCCCAAATTGAGCATTGGCCAAATTCCCCTAGGTTTTGAGGGGTGCAGAGCCGACCATAACCATGTGGTTCGTGATTTGGATTTAGCCATAATCGGAAGCCAAATAGGTTACCCAACCTCCCGATTATAGGTTGCCCCAAAATGAGTTTTTTGTAAAATCATTCATTGTAGGAAATTTGAAATCTACCATAATCGGTAGTCTACTCAACTTAATAAACTACCGATTGTAAGGAGCCCTGTGATCGAACCCTTGCCCGGAATCCATAGGTTAAGAGGGTACAAGGCCAGGCCTAACCATGTGGTTCGTGATTTGGATGTAGCCATAATCGTACGGAAGATAGGTTCCAAAACCTACCGATTATAGGTTGCCCCTAAATGAGTTTTTTCTAAAATCCTTATTTCCACACCGGTATTTGAAGTCACTCATTTTATTGAATCCGAAAAAAACATACATGTAGTTGAAATAAAATAGAAGTAAAACACATAAAATTGTTCAATGCATCGCCCTAGGGATTCTCTACGAGTTTAATTATATAGGCGAATTGCCATTCAACTTCCTCCAAGAGAGTGTAGCAGTCCTCGTGCGAAACTCATGACCGTACCTTAATTCGTATTGGCTCCGACCCAAAGTATCTTGGGAAAACAATTTTTTAAAATAAGTTAGCGTTGTTGAATAATCATAACCAAATAAAGAATTTTTGATAAGAGGCCTATTGATTCACAAACTTACTCTACTCATTCGGTCTTCGTTTGGCATAGCGTCCTTACGAGCTTTCAATTCGTTTCTCGGTGATACGCATTCATTGTATAAATATGCGTACCTTTCCCTTATTTGCGGGAGCGTCCTCCTATAACGATTTCCGCTTAGTGCTTTGAAAACCTTAAACACCCGTTTCCACCAAGCATTGGTGTTTTGATCATCCCCAAAGTAAGGCCCTCTTGTTGGGTCTTCGTTACTGGTCACCCATTGCGCTTCCTCAACGGAGTGCTTTGTGAGAGTGGTGTGTGCTCTGACAATAGCAACATCTTCTATATTATTGAACGGAGTTGTAGCCATTTTTGGTGATTCAAAGTGATGGGTGACTGATTTAGGAAGATTGAATGTGATGGGTGAATAAGTTTGGTAGAGATAGGTCTCTATTTATAGCAAAAAAGTACCCAACGGCTAGTTTTTAAAAAAAAAACGGTTACTTCAACATAATCGGAGGTTTGTCAATATGTATTATCTACGATTGTGTTTGGTTTTCGAGGCACGGCTAGTTTATTTTGAACAAACTAGCCGTTGGAGTATAATCGGTAGTCAGATCAACAATTAAAACTTCCGATTTTCATAAAATTTTTGCAGGGTAGTTGGAGTATAATCGGTAGCTAATAACCTACCGATTATACGATTTCTGCCCAAATTTTGTTTTTGCGAAATGTCATTTTTTTCGAATTTGGGAACTAGAATAATCGGTAGTTAATAAGACTTCCGATTATACGATTGCCCCAAATTTCTTTCTTGGCGAAATCACCAATTTTGGGAATTTATGAGCTACTATAATCGGTAGTCTCGTGAGGTTATTTCCCTTCCGATTGTCATAGAAGCCAGATGCGCGCTTGGCACAAAATCGATAATAATCGGTAGTATAACATAGTTACTAAGCTTCCGATTGCGTTGTTATAATCGGGAACAAAATAGCTTCCGATTGTGTAAGGGCATTAACGTATTCTCCGCGTTTTTGGACATCCCTTAACGGTGTATATGGGTTGGGAATAAAAAAGTCGCCCCTAATTCTTTCGGGGTCGCCCCTAAAAGTGCAAGGATGTTTTAAGGTCATGTGAGAAAACTAGATATATAGATGCATAATCCAACGGTTAGAAACATTTTTAGGGCTATGGATATTGTTGGCTACTATCGTTTGGTTCAACCGGGTGTACTTTGCTTTGCCACATGGGTCGATGCGCATTTGTATCGGCAGGTACTGACCCAAAATCTAAAATCCTCCGTGTATCAGTATATGTATATCTGCATCTTTTTTTGTATGAGCTTATAACCAAGAACAAGTGCTGGTAAGGAATTTTCCCAGTTAAATTAGGGGAATATTGGGGATATGCCCCAAAATCGACTGTCATCTTGGGGATATGCCCCAAGATTCCAATTTTGGGGAATATGCCCCAGACGTCCAAAATTCCATCCAAAACCGTTAAGTAGTTAATATTCGCTCACACTTGGAATCACATATGCGAATTAAAAGACAAATATACGATATATTAACACCTTTACAAGGTTCAGGAACATATTTAGACGAAAAAATCTTGAAAAAATTAGAGAGAAAGTTCGGACACATTTACGATAAATAGTCTATTTAACGGTTCTTTGACGGAAACCGTTACTTTGGGGCATATTCCCAAAAACTGGAATCCTGGGGCATATCCCCAAGATGACAGTCGATTTTGGGGCATATTCCCCATTTTCCCTTAAATTAGCTAAGCCATGGCTATTCGATGCTGCATATGTGCAACATGGGATAGTTAAGATATGGCTCGTGAATAAGATTTAAGCAGCACGTAATTGTTTACTATGGCTTCTTGGCTAGCTATCAATCCAATACTGAAATCATTATGTACAAAGCATTAATCTAAGACGATGACATAATCTGATAATAATTTGATGTGTATAGTAAATTCCTTAAAACCATTAAATTCAGCTGTCCGGTTGAGCTACAGTGCCCACATAGATTTAGCTTTTTCGCCAAGCACAAACTTCTGAATCTTCCCGGTAGCAATTTTAGGAAGCACAAACTCTATAACAACAGTTTTAGGCAATTTTAGGAAGAGACTCTTCACACTTAGATCATGGAAAATTAAAGACCGAAAAGATCAGCACAGCCACACTTCTAACAACAAAAGCAATGGAAACGGGTGTCAGAGCATTACCAAACGCACAGGTTTTCATTATTGAGAGATATCATGGTTTATGGATCTAAATATCTTTGTGGATCCAAATATCTTTAGTTAAATTTGCAAAGACCACGAGCTAACCTTCCGTCTATTCTGCTTGAAGACTAAGATTATAACAGGAGCATACGGTTATAATCCTGAGCCCTAGATCGATTACAGTAATTTTGCAAATGCGACCCTATATTACACCAATTTACTGCATAAGATAAATCATCGTGTAGGCGAAAATTAGGTGTATATTGGAACTAGGTTCTTTTTCGGTTATTGAAAAAAGATTCAAACTTGATAGAAATCCAGGGACTCTCACCTTGAAAGAGTCATTCCAGACGGTCAAATCTTGTGGATGATCATCCTGTCGTACCAACCCACCACTAGTAGTCTTGTGGATGATCATCCTGTCGTACCAACCCACCACTATAAATATTTTGGATGATCATCCATTTGCGCACAGAAATTTGCTACGTCATATTTCCAATGCATATACGTGTTGGTGAAATTCATTGCAACGCGTATATCCGTCCCAAATCGAATGTTTTGGTGTAGTGTGTAAAAATTATCCTCCGATTATGGTCGATGTAACCGAAAATCCTAGAAAATGGACGTAATCGGGAGATAAAATTTATATCTAACTGCCGATTCTGGGAAATAACTGAAAATCCTAGAACTTATTTTCATGGATTCGTCAAATTGAAGCAACATAAACACATAAAAAGATAGAAACTTACCTAATTGGGGCCATTTGCTAGAGAGTTTGATTATCAGAATCACCACCACCACCTACATCAGCGGCGTCATGCTTTTCATGTTCTTCGTGTTCGTTTTCTTCGTCGTGTTCTTTGTCGTTTGAGGCAGTTACAATCGATTTGTTCTTTAATTTTTCTCGATCTCTCGAGGGTTCATTAGTATCAGTCATCGTTTTATAGAAGAATCGACGATGATGTTTTTGATTCGGCGATGAACGACGACGATGAATTGAAGTTTGCATAAGGGGAATAATGTTTTTACTATCCACAATCGGAAGGGAAGAAGAAGAGGAGAACAAGAGTTGAAAAGAAAAGAAAGAAAATGAAACGAAATTTCCTAGGTTTTGGGTGGTCTTAATCGTTCAAAGGTTGTGTCGATTATAATCGGTAGCCATACGATGTTCATTTGCTATCGATTATAGACGATGTTCATTTGCTACCGATTATAGATGGTTTCCCTAAATTCGTTTTTCTCTGCAAAACAGATAAAATTGATCGGTAGTCATACGATGTTCATTTGCTACCGATTATATACGATGTCATTTGGTACCGATTATAGACGGTTTCCCTAAATTCGTTTTTCTCTGCAAAACAGATAAAACTGAGTTTTCTACTTTAACAATCGATAGATAATATATGTTATTATTCTACCGATTATGTCAATATCCCATTCTCAAAGAAGAGAACAACATATTCACAATCGGTAGATAAAAAAAATACTAAACTACTGATTATGAAGGGACATTTAAGTACTTTCAACCTATTTTGTCTTATTCAGTCGCCCCTAATTCTTTCAGGGTCGCCCCTAATGACGCCAGGATTCTAATATAATAGTTCGCAGGGGCTCTCTAGCTCCTTCCTTGAAAAAAAAAAGAAAAAAAAAAAAAATAAATAAAAAAATTAAAATTTATGTTATTGATAGTCGATTAATTAAGAATTCATTAATGTAATTTAACACCCAAACTTACAAAATTACCAAAACAAATCAAAATAGAAATACTTATAGTAGAAAAATGACAAAATCAAAATACGAGCATGTTTTATTCAGATGCCACACCGATTTTTTTATTCGAGATCCGATTCACGATCCGAGTCGATCTAACCCCTCATTCGGACTATTTGAGTCATGTAATAAATTACTCATGACTCATGGGAACAAATCAGTGACTCATATTTTTGAGTTAGATGAGTTAAATTCGTCTCAAAATATGAGCATATTGGGTCAGATCCAAATGAATTTGGTGATTTTAGTTAGATACAGACCTGTCAAGTGTTAGGGTGAGCAACGGACGGACGGATGCGGATTAGGGGTCAACGAGCCGGCCAATCACCTCGCGGGTTTGACATCCCAGCGGGATCAACGGATAATGCGGATAGAATACGGTTTAACCGCCGATTTAGTCAAAGTTACCAATGGTACTTCATTGTTAGTGTTGAGTCGATCAAGGGCTACATTATCAATTGAAATTCCTCTTTAAAATGTTCTTTGCAAGTGAAAGTTACCTGGGTACTTCATCGTAGTAATGGCATTTGTCTTTGGTGTAGAGTCATCAATTTTCAACCCGGCTTGGTTGGACCTAGCTTGGCTTGTTTCAACCCGGCTCGGCTTGTCCGTTGGCTAAACAAGCCGGGCTAGGTTAGCATATCTAGCCCTAGTAGAAAACAAGCCAAGCTAGGTCAACCCATGGGTTACCCGTCAACCCGTGAGTATATGCTCACATAGTCGCTCATATAGTCATATGTATGATTTTTTGGTTGATGTGAGACACAAAAAAAAATTCCCGTGATATCATTTTATATTTTTTCAATAATCTGAAATTTATATCTTATTTACAATTGAATGACAACCAATAACTTGGAATTTACATTCAATAGAACCAAAGAAGCCTACACCTAAGAAATAAAAAAACACATTTTACGTTTATTATATACATATTAACGAATAACAATTAGTAATTAAATCCTTTGTATTATTTTAGATCATCAATCCCTTCACATTCCATATCAATAAAATAGAGATATCAAATCCAAAATAAATTGATTCATTAGCACCAAAAAAATAAAATTATTTTTAAATAGAAATACTTGAATTTTGTGTGGCTTAGTAAAACAAGCCAACCCGTGAACCCGCCAAGCCAACCCGTCTAGGGCTAGGGTTGAGATTTTGGGCTTGTAGATGAATAGTACTAGGGTTAGGGTTGACCCTAGCTTGTCAACGGGTTGACAAGCTAGGGCCGGGTTGACCCTAGCTTGGCCCGTTGACAGCTCTATGCTGGTGTCATCTTACAATTTTTTGTTTGATTTTAGTTCAGAAGGAGCAATAGCGAAGAAGTAGAAGCTCTTCTAAATTGGGAATCAACACTTAATAAAAGTCATTCCCTCCTATGTTCTTCGGAAAGAAATTCTAGTACAAGTACAATCAGCCCATGCAAGTTTTATGGAATCATTTGTTACAATGAGGGTAGGGTGGCGGAATTGAATATAACAGGCTTGGTATACAAGGCAAGCTCCATAGTGTCAATTTCTCGTCTTTACCCTTAATACTTCTATTAACTTCCGTTGCTCTTCTACGATGCGGGTGAATCCGCGGATTTGAGAATCCCATCCGTGTCCGGTCCATATATCTTGCGGATTGGGTTTCACCCACAATTTTGTGGACGGATAACGGTGAAATGCATGGTTCCGGACTTTTTGCTCACCCCTAGTCAAGTGAGTCAAGAGAAAACAAACAGGGTGTAAGATAGGCAAGATGAAAGAATGCCTTTGAAACCCGTATTATATAAAAAAAACAAAACGAGGGCATTGGGCAAGCCTACCAAGGTAGGCAACTGTCAGAGAATGTCAAACACTCAAGGTGTTAGCCATTAGTGAACGGATTTGGGCGCCATACTGTGGATACCGTCGAAATCGGTTAGGATCTCTCAAATATCCGAAATGGGAATCACGTGATTATAGGGGAGAGCCGCCACCCAACTTAGGAAGTTGGGACCCAAAATAGCACTGGTCCAAAACAGAGAAAGAAAGTCCGGGAATCAAGATACGGGCTAGGAAGGTGTGAGGCACCTAACCCGTCCAATCCGAAGATTGGCCTCTACTTTATAATTGGGATACTAGGGTTTAGATTGCAAAAATATATAAATTTAATTAATCAACTTTGTACGATTATCACCTGTAAAAATACAAAAAAAGATATTAGACACCAATTTAATAATTAAATCAAACTCCACAGCAAAAATTACTATCACTAAGATTAAAAAATAGCAAATCAAATTATTATTATTGTCATTAACTATCAACTATTACTATTATTACTATTGAATTTTTAGTCTCATGGATTATGAAAACAAGATAAAACCTACACTGGATTATGAATGTAAACAATTAATATCGTGAATGGAAACGAAAAATTATGTGAACCAGTCGGAATAAAATCTAAGTGTTGATTCTATATGCATTAAACGTCTTTACCAAACTATATTGTAATCCAAACAGTACCCTGTACTCTATTGTAATCCAACACAAATTGAAAGAAGGTCACCGTACCAATCTTTGGATCAAGTAAAACAAGTGAGAACCATTAGTCCATCCAAATAATAATAACAAAGAAAAACATTAACAGATATGTACCTATATCCCGGCGCATACGAATATAATGGACTCGATAATGCTAAGCCAGCACTAACCTGTTTTCACGAGTGGAAGATTATTATGTTACTTAGATTATTATTGAAGAACCAACAATGCCGCAAACCGTATCCGAGATTAATCTTCACCCTTGTGACTCTATCCACTTCTCCCCTATTTTTCTCCTAGGTTTCTATCGAAATTTTTCCTTCTAGCCTAAAATTTTTCTCCTAAGTTTCTATCGGAACCCTTTTCCCTTGACACCAAAACTAGCTCCCTATTTATATTGTTTCTCCATTAACCATAACCATAGGATTAATTGATTTTGATCGGACCGCCCACATTAAAAACCTAAATATCATTTCCAAATTAACATATATTATTTTCATATTTAAAAATTATTTTATTTCAATTACTATAGTTGCAAATATATCATTTAATCCTATGATTTTGTTAACATGGAAAGACTTGCATATGAGGCAAACTAATGCCGACCTTAGAGCTTCTCCAATGGAATGTATGTGAAGATAAATGTCTAAGTCCACATAGGATATACATTCATTTTCCCTAAAAATCTTCTCCAACCCAACTTTTTAAATCAATGTGAAGATGACATGGCTTAATTTTTGTTAGACATTATCAAGGTGAATGTCAAGTTTTAGACATTCACCTTGACAATGTCAAGCTATCCTAGTAAGCTTTTGCTTCCTAAAATTAATTCTAATATATTAACTATCCCTCTTTAGGCGTAATAAAATATAAAATTTACTAAAAATAAAAAATACATTTAATTCATAAAAAATCACCAACAACACCATTGGAGATGAAATGTTTTTTCCCCCTAAATTTAAGAAAAAATTGAAATGAGGATGTCTTGTTTGGGTTGCCACCTAGGAAACACACACAACCACCATTGGAGAAGCTCTTAAGGTTTAAATGATGTCGACATAATACTTAATGGGATTGGAGGACTTCTCATGGACTTCTTATGGACTTCTTATGGACTAAAAGTCCACTCACGTTTTGAGACTAGGGGGATGTGTTCGACTTCATGAGATGGACTTAAGGAGGGAACATACGGACCTGTTGTTCACTTGCACCTAAAAGGATCGAACTAATAATATTGGGTGGACTAGCTGGTGGGTATCGATTTTAGCTCCAGTTCACTTTTATATTAAGACTTAGTGGACATATCTTACTATAATAATGAAAAGGGTGAGTTTCAACCGCGGCACAGAAAGTATCGAAAATAGCCCTACGTGTTTTTCTTCTTTTGCCCGTTGTTTCATAGATTTCAATCATGTGAGGGGTAAATTCAGGTACTGTATTTTTTTTTGTCGATCTCTTTTCCCATCGTTCTCCGTCCCCAAATCGAGTACGCAATGTTACCGAATCTACTATCTACTATCTCTAATTTCAGCAACGAGAATCGAAAGAAATAACATCTCAGCATCAAAAGTGGAAATTATACATTCTGATGTTGTGTTGATCAATTGATGTTTGATTTTAAGGAGAAATCACATCAAATCGAATTGGTACAGAATTGGATTAAAGGCTACATGTATTTTGATTCTTTGTCCTTATCAGATTATTGATTCCTTTAATCTTTCGATTATTTCATTCAGTATAAAATTTGGGTATGTGTCTGTGTCAGATTTGTAATGGTTTTGGTAATTTTAGTTGGTTTTGGATATGAGTTGAAGAGCTGATTCTGGGTATGACTTCAGTTTCAGTTAAAACTTAGAAAATCAAATCCCCTAATTTCAGTTTGGGGTCAAATGTTCAATATTTTTCCATACTTCTAAGTCTTTGTTGAAATGCCTAATAGAAAATAACGTTTAGTTTTTCTTTAGTTCTTAAATTCTTTAAGAAGTCATGCGTTTATATAAACTCTAATGTTAAATTTGCTGTTGTGATTTATGGTAATGGAATATACACAGACTTAAGGAGTTCAGGTGAGGGTTACAACTTACAGGACATTCCTATTGAGTTTCTTAATGTCAGCCTGCAAATTTTAGAAACACAACACTGTAGTTAACCATACACATTGAATGCCCATAAAATTGTGTTTAAGATCCCGGCCTAGATTGGTCAGTCTTCATACACATTATTTGCCTTTTAATACTGGGTAGTCTGGGTTTAAAGATGATAGGTATATAAAGGTAATTTATTTTCATGAAAATTTACGGAAGCAAGAGTGAAGAGTTGATGCACTAAACCTCCAACCACATATGACCATGAAGCAAGTGGTAAGCCTGGGCATGCATTATCTTTTTATAGTCAGATCTTACAGTAAATACTCATGCTTACTATACAATTTTTAACATGTGCAGCAAGTGTTTCATTCCCTGCCGAATAGTATAAATAAGAATGAAGTTTCTTCCCCCATCAAACTCTCGGAATTGAGCTGCAACAGTGACAGCTTCAGTGGCTGAATAATAAAAAAACAGCGGATCCGTGAACAACGGTGTATGGCTTATGAAATGCGGAGAATAAGATTAGGTGATGCAACTGATAATCAGCACAGAGCGGGACCCTGTAGTTGTAAGTTTTGATACTTCTTTATAGATGTCGATATGTATTACACATATAAATTCCCTGTTAGTTTACTATTTTCTTTCGCATATAAATTCCATGTTAGTTTATTATTTCCTTGCATCCATGATATAAAAGTGATTGCAATGATGGATTAGTTGAGACTGAAGACATAACTCGATTATTACTTCAGCCTTGCAATTACTTTACCAGATATAGGCGACCCTATTCTTCTTTAACCGTCTAATAACTACTCCATCATGCTACTGCTTGCCTAAAGTTTGATATGATCCTTAACTAAATTTTTTGTACTGTGATCCAAACTTTCAAAACTTTTACAAACAACAGATTTCATTTGTCATGTTATTATCATTTGTATTTGAGAATAGTCTAACAGAGTTTACCATCGTTAGTAAGTATGGACTGTTATTAGTGAGTCAAAGTAAACCATTATTCCACAATTAGCGTGTACAATTCCAGTATTTTTGGTGGCTATAGTATTACTACCTGTTAGACGTTACAGTAAACTGGCTGCAGTACATTATCATTGGGTACAGTTGTGTAACTTCCGATATAGCTGCAGCCTTACCGGAGTGGCTAGATAACTTGAGTATGTGACAGTAGCACTCAACAAGTATTGCTCTGGGCCATTTACATGTCATGTTAGGTACCTGATGTTGACTGCTACAACGCATATATATATATGAAAAATTAAATTCCATTAGCGAAATTGATAGAATTACTTAGTGGGAAGTAGATGTTGCTATCAAAATTCAAGTTTGATTTCACAACTTTATATTAAAATTTTAATGTGGATAGAATTCGTTTTACTATCTGTTGTATTGATTGGCAAATTACAGAATTAAACGTTCTTTTCTTTTCTTTACTATCAGTATTTTTCCCGCATTATCATTTGGTGCATCCATGACTTAATAAATACATCGGCAGAAATAAATTTATTTTTTGCCAACTGTTTTGCTAATCCAATTTTTGGCATTTGATTTTTAGAATTGGAGCACAATCAGGCTGCTATTAGTAACCCCCGCAGAAGCGCCCAACTGATAGAGTAGGCTGGACTATTATCAGGCCGAACGTCAAAAATCATTAGATCCACAAAACCAAATGTCGTTCCATAGTCCAAATATTGCAGCATTACAGTTGGACAACATCTCTGAGATCACACAAATTTTGACAACATCTCTGAGATTACACAAATTTTGGTAATCCAATTTCTGCAATGGCAGAGAGCAATCAGACTCCATCAGGTACCTAACTCGACATGACATGACTGCTAGCAAATTTTGGTAATCCAATTTGAAGCTTGAAGCTTCATAGAATCCCATGATGATCCACGGAGCAATATCAAAGTCGAGAATTGTTGCTGTGAAACAAGTAAAAACAAGTATGCCTTTCCTCAAGGATACCTTGGTTGATCTTTTTCACATTGCACTTAAGAGGGAACGCTCAAGAAAAATGTTCGCATACAAGGAAATTTTCCTGTCTTAAAATTATTACAGTGTCATATATGTATCATGTAAAATAATTCATAAAAATGACTGAATTTTTGTGTGAACGAGTATTTCTGAACTAAAATTATTGAATAAAGAGTTCGATTTTGTTTTGGAACGGAAATGGCACTCGCATCGCGCGTGCGTCTTTACTAGTGACACTAATTTTTAAAGCAGGAACTACTTAACGACTAAGACTATTTCGGATACGATTTTGCGGTGAACTTTTGTGACCGTGTAAAATTGGGGTGTCTACACATACGCGGGAGGCATTTTTTCACTTCAGATCTCTGCGCTAGGAACTGTGTGGTGTTCCAGAAGGATTTGATCCTCAAGAAGTTATCTTTATGGATGTTTGTAGAGCTAAAGAGTATCTTTCTGCACACAACTCCTGTAACACACCTATGCAGTACAAGCATATGATTATGGTTGGCTGGGAGTTTCCTCCTCCCACTCACTTATGCTATAATTAATACAGACCGAGCAATTTAGGACTAGCAGGAAGAGATGGCGTCCTTAGAGATGACTCGGGTTTCTTGGTGGCCGGGTTTGCAAGACATATTTACCTCAATGGAAACAACTTGGCTGAACTGAAAGCCATTAAAGAGGGTCTTTCTTTAGCATACAAGTTGAAAACTAGTCTTGAATTACAGCTAATATCAATTGCAGCCTGTAACAGCTAATATAGGTGAATGCCTTAGTCATGGTGTCAGCAAGTTGTCCCTTCCGTTTGAGTTGGCTTGCCACATTGTCCTATGTGTTGATAGTTGATACATGTTTTTATCAGTATATCTTTACACTTGTTATTACATGTTTAATTTATATGCTGATAGTCGATCAAGAATTCATAATGTAATTTAACAACTACATTTATAAGATTATGGAAACAAAGTCAAAATAGAAATGCACGTAGCAATCTTGTCTTCTGTTAAATTAGGAGTCAGGATTAATCAGTATGACTGAAAAGTGAAAACAAACATGAAACATCCGACAATCAACAAGATTACTTTAAACTTGTAGTGTTCGGTTCCGTAATGATGCATTTATGGATAAATTAAAATAACATTGCATAACGACTACAAGTTGAAGGTAATCTTGTTGCTAGGTTGGTGTCAATAGGGACCATGATCTCATTTCATCCATATGGACAGATCTTGCGTACTTACATGACTGATATAAAATTGCAAATCAGAGAACAAATTTTGTAAAATTCAGTAAAACAAAAGAATCTGACAGTAATATAGAACTGGAAGTTTATTTAATTTAAGTTGTTTGCAAATTCCACAAAATCAAAGAGGTACAAGTGATCACATTTGAACTGGAATTCAATTTCCCCATCTCCCTCTGCACACTCTAGAGCTATACTTACTTTTCCTAGTTCTACATTGCCCAGTATCTATATTGACATGCTTGATCAACCACCAACAGTAGGAGAAGAGTAGCGCAGATTCCTCACTTTATGGGTGAACATATGCTGGAAGAATTGGGGATTTGTTCGTCTAGTATCACTGCACACAGAAAATTATGAGACTAAAATCAAAGAAAAATAAACAATAAAATCCCTAATTAAACGAAGAAGAACAAATTAAAAATAAAATGAAGAGTTTACCGGATACAACAGATGGCATATGTTGTCCAAGGACAAGAACTTAGACGAGGAGACAAATTTGAGTTTTGAGAGGAGAAATCATTATGCTTGTGAATTATCAGCAGCATCATAATTAAGGTTATTTACTTCTTGAAATTTAGGAGGAGGAATAAGGAGAGTAGTAGTAAGAATTGAAGACCTCGTTGATGAGAAAGAAAATTTGGACAAAATATTGAGATCGGGAAATCAAATAGGAGAAAGGTATAAGAGAAAAATGAGCAAGAAAGTGATTTTATAGAGATCCTCCGGCTGAATATATATCAACAAAAAGTATAATAGAAAGATAGATAGATTGCTAATCCAACGGTTGGATACATTTTTAGGGTTATGGATACCTAGATTATACACCAGGCCAGTGTGTTGTGGGCTTGTAGAAATTGGACATACTACTCTTGTTTGCATCCCCACAAATGACTGATAAAAAATTTAGAAATGCAGAAAACACCAACTTTGGTAGCAGAACATCCTATTCATATGATATGGGTCATTTCTATTATTTGGGACATCATACACTTGTTTGACTCTCCAGTCTCAAAAATGTCAAATCTAAACCACATGACTTAAAAGTCCCAAAGTTCAATTGAACATTTCGCCTCATTGATAATAACCATTTCAGCGCCGTTTTATACAATTGCTTGGCTATTAATCCAAAATTTAAATCATTATAGACATAACACAGTATTATGTACAAGGAATGAGCAAGAGAAGAAAACTTCTCATATTGAAATCATTAATGGTATAGGACCACAGTTGATCCAGAATGATGACAATCTTATAACAAAACAATACACATTTTTGGCATGAACGCAGAATACGACCCAGGTACAAGGTCTTTCCCATCATCTTGCCGAGCAACAACGGCTTCATCAATTTCCGGGGACAAATACAATACATATTCAATATCGTTGCACAAGAATAACATGTGGCTTCATCAATTGATGGGTGCAACTACAATACAGATTCAACTTCGGTTCAAAAGAATAAACATGTGACACATGTATGTTAATCATTTTTATAAGTCTTATGTTCATATGCAACCAACTTACAATAAGTTGCAGATAAACGTACGTGCAACTCAATTCAACTGAAACATGAGGCAAAACCTGTGCTGCCAACAATTTTAATAGCAGCATTTCCATGACCAGATGTCTAAAATTTAACTGTCATTTTAAATAAAGGGTTTTCATAGGCAAAGGCTAGCGTAGATAACAAAGCATACATATCTAGAGAATTACATTAGACATTACCAGTTTTTGGCTCTGAAGATATGGACCCCGGCCTTCTTTCATTATATTGTGTACACCAACCATAAATAAACATATTGTAGGTCTTATTTACATACTATGATCGGATCCAAATTTGTAAATCACAGATCACAATGTATAGAATTCGGTAAAACGAAAGAATCTGAAAGTAACAAAGAACTGCTATTTAAGTTATTTGAAAATTCCACAAGTCAAAGAAGTACAAGTGATCATATTTTGACCCATTTCCCCATCTTCCTCTGCAATTCTCAGTGCAAGGATAACTTCCCCAGTTCAACAAACCCAGTGCCACATATGTAACAACAGAGTAGAATTTCCTTTTCCCAGTCAATTTATTGCAAGCACATCCCCTTGTAGGAGCATCCAGTCAAGGTTTCAAGAAGATTCCATTGCTACTGTTTAATCCGATATTTAACTTCACGGAGTAATTTCTATGATTTTATTCAACTTGATGCCATCAGCTCCACCTCAGATGGGAGATACTTCAGCCACATACAGCTCTTCGGATCGATATTTTCTGGTAGGTGTGGAGATACGATTTGTCAATTTCCCTGCACATAATGAGCCTCAAATCAAACAAAATACAAACTAAAAACCTTCAATAAAAAATAAAATTTTGCTGAAGGGTTTACCATATGTAACAGAAATCTTCAATTGCATCGTTCAAGGCGTTCCGGAATGATATCTAGGAGTCGGTGAGAAACATAACTTAGAGGAGGAATCATCAACACAAAAAAAGAGTTTGAAATCTTGCATTGCGATGTTCAAATCATTACGAAACAAGATGTTGGAACTTGGAAGGTGTGTTAGACTTGAGTTTTGAGAGGAGATATCATTATGCTAGAGAATCATTAACAAAAAAAAGTCAAGGGCTTCATCATCTTCTTCTTCTGGTAGTTTCAGATGAATCAGGAGAGTATTAGTAGCAATAATTGTATTCAGATCGGTGAGAGATAACCAAATTCTTGAAGAATCCATTGTTGAGGAAGGAAATTTTGGATAGATACCATTGTTACGTCGGCTGAAGATATATGTTAAGGGAACTTTATGTTTTTAGGTCATGGGAGAAAACCAGATGCATGATCCAACGGTTAAACACATTTTTAGGGTGATAGATACCTAGATATCTTATCAAGGTTTAGTTCAACCAGGTGTATTTTGTCTGAGCCTTGGCTTGGCTATATTTTGGAATTTTAGCTAAGACAAGGATTACGGTAGCTCACTGTCTACCTAGATTGGGATAATTTATGGTTAGATTAGGCCACTTTTCACTGTCTATACCTAGAAATCTATTTGATCGAGTTGTCCTCTATTGAAGTTTCCATGTGCAGCCTCCTCGGCCTTGCCAGCATGTAACTGTTTCGTATGGCTTCTTGGTTACTGGTTAGATAATCCAAAATTGAGATCATTATGAACACAGTTCTAATCCAAAACGATGACATATTAACAATATATGTAAATACAAGAAGCATTTCCAATGAAACACTTAAATTCGACTCCCTAATCGAGCTACAGTAACCATAGATAACAAACTTTTTTCATGCCCGATACGCAAACTATTGTTGCAGTTACAGTTAACAAACCGTGGCTCGCCTCACACCCCGAGTATTCTCCTCGAAGAAGTACTACTGATGCCGGTGGTGATGCCGCAGCTGTTAAAATGTGAACACGGTAGGTTCATTGGCTAACATATTTAGCACAACTAGTGCGGCACACATATACGGAAGGATCAAAGTATAAATTGACACAAC
Organism: Papaver armeniacum; assembly: GCA_023531295.1. Taxonomy (NCBI): domain Eukaryota; kingdom Viridiplantae; phylum Streptophyta; class Magnoliopsida; order Ranunculales; family Papaveraceae; genus Papaver; species Papaver armeniacum. The sequence continues at coordinate 73,846 of JAJJWW010009893.1, forward strand.
ATCAAATTTACAAACACATCTGTCGGGTCGCGCCAGCTGCGGCCATGCCCCAATGGAAGTACCATCCGTTCAAACAAAACTTTCCCAGGGTCCATAGAAAGATGGGTTGCTTTGGCATAGATCAATCGACCAAAGTTTCAAAGGTCGTGGATGAGAAGGCCATGGTGACAAATTTTAACCCCATTTGATACAACTTGCTATGAGGTCGTTCGAGTTCCCACTGAAAATCAAAATCACCTCACCGCTCATTAACAAACTCTCGTAAGTAACTTCGAGATTAAAATCAAGCTTTATCCACACCATTATTGATTAAAATTAGAGGCTGAATTTCTGGTGAACAAAGAGTAAGCCCTTCAGGAACTTTAGAGTAGGAGTGAAAATCAATAACCATGAGTTTTGATTCACTCTGACATAAGAGTATCCTATACGTTCTTGTTATGTGGTGCATTTGTTCTATAACAGTAGCCCAAAAAGAATAAGAACATGACACATGTATGTTAATCATTTTAATCAAGCCTCATATGCATCCTCAGCAACCAAAACCATATTTTGAAGATTGAGCTCTCATTTTGAGTTAACGGTCTTTGGGACTTTGATAAGCAAATTCAAGCATAAGACCACCGACCTCAAATCAACAAGTTCCTTACTTGGATTTATAAATTTCAAATCAGATAACAAAATTTATAGAATTCATTAAAACGAAAGAATTTGGACTCCAATTCCTAATCTCCAAAATTGAAGTTGTTTTCAAAATATCACAACTTAACTTCGACTCCCCAATTGAGATGCAGTAACCATAGTTAACAAACCGTTTTCATGCCCAATACCCAAACTATTGTTGCAGTTACAGTTAACAAACCGTACGTTTTAATGCAAAAGACGCAAACTATTGTTGCAGTTACAGTTAACAAACCGTGGCTCACCTCAAACCCCGATGATTCTCCTTGAAGAAATACTGATGCCCCAGCTGTTAAAATTTGGACACGGTAGGTCAGTTGTTCTATACAAGGCTCATTTGCAAACATATTTAGCACAACTAGTGCCGCACACATATGGGTCACTCTATACAGAAGGATCAAAGTATAAACTGACACAACATCAAATTTACAAACAAAGGTCGCGATGAAAAGGCCATGGTGACAAATATTAACTCCCTATGAGGTCGATCCAGTTCCCGCTGAAAATCAAGATCACCTCACGGCTCATTAACAAATTCTAGTAAGTATATACAAGATTAAAATCATCAACACTAGAAGCGTTTTCCTCATCATCATTCATTAAAATGGGAGGCTCAGGAATTAGAGAGTAGGAGTGAAAATCGGAGTTTTGATTCACTCCGACATAGGAGTATCCTATACGTTCTTGTTATGTGGTGCATTTGTTCTATAACAGTAGCCCAAAAAGAATAAGAACATGACACATGTATGTTAATCATTTTAATCAAGCCTCATATGCATCCTCATCAACCAAAACCATATTTTGAAAATTGAGCTCTCATTTTAAGTTCACCAACCTCAATTCAATTCAACAGGTTCCTTACTTTGATACAAAATTGCAAATCAGAGAAGAAATTTATAGGGAAAATCAAAGAAAGAATTCGGAAGTAATACAGAACTTTATTTAAGTTGTTTTCAAATTCCACAAAATCAAAGAGGTACAAGTGATCATATTTGGACTGCAATTCCCGATCTCCCTCTACCCAGTATCTCATATGTATAAGCAGAGTTGAATTCCCTTTTTCCAATTAATTTCTTGATATCACAACCCCTTGTAAGAGCATCCAATTAATATTTCAATAGTTTCCCTTGCTACCGGTTGTTCCGGTGTTTAATTTCAATGAGTAATCTCCAATTCTAATGCCATCTCCGAAAAATTTCATCCACATACATATCATTCACAACAGTAGCAGTGGATAGTCATGGAGATTACTCCTCCTTGGGGTCGATGTATCGGGAAGAGTTGGAGATCCATTTGTCCCGTTTCCCAGCACAAAAAATAAAATAAAAAATGATGTGCCTAAAATCAAACGAAGTAAAAACTAAAAGAAAATCCAAAAGAAAAGAGATGAAGGGTTTACCAAATAAAACAGATTACAGATCTGCTATTAAGACCGAAACATGAACTTAAAACAAACTTGTCTTGAGAGGAGAGATCATTATGCTAGTAAATTATCGAAGCATGATAAGTTTATCATCTATTCTGGTAGTTTAGGAGGAGTGAGGAGAGTAGTAGTAGTAAGAATTATGCTGTTCTTATTTTGAGATCTGGTGACAAGAAGAAAAATGAAATTTATTTTATAGCTGTGTTTCGACGGCTGAATATAGATTTAGGGTAGTTCATTTTTTAGGGTACAAAGAAAAATGTATAGATGATGATCCAATGGTGGAGACATCTTTAGGGGAATAGATATGGATACCAAAATATCCATTAGGGTATTGTGTTGGCTCGTAATGTTTGGTTCTAGCGGTTGTAGTTTGGTTTGCCACATTGCCGGCCCGTATGAGATAACACGTTTTTGCATCAGTGGGACAAAAGATCCTCGCTGTATCAGTATATTTTGGTATCGGTTTCGTACCGGTTTTTATTTGATTGATACAAGATATATAGTCGATCAATAATTGATAAATGTAATTTAACAACCGAATTTTGTATCACTGTTTTAAACAGACACTAATCAGTCTACAAGATTACTTTACACTTGTAGTGTTTGGTTTTGTTAATGATGCATATTTCTTAACCGGTCGCACAAAGTGGGTTACTTGTCATTCAATAAAGTAACTTTATATTGCCAAATAGTGGCTGCACAACCTCACAAAGAGGGTTTGATAAGATTTGGTGGACACGAACAACGAATGGTCTTCTTAGTGTCAAATTTGCTATAAAACTATCCTAAACAGTAGAATGGGTTCAAATATTTTTCCCCAATAGTCAATTCTAGTGTAATGTCATTTGGCAAACAACTATACCTGCTACAAACTGTTTCTGTGGAATTATATACAAGGTTGTTGACATGCTAGAAACTGTTTCTAACTGTCCATTTTGCAGCTATGTTGTAAAAGGCGCCCCCCAAGGGGCGCCTAGTCAATCAACACCCAAGTCGCCAAAGTGTGAGCAAACTTTTTGTTATCTAATTTTTCTGTGGGCGCCTAGGCATTAGGTGAAGGGCCTGGCACCTGCCATGCCTAGCCCCTAATACAAAATGGTTTTGCAGGAATCAAAATAATCAGTTCAGCACTTGATTCTAACTTTCCTAGCATAATTCTGAATATATAAGGATATTCAGGAATGGTTTAAGAAGTGGTTCTCTACTATGCCAGGCTCTAATATGCTTAGGCAGAAACTTGTTCAAACCGTAGGACTTGGTATGTGGTTCTTATGGAAAACCATATGTAGTCTGATTTCTGAAAATGTGCAAGTGTTACCAGTAAACGTTATTAGTCATGTTGACCAATACACTACTAACTGGGAGAAAAGTCTTGTCGTCCATGATAATGGTTGATAGACTGTGGATGCTAGAATAAATAACAATATAAGATAGAGCTCTCCTGTTGCTCCTGCTGTAAAGATCAATTTTAGTACAAGTTTTCGTAATGAATCAAACTATTGTGGAATTGGACTAATTTCACGTTTCTGATGGCACAGCTACTATACCATTGAGAGAATTTGACGAGGAGTAAGCTGAGGCTTCAAGTGCTTTGCAGGCCTTAAATTCCATTAAGACAAAACTAGTACTTCCCTTCTGACAAGGGTCTCGAGGGTGTGAGATCTGACATGGATGATCTAATTAAGAAATCAGGAATGGAGATGCAAGCATTTCCCAAGAGCTGGTATGCACCCTCACTGCCCGAGAGTCACATCAAGAACATCGCTCTTAATCTCTACCTGAACATGAGATTAGCAGCCGAGGTTGATGGGAGTGCAATCTGAAATACAAGTATTATCTTCTTTCTTCAATCAGAATCACCGTATCTTAATCTGAAGTTGGGCAGTTTGATCAAGTGCTCTTCTATCTGGATATGCAGCATGGGTTTAGAAGTACTAGTTTTGTCTTAATGGAATTTAGGGCTTTGTTTGGTTTTAGAAGGAGGTACTCTATGCACATAGCTCATCCACGCCGACGGTAGAGGAAAGCCATGGAGATTCCTCCTGTTAGGGATGGTTTTTTTCTGATAGATGTGGAGATCCGTTTGCCCACTTTACCTGTACACACACAAGATTAAGTAAAAACTAGTAACCCTACAAAATAAAATCAAAATAAATAAAATATGAAAAGTTTGCCAAATCTAACAGATTTGAATCTTCCATTGTAACCCTAGGGCGTCAGCAAACAGGATGTCAGAGAGGTTTAAAACTTGTTTTTTTGAAAGGAGAAATCATTATGCTAGTGATGAATTATTAACAGCAAGATAAGGTTATCTTCTTCTTCTGGTAGTTTTAGATGAATAAAAGTAGTGGTACTAAGAATTGTGTTCAGATAAGTGAGACATAAAGAAATTTCAGGAGAATCCATCGCAGAGAAAGAAATTTGGTTTTAGATTTTGAGATCTGGATGAGAAGAAAAATGAAGAAGAAGTTGTTTTTATACATGTTGCGGCGGCTGAATAGAGAATTAGGGTACTTCAGTTTTTTAGGGTACAAGAGAAAACTTATATAGAGGATGATCCAACGGTCCAGAATTTTTTAGGGAATATCATACCCTTTCATAAATTTTGCCACATTGCCGTACGTATGTGTGTTTTGTTGAAAGGCAAAGCGGGAAGAAAACACTTAAATACGACTCCCCTTGAGCTAGCATTCAAACTTTTGGGAAGCACAAATTTTTAAGTCATAACAGTAGTAGCATAAGGTGAGGCATTTTCACCCTGCAAAACTTTTATAATGTCCTTCTGTAACGGCTGGTTCTTATCGGGTTTCAGACTCACAACGGCACAAGGTGTTTCACCAATGCTCATCAGGCTGGAGCCGCCACAGTCGCTTCCTCAACAGCCGAGTGCAAATACAATACAGATTTATCTTAGTTGCAGAAGAATAAACATGCGCTTCCTTAATAGCCGGGTGACATACAATACGGATACATCTTTGGTGCAAAAGTTGTATAGGTGACTCATTTTTATCAAGTCTTATGTTCATATGGAACCGATGTACGATGAGTTGCATATAGCCGTGCATTAAGTTTCCTTTCCACTCATAATCACATCTTTTGTTTTATCTTTAATATTAAGTACCCGTCAAGCTGCATAACACCCACGTCCCCCATGCAAACCATCTTCGTTTAAACATTTGCTTGAAGCAGGTAGGGGCTTGAAATTATTTACCTGGCTTCACAAAGTATCACCTGGGCTTAAAATGGAGTGGCCTAAATTCTATCCACAATAACTAAATTGTTTGGTGTGAGGGCCGAGCTTAAGCTAGTGAGAAGTTGTGATTGTATTTCAGATAAATTCAAGGCTATAGTGAGGGACTTTCTCTCTGCAGAACTCTATGGTATATTTTTGTGACGGTAGCAGGCTCTATTCCGGTTTCAAACTCACAAAAGCAAGGTGTTTCCCCAGCCCACAATACTCATTTGGCCGAGAAACAACGGCAGCATTAATTGCCGGGTGCAAATACAATACAGATTCAACTTCGGTGCAAAAGAATAAGCATGTGGTACATGTATGCTAATCATTTTTTATCAAATCTTATGTTCATATGCAACCAACTTACAAAATCAACAGATGGGGTAGATCTTACTTACATATTGATCAAAAATTGCAAATCAGAGAACGAAAATTCATAGAACTAAGTAAAAATAAAGAATCTGAAGCATGCATGTTAATCATTTTAATCAAGTTGCATATAGACATGCTGACATGCATCAAATTGCATTTGCACTCATGAGACACACCTGAGGCAAAACCAGTGCAACCAAAAATTTCATTGTAGCATTTACTGTTCTATGACTATCTTCGGCAGCCATAAGTTAAGTGTCTTTGAGTCTTTCATAGGAAAAAGCTAGCATGAGACCACCAACCCCAAATCAATGGGGATAGGTCTTCCTTACTTACCATGATCTAAAATTCCAAATCAAAAAACAAAATCTAGACAACTCATTAAAAAGAGAGAATCTGAAAGTAATACAAGTGATTAATCTCATCTTGGTCCTTGTAAGAGCATCCAAGATAATTAATTCCAATGAGTAATCTCCAATTCCAATGACATGCATCTCCAATTAATCTCATCCAGCTAAGCTCATTTCACAACATTAGCAGTGGAGTGTCATGGGATTACTCCTCTCTAGGGTCGGTAAATCGTGAAGAGTTGGAGATCCGTTTGACCCTTTCACTGCACATAAAAATATTATGAGCCTAAAATCAGAAAAAATAAAAACTAAAACAATATCGAAAAAAAAAAAGAGATGAAGGGTTTACCAAGTAGAACTGATTCCGGATCTGCCATCGGACCCATGAATGGACAAGGAAAAAATTTGAGTTTTGAGAGGAGAGATCATTGTGCTGGTGAATTATGAGGAGCAAGATTGCGTTATCTTCTTCTTCTGGAAGTTTAGGAGGAATAAGGAGAATAGTGGTAAGTATTGTGTTCAGATCAGTGAGAGATGACCAATTTCTTCAAGAATCCATTCGAGAAAGAAAATTTGGACAAAAATTTGAGATCCGGAGGAGACAAGAAAAAAAATAAACTAGAAAGTGATTTTATAGCTGGTCCGACGGCTGAATATATATTTGGGTAGGTCATAGCTCAGATTTTTAGGGTACAAGAGAAAACGTTGTGGATGATGATCCAATGGTCGAGACATTTTCAGGGAATATCATACCTTTATTGTGTTCGCTTGCTAGCGTTTGGTTCAATCAGGGTGTAGTTTGGTTTGCCACATCGCGGTATGTGTTAGATACGTATTTCTATCAGTGGATACAAGATCCGTAGTGTATCGGTATTTATTGATTAGATTGATATAACATGTACTCTAGTGTTTACTCAAAAGTAATTTATCAATATAATTTAACAATCAAATTTGCAAGATTATCCAAACAAAATTAAAATAGAATGTATATGGTAATCTACTCCATATGTCAAATCTGTATTCAAAATTTGTAACCGAAGGCAGAGCCGTTCACCTCAACAACTTCGGTAATAGTTTTTTTTTTTTTACACAAAATTGGTTAAAAAAGACAAAAATCAAAATTTCCTGAGTGAAAAGGACAGTCAGCTTTAGATACTGTTTAAATGGACAAAAATTTAAAAATAGGCAGGATGTAACCAGTTTCATCCTGTCCATTTTCAAATATTTTTTCTTATTTTTATTTTACACAAGATGTTTATGACAATTTCTGGAGCCTCCACTCTCTCTTGTCTTTGTGAGGATGGAAAATGATTAGAAACTTTGGTTGGATGTGCACTGGCACATGTAGCGGAGTTTTGGAAATCTGAAAGAGCCTTGTAGTTGATTATCACTTTCGTGATTTCAAATTGTATAAATTCTACGGGGTTGGGGTTATAGCGATAAGCGCACTTGAACGGTATCCTATTATTGTCTCGAGGCCACACATTGACCAATACGCAAATAGTAAGAGCATCTCCAACAAAAGGTGTAAAAATCCTACGAGGATTTTTATTTAGTCTTTTATTTATGGGGTCTGCATATAGAGTAAATATATGACCTCATATCTAAAACACCATCTCCAACAGTGAGAATTTTAACCTGGCATTTTTAGGGGCGACCCCAAAAGAATTAGGGGCGACACAAAAAGACAAAAAAGGTCACCCAAACGTAAATCTAAGCTACCCCTTACCTCCATTTTTTTGAAATGACAACTATGTCCTTACATAATCAGTAGCCAACACCATAATAGGTAGGTAAACATACAATCGGTAGGCTAAAATGAATAACAAGCTACCGATTAATGTGTAGATATTTCGGCATACATTCCCCTTATATAATCGGTAGTTAATTGGACTGTAAAACTACCGTTGTAAGTATTGATTCAACCTTGACCAAATTCCAAAGAACAATAACCACTTGGTTTGTGTTTTGGATGCACGCATAATCGGAAGAAAAGTACATTCCAAAACCTTACGATTATAGGTTGCCCCAAAAACAGATTTTTCATAAATCCTTCATCTGGTGAATTTTGGAATATGCTATATTCGGTAGATAATCCAACTTAAATACCTACCGATTATACCTAGCAAACCATAGGTTATGAGGGTGCAGAGCCAAGCATGACCACTTGGTTCGGGTGCGAGCCAACCATAACCAC